>OZ005674.1:11725076-12110958 GCA_963930725.1 Candelabrum cocksii | reverse complement strand
CTCATGGTTCTGTACGTAGCATCCAGAAGTATCAGTTCTAGACCGTACTTAGGCATAAGATCTTGCTGTCATTTCGACTGGTATACAAGTAAAAATGAGGGTGGTTTATTGTTTCTTCGCACGTAGGTCGAAAGAAGATTTTCACAGATGGATCTGATTTTTTCCAGTCATCAATTTTTTTTAATAGACAGTCCTGATCAATCATTGAATACCTGAAAATCGAGAGTTCATTATTTATTAACGTACCATGAAGCTTAAATACAATATTACTCTGAAAATTCATGTAACCTTAATTTTTGTTGCGCCTTTTCCATTTTCCTTTTTTGTGTGTGATCTGATGGTGTTGTTTCTTGGAAAGAACCTTCTGTTGGTCTTCAGTGGAAGATGTTCTTTCCCAAACATGTCATTAACCGCCATACGTAGCAACCTTTTCATTTCACGGGTGTTTGCTATCCCCTCGCGGACATACTCTTCAATTTTTTTCGAAATTTCTGGATCGATCAATTTGAGAAACAAGTTCCTTATGTCTTTTTCTTTCTATCGACTGCCCATACTCAAAACGTAAGATCTATATACAATAAAATAATAGCGGCCCTCCACCGCGGAGCTTATATATCACATCTCTCTCTTCTTTAAATATATGCCCCGTAAATACATACGTTTTCATGGGTAGTACAGACCGTGGTGTCGATCGACTGGTCTTCTGTCGCGAAGAGGATATCGCCGTGCATGAGCGGCACGTCTTTCTTCCGCTGGTAATGCCGGTACGTCTACTACGTCCTCTTCCTGTTCTTCACGTTTAAAGTTTAACGGAGGCGTTGGTTGGAAATGCGAGACATTGCGTTTGCGTGTGAACCGTCCGCTTGAGTCAGATGCTGTATTCATGTTGTGGTTGGTTGCAATCACTTTGTATTGTCTCGGCTCGAAGTTTGTTGACAGTTTGTTGTGTTTTTGTTGTTTCAATATCACCGTATCGCCTACGTTGGCTTTGTGATCTTTTGCGTTCGTCTTCTTGTCGTAGTACTCTTTACCTTGTCGTTTCGCTTCCTCTTGTCTCTCCCGCACTTTTCGATTTGTGCTCTCTGCGATCGTCTTCTTCAATGACGGAATGGTGAAGCTAGTTTCTCGTTGAAACATAATTGATGCTGGAGATAGTTTTGTGGTACAGTGTGGCGCGTTTCTGTAAGTGAACAGGAAGTTTTGAAGCTGCTTCTTCCAGTTCGTTCGTTCGAAGTAAGCCGTTCCGACAGCTTTCATCAGAGGTTTCATGAAGCTTTCGGCTTGAGAGTTGGCTTGTGGCCATAGCGGTGTGATGCGTTGATGTTTGATTCTGAGACTCTCGAAGAACTTCCTCAGTTTGTAGGATTTGAAAGGTGGACCATTGTCGGATACCATGGTGTGCGGGATTCCAAAAATAGCGATTGTTCGTTGAAGAAATTCAATGAGTATGTCGGCAGAAGTGTTGCGTATGGCTTCGACAATCGGAAATTTGGAGAGTTGGTCGATGAGTACGATCAGGTAGTATCCGTTTGGTTGGGGTCCGAGATATTCGATGTTTGCTGTCTCCCACACCTTCGTAGGCGTTTTCGTAATAGACAGTTTCACAGGTTGCACAGGTTTTGTTTGGATTTGACATACTGCGCAGTACTTGATGAGACGTTCGGTGTTCTCGTCGATGTTCGGGAAGTAACATTTCGAACGAAGGAGTGTTTTCGTTTTCGTAATCCCCAAGTGTCCCATATGGGCGAGTTGTAGAACTGTTGTTTTCAATGTCTCTGGAATGACGATTCTGTTGAGTTTCAGTAGCATGTCGGACTCCTGGTTGACGGTCAGTTGATCCTTGATGTTTTTGTATGGCATGATTTTTTGCACGTGTTCTTTGATGTGCGGGTATCTGTGTAGTTGTTCCAACTTGTGCCAGGCGTTGTGTCGAACCAAGTCTGCTACTATTTGCTATTTTACTGGATCCTTCTTGGTCTCTTCGCGTATGTCGTCGATTGACAATGCGTTCGGGCAGGCGTATTCCATAACGAAGTTGACGTACTGTTCGATAGGTTGAGTGTGAGCCCCTTCTCCTCGAAGCGTTGTAGACGGCCGAACAGTGCTGTGTCGTGTTCTTTTTGGTTTTTTCCGTGAACGATGATGTCGTCGATCAGGATCATCGTCCCGTCGATGTCTTTGATGGTCTCTCGTAGAGCGTGTTGTAGCTCCTCTTGCGCTGAGTTTACTCCGAAAGTCAGTCGGGTAAAGCGTTTAATGCCATTTTCAGTTTGAAATGTAGTAATGAATCGCCAATTTGGTGAATACCTTCGAATCTTTCAGCTTGAAGGTGAAGTCCTCTAGCGTCGGTATCGGGTACCTCGTTCTCTCAATTGCTTGGTTTGGGCCTCCCCAATCTTCCCGTCTGCTTTGGGAACGATGACCATCGGGCTGATCCATGGGGTTGCTTCGTTTGTGACGGTTTCGATTATTCCGTCGTCCTCTAGTTTGGCGAGCTCTTCTCTCACATTTTCGCGTATTGCGAAAGGTAGGCTTCGTTCACGCTGTGCAATGGGTTGTACGTTTTCGTTGATTTTGAGTTGCACTTGATGGTCCTTCAATTTACCGATTTTTCCACTGAAAACAGTGTCTTTGTAACGAACAAGCTTTCTTTTCAAGTGTTCTGGAACTTTCTTTTTAAAAGTGTTCTCCATTGTGGTTGCTTTTTCTTCAACGTTGTTTATCGAAATCAACTCGAGTGCTGCAGCTGTTGTACCTGATAGTAGGTTTTTGTGGTGTGTTTTTATGACGTAGAATTTGGCGTGTATAAATTTCTTGCGGCTTTCGATCAATAGAGTAACCTCTCCTTTTATGTTGAGTGCAGGTGCGTCGTTTCCATAAGTAACCACTTTCGTCTTTGTTCCTTTGAGTTGCAGTTTATTGTGCAGCTTTTTGTTGATCTTTTCAAACGTAGTCTCGTTTAAAACATTAATAGAAGCACCCGTATCGATCAAAAATTCCACGTGTGTTTTTTTCGATAAACGCTTTTGTTTTGAAATCTTGTTGTCGGATATTTTCTTCAGTTCTGCCCGTAGCAAATGTTTGTACGTATCGCTCAAAGTTCTCCCCTACTTCAGTGTTTTTGACAACGTTTAACGGTTCTCTTTTTTCTTTTATTGTGTTGAGCGGTCTTGTGTAGCTTCCCTCCCATTGGTTTCGTCACACTTTTTCTCGCGGTGTTGATCTACAGACTCTAGTGAAATGGTCTGTTTTTCCACACGAGCTGCACGTTCTTCCAGTGCTGGACATCTGTTAGTATGTGGAAATTCACCACCGCAACGGTAGCACGTTTTTGGTTGTCTGTTGTAGCCGTCGTCCTTTCTGTTCGCAATGTCTCTTTGACTGCCGTATTTTCTTTTCGAAATACTGTTGATGTCTACCTCCTTCTCGGAATGTCTTTCAATCTCCTCTGTTTGTATCCTCATTGTTTCGAAGGTCTTGGCGGTCGTAAGTAGTTCGTTGAGTGTTTTTCGTGGGTTCTGAAAGCTGTATTTGCGTAGCTTGGAACTGTTCGTGGAAAGTTCGATCTGCTGTTTAATCTCCTTATCCTTGCGAGCGAATTCGCATTTCAGGGCTTGTTCATGGAGTCGCACGTAGTACTGCTGGGTTGTTTCGTCTTCCCTCTGGCTCATTTTCCGGAACAGAAATGTCTCGTAGCTCAGATTTACTTGTGGCTTGAAGTGGTTCTCGATCGCTTGAACCACTTGGTCGAAGGTTTCGCCATCCTGCTGTTCTGAAATGTTTTCGTATATCTCGTATGCTTCGTCTCCACACAGGGTAAGCAGCAATGAAAGTTTGTTTGTCGTCTGTCACGACCATTGAACTGCAAAGTAGTTTGAAGAGTTTTACGTACCTTTTCCAACTGCTGAACAAGACACTTGTATCTTCCCCCGAACAGCTAAAGGGCGGAAATGCAGGCAGTTTTAAATTCTTCACAGCCATGCTTTCTCCTTTTGTTTTTCCTTTCTCCTCGTTGCCAATTTATGTCTTTCTCTTTCTATCTCTTTCTATCGACTGCCCATACTCAAAACGTAAGATCTACATACAATAAAATAATAGCGGTTCTCCACCGCGGAGCTTATATATCGCAGGTCCCCCTAGGAAGTTGGCGCATTGCCAATAACAATTGTTCACTTTAAAGGAGTAGTCCACTCAAAATATAACTTTTCTTTATTAAACTCTCCATCATTTGCTTTGTATGATCGCGAGGTTTTTTTTAAAAGAAAGGTCCTATTGACTGATTTTGAGCTTTTTTTTATTTTTTCTTCTTTTTGCACACTTGGCGCGTGACGTCATATATGGTGATTGTTTCAGTAGAGAATGTTCAAAACAAAAAAGTTAAAACAGTACTAGAGAAGAAAGAGAAGAGAGAAGTGTTATAAACAAATTATTTTTTAATCGAAGTCAAAAATGGTTCATTACGCGGCAATTGATTGTTCAAACAGCTCTAGTAAGAGAAACGATGGAAAATTAAGCTTTTACAATCTCCCAAAGGACAAGAATATGAAGAAAATTTGGATAGCAAAGCTAAAGAGAGCAAATTTACCCAAAGAAGAAAACATAGTGGTTTGTCATCATCATTTTGAAGAAAATTGTTTTCGAAGAGATCTAAAAGTTAGTAAAAGAACTAAAAGTTAGATGTTTTTTTGTTTGTTTTTTATTGTTGTTGCTCAGAACAAGGCCCTAAAGGCCACTTGAGTGTAAAGAGCTAGAAAAGTTACAGGGAAAGTGACGCAGTTTTCAGATATCGATGAACGTTTGATTTGAACAGTTGAAGGTTATAGACCGATCGAAAGCATGTAGAAGGAAGGGAGTTCCAAAGTCTGGATGTTCGCGGGAAAAACTGTTCTTATAGAAATCCCTGTGACAGTTTGGAATGCAAACAGTCCATTGATGAGAAGATGACGAAAACCTAGTTGTACGGTGAAAAATTCTGGGAGAAGGTGTAAGAGATGATAGTTTGCTTGAACAACGTCCATAAAAAAACTTGTAGAAAAGACAAAGAGAAGCTACGTTTCGCCGGTGTGATAGGGAGTCCAGTTTCGAAGATAAGTTAGCGCCGATTGCGTTGCAAACACGCCGTTGAACACGGTCTAACATGTTCAAGCAATTCGCAGGAGCACCTGCCCAAATGTGGCAGCTGTATTCCATGCAAGGACGTATTGACGATTTGTACAGGTAAAGGATACACTCAGGGGTGAGGTAACTCATTTCTCGTAAAAGAGAACCAACCTTCATGGCAGCTGATTTTGCAATGGTTTCAATGTATGAACGCCATGAGAGATCGCTTGTAAATATGAGACCAAGAAGGCGAAATGAATTGTTTTCAGGCAAATGAGAACCATTCATCAAAATTGGAGGTAAATATGCTTGCTTGAAATGATTAATGGAAAGAAGACTAGTTTTAGATGGATTGAAATTAACCAGCCAATTCTTACCCCATTCAACTACCGAATTGAGATCTTTATTGAAAACAGAGGCCAAATTAACCTTATCACAATCATCTGATTTATCAAGACAGGAATACAATGTGGAATCGTCAGCGTAAATAATGGTTTTGGATGATAAATTGTCTGGGAGATCGTTTATGTAGAGTAGGAACAGGGTTGGTCCGAGAACTGATCCTTGTGGAACACCAGCATTGATGGAAAAAGTTGAAGATGAATGACCACTAAGGACAACCTTGAGTCTACGGTTGGAAAGGAAGGAAGAGATAATTTTGAAAAAGGAACCTTTTAAACCATATGCTTTGAGTTTATGCAATAGACCCAGATGCCAGACTTTATCAAATGCCTTGGAGATGTCAAGAGCAACTGCTCGCACATCACCGGAAACATCAAGGGCACGATAAAAACGTTCAGTTATAACTGTCAAAACATCAGCAGTGGAACGACCAGAACGAAACCCGTACTGGGAATCATAAAACAAATTATTTTTTTCAATAAATTCCACTAAGGTCTGGTTAAGTAAAGTCTCAAAAACTTTGCTTAAAATGGAAATGAGACTAATCGGTCTATAATTTCTAGTATTAGAACGGTCACCACAATATTTAAAAATTGGAATAACGGAGGCAAATTTCCAGGATGAAGGAAAACAAGATTCATCCAAACACTTTTTGAAAACAGCACACAAAACAGGAGATAACTCGGTAGAACATCTCTGAAGAACAATTACAGGAATTCCATCAGGTCCTGTAGCTTTAGCGGAATCCATTTTGGAAATTATCTTGGAAACGTTATCCGGAGATATAAAGCAATCCTGTAAAGTCTGGTCAGTTTTGGAGGTGAAATATGGGAGATTGTGTCCAGAATCATCGAGGGTAGAATGAGAACTGAAGAGTTTAGCAAATAGTTCAACTTTATCCTTAGATAAATTAATGACTTCAGGACCATTGAATAGTGGAGGCACAGATGATTTAGAATTGGAATTGCCCCGGACATTTTTAATGATACGCCAAAATTTACATGAACCTATTTTTTTGAATTGATATGATCTTTAGTTCTTTCAGCAAAAACAGTTTTTGCTTTACGAACAACATATTTACAGTTATTGCGAGAGACAATAAACAATTTTCTGTTAAGATCAGTCGGATGACGTCGGTAGCAATGAAAGAAATGATTACGATGGGCTATGGCTGCAGCACATGCTGGTGAAAACCAAGACGAAGAATGAGGTTTTATCTGATATTTCCTTGAAGGAACGAATAATCTTATTGCTTCAGATATTATTGAAGTAGTTTCATTAACACAATCATCAGCTGAGTTGGAAAGAATTTCCTTCCAAGGGACAGACTGAATGTGTGCTTGAAATTTTTGCCAATCCGCAAGATCATATCTAAAATAGGTTCTATGCATGGGATGTTCATGAGAAACTTGTCTATTGAAGTTAACTTTGACCGATATAACAACATGGTCAGAACGACCTAAAGGAGCGCCATGAGATAATTTACAGATGTCCGGGTTAGAGGTTAAAAATAAATCCAACAAGGAAGGCGATTGACTGGATTGATCAAGAATGCGGGTTGGAAAATCAACTAATTGCGAGAGAGACTGAGATACTGCAAAGTTATAGGTTTCAACACCAGAGCTACTTGTTCCGTTAGAGAATTTTAGCCATTGTTTATGGTGAATGTTAAAGTCACCAAATACAAAGATGTTGTTTGAGCAATGTTTAAGAATAGCTGAATCAGCGGACTTTGAGACTGATTTGATAACAGAACAGTCTTGGGAAGATGGAGAGCGATAGAGGAAAAATAGAAAACTAGTTGAATGTAGAAGAGACAAACGAAAACACATGAAAGGTTGGTCGTGGTCTTCAAAGTCAATTTCTCTAGATAATGGTAACGTTTCCTTAACATAAACTGCTAGACCATGCATATGAATGGAGGAATCCATTCTAAACAAAGGAAGATATTCAGGAACAAGGAAATCATTAGAAGATATAGCAGCATTTAGATTAGATTCACAAAGCGCTAATACATCCGGTTTATTTTCGAACAAAAAAGCTTCAACATCTGTAAAATTTGTTCGTAAACCTCGAATGTTACAAAATGCTAAAGAGAAAGGAGGATGAGAATTCCTTAGTCTTCTGGCTTTGTTATTCCAAGATTTTTTTTTGAAGAGGGCTTTTTTCTTATTTGTTTCACAAACAGATCCCACGGTGGTCCTCTTACTCTGTAGACCCATTCCCCCGAACTATCTTCTGCCTCCCTCTGTTTAGCTTCAACTCGAAGTTTATTAAACAGATTTCTTTCTTCTTTGTTCCTGTCCTGATTAATATAGATATTTTCATCTACTTCTTTTAAAATCCTTTTATGTTTTAAAATGGAGATTTTTGTGCCATAATCACAAAGAGTAACTCTTAAAGGTCAAGTTTTACCGGATTGAAAAGTCCCAAGTCTTTCACAACTTTTAATATCGTCTATGCAAATATTTAGTCTTAGCTGGCTTTTTAAGAGATCCAATACTTGCACAGAGTTGTTTACAGAATCAGTCTCGGATATAATTAAATTATTTTTGCGCCTGTTGTGCTCCTCAATATTTTTAACAATTTTTTTACTCAGAGTCTATACATTCATTATTAAAATTATTTTTTAAATTGGAAATTTGCTTATTCAATTTCAAGTTTCTATTTTGTTAAGTTTGCTAGTAGCTAGATAGGTAGTAGCTATTTTATTAAGTTTGCTAGTAGCTAGTTAGGTAGTAGCTATTTTATTAAGTTTGCTAGTAGCTAGTTAGCTAGTAGCTATTTTATTAAGTTTGCTAGTAGCTAGTTAGCAATCTTACTCTCATTTTTTCTTTAGAATGAGTTGCTTGGGTTACCTACTAAGAGAATCCTCACTGAAGACGCTGTTCCAACTATATTTTCGTACAACAAACCATCTCAAAAACGATAGAGCAGTGATAAACGACAAGAAACGTTCACAAAACGCCAGGTAAAAGCATCTTCATTTTAGCCAATAATCTTTTATATATTTCAGCTTATTCGCGATGCTGTTGAAATCAACGAACAGATGGAAGAACTGGACAGAGAAAATGAATATTTGACGAATTCTAAAGAATGCCAGACTGAGAAAGAATCAGTGGATGCATCAACACAAACAAATATCACAATACCATTTTCAGTTACATACGTAGTAAAATCTGCACAGACCATTGATATATCCGAAACTAATACGCAGGCGAGCGAGTCTGACACGCAGTCAGAGTTTGATTTGGATACATCATTTCACACCGCTGATGAAACTGAAACTGAAGAGGACACACAAATACCAGGAGAAGAAGAAAATCCACAAAAAAGTGTTTTTATCGTTTTCTGGTTGTGTTTATATCTACTCCTACAGCGTTGTCTCAGTTGTGCATCTTCTGCTGTCATTAAGAAGGTTATCGTTAAAGGATCGGCCCTATGTGTAAAGATTTTATGTTTAAACGGCCATGAACATATATGGCGTTCTCAGCCAATGCAGAACAGATACTATATAGGGAACTTGAAACTAATTGCGGCTGTGCTTTTCAGTTCAAATACCGTATAATGCCGTAATCAAGCGCAGCGCTTATCAGCGGTGATAGTAAGACTTTGCTGCGCTTATCTGAGGGTGCGCTTATAATCGAGTATAAAAAAAGTGAAAGGAAAAAAGAAAGAATAACTGAATAATTTTTTTCAATGATGTGTATTGCCCCATAAAGTTCATATAAAGTATAAAGTAAAATTGCTCTATATGCTCTAAAATGTCTCTCCTCCTTAATCTTCGTCAGTTGTTGGATCATCAGAAATATCAGAATGAGCATCACTCTGTTCGTACTCAACACTATCCGAATCAGAGCATTCTGAATCCTTGTCACTCATTAAGTGGAATTTGCTTTCTGGTTTTGGCATAATGTAGTCTTCTAAACCTCGAATCTTAACAAGATGGTCTTCCGATCCGTCAAGGTTGTTCAAAATTCCACACTTCAAGAAAGACCTAACAATCAAATCTTTGTTTTCTTTTATTTTTGCCCAAGCGTTGGCAACCCACTTTGTAGTTTGAATACGTCTGTCACCTGCTGTCAATTTGTTGCCAAGGTACAATTGTAAGTTTTCATTTAAATGTTTTTCAAATTGTTCTCTCACGTACATCTTAAATGGCTTGTTTATTGCCACATCCAATGGTTGAACTCGACTGGTTGTTCCAGGTGGCACATTGATAAGAGTGGTGCCGCATTTTTGTAACATAATCTTAACTGACAAGATGACAAGAACAATCACAGCGACAATGCTATTAAAGTTATGTCAAAGGGCGAAAAGAAACAGAAGAAAGGTTGTATTGTGAAACCGGTAGAAAAACTTGTAGGACATGTGCCAGAAGCTTTGGCCAAGATTTTGTATCCAATGATGAAAGAGTGGCGATTTTTATGGATGAAAGCAGTCATTACTGGTGAAAAGCGTCGTGCTCCTGAAGGCACTTGGGTTCCTGGAGGAGGAATTGAACTTCCGTGTATATATTACATATATGCTGCAAAAATTCATAAAAACTATATCCGTAACAAAATTAAAGAAGGAGAAAAAATCTTGTATTTTAAGTGAAACAAAACCTTCATTTTTTCAATTTCATTGTTTTCGATATCTCCTTCCCCTAAACGCGCTTATCTAAGGGTGCGCTTATAAACGAGAATAAAATTTTGGTAAGGATTTGGTGCGCTTATAACCGGGTGCGCTTGATTACGGCATTTTACGGTACTTATCGAAAACTCAGCAAATATTTTGAGATCATTGGCATGGATTTCAAAATCTTGGTACTATAAGATCAATGAGAGGTACATGTATGGGATAACTAATGAAGCATGGCAAAAGGAACAGGAGATAATTATTTCTAACTCGTATCAAAGAAATTTTTTATTAAGTGGTGATGGCAGGTGTGACAGTCCTGGACATAATGCAAAGTATTTAACATACTCTTTGTTTGATCAAGATTTAAAAAAGGTTATTGCTATTTCACTGACGCAGTTGGGATTTCAAATCGAATGGAAAAGGCGGGTTTGATCAAGGTATTAGATGAAGTGAAAGGGAAACAATTGAACGTAAAACGCTTGACTACTGACCGTCATTTACAAATTAAAAAGTACATGCGTGAAGAAGAGGAAAACATAGAGCATCAATTTGATGCGTGGCATTTCAGTAAATCTATAAAAACCAAGTTGCTGAATACGTCAAAGAAGAAGTCGTGCGAGGAGTTGCGGCCGTAGATGAAATCAATTTGTAATCACTTATGGTGGGCTTGCGCTACATGCAAAGAAGATGAACTGGTTTTGAAAGAAAAATGGACAAGTATAATCTTCCATGTCCAAAATAAACATAGCTGGACAGGAAACATTGAGTATCATTCCTGCAGCCATCCTCAATTGTCGAAAGAAAGCGAGCGTAGTAAAGCATGGCTATCACCAAAGTCACAAGCCTTCGAGGCCCTCCAAGCAATCGTTTTTGATAAAACAATTTTGAAGGATTTGGCGCATCTAACAAAATTTTCTCACACTGGTGTGTTAGAGGTGTATCACTCAGTAATCAACAAGTGGGCCCACAAAATCACACATTTTTCACTCAAAGGCATGATTTCACGAACTCAGTTAGCTGTTATTGATTTTAATTTGGGTCATGATTTGAATCATGCCAAAACGAAGGAGGGAGAAAATTGTTACAACATAACCTTTTCAAAAGCCACAAAAATATGGTCTGCGAAACCAATTATGGAACAGAAAAGCCTGAAAGTTTTTATTGAAACCTATTGCTAGGATTATTTTCTAATGCATCACCTCGAGTCTCGTGTAGTGCCGTCAGAACATTGCCCAGGATTATTTTTCAAGGCATAATTTGGAAAAATCTTCGTTGAAGGTTACACATTCACATCCTAGAAATAAAAACAATAATATTTATCCGGTTCATAATATATCGCGGTAACATTCCTCGTGTAATTAAAACCAACATGTGTAAAAACAAGAAGACATAACCGGCATGACAAATTCAAAAAAAGAAGACATAACCGGCATGACAAATTCAAAACAAGAAGACATAACCGGCATGACAAATTCAAAACAAGAAGACATATCCGGCATGACAAATTCAAAACAGAAGACATAACCGGCATGACAAATTCAAAACAAGAAGACATAACCGGCATGAGAAACTCAAAACAAAAAGACATAACCGGCATGACAAATTTAAAACAAGAAGACATAACCGGCATGACAAATTCAAAACAAGAAGACATAACCGGCATGACAAATTCAAAACAAGGAGACATAACCGGCATGACAAATTCAAAGCAAGAAGACATAACCGGCATGACAAATTCAAAGCAAGAAGACATAACCGGCATGACAAATTAAAAACAAGAAGACATAACTGGCATGGAAAATTCAAAACAAGAAGACATAACCGGCATGACAAATTCAAATCAAGAAGACATAATCGGCATGACAAATTCAAAACAACAAGACATAACCGGCATGACAAATTCAAATCAAGAAGACATAATCGGCATGACAAATTCAAAACAACAAGACATAACCGGCATGACAAATTCAAATGAAGAAGACATAATCGGCATGACAAATTCAAAACAACAAGACATAATCGGCATGACAAATTCAAAAAAATTCACTGTCCTCATCCGTAAAAAAATATTCAGATTCATTCTCACTATCAGACATTTTTACTGCTATGTTTTTCTTCTGCTCTTTTTTCACCGAGCTTTCTATTTTTTAAAAACAAACATTGCCATCTATGACGTCAGCAAAATGGTCACGGCAAAATAGCATTAAAATAGAACTATCTTTAGGCATTGTTTACACAATAATGAAAGAGTTTTGTGAAAAGGAAATATTCTTTTTATACTAATTCAATGGCGAGGATTTCAAATCTGATGTTAGTTTATATGGCAAAATTTGAGTGGACTACTCCTTTAAGTTATTTTATTAATATTACTACATGTTGTTTATAATTTTGTAATGTTTTTATGATGTTAAAGAAAAGAAGAAAAAGACGAGTTGATACGAGTTTGAAAAGGAATATTATACCGTTCCAATTAGATGATTTTGATGTGATCCTAAACCATCAATAGAAACGCAAAATATCCGTATAAAGTCTTTTTCGGTTAAGCCTTTTTCTGCGATTCTCGCTCTTAAAGTTTGTGACGTTTTTTCCCCCCGCCATTCCGATCGTTCTTCAATCTAAAGTTTAAAAGTTAACTTTTAATTAGGTGTTTGTTACTAACAAAAAATTTACATTGGTTATTAAATTACTATCTGTCATTAATATATAAATATTAACAGTACCTTAAAGTTCGGGAATTGTAGGATTTCCCGGATGATGACTTGTGCCGGGCACTGAAACATTTTACTATCTTGGATTGTGATGTAATTCTTCCGACAGTAATGATCATCTTTCACCTGAAATAAAACATTGAGTCAGGTGTGAATATTTATTCAATTGGTTTTCACTTAAAACACCCATATTATTTATTTACATTCTGTTTTACGTCGCAATTTTTCTTTTTAGCGTTGCTATTACGTCCTGTTCCGTGATGACAATCAAATACTTTCTTCGACACAATAACATAAGGAATACCACAGTATTCAAAAATGTTATCACTCCAATATATTTTTTGTTTCTTTTCGAATAAACCTGTAACAGCAACAGATGTTACAAGAATGGGAGGAGCAAATAATATAATACATAATGAATTTGAATCTCTTCAACTTAATTACCTGTTTTACCAAAGTTCTTTGGTGATATATAAGCAGAGTATCTGGTCGTGGTCTTTAGTTCATACTGCCTTTTATATGAATATGCTTCTTCCAAGGAATAGCAGTTGAAATCGTCGTTATCGTCTTTTGTGATTTGCATTATTAGGGTATGGTATCTGTTCATGTGTAGGACTACCATACCTGTATTTACTACTTTGCCCTTTAAAGTCCCAAATGTATAGTCATCCGTTTATTCATCTACTAAAGAACATAATTATATATATACTATAAATTGCTTTTCGATAAGCGTATTTTCCGATAATTTTTCATATTATTGCAGGTCGTCATAAAGATCTGATGACTCTCTAAAAAGAAAGATTACGTTTCTTGTAAGACTAGTAAAACCAAACCTTAATATTCACGATGACAGCACGTGTGAAAAGAGCATCTTTTGCAATTTACTCCAAAGAAAAGGTTCACAATCTCAGTACCTGTCAACTAATTAGATTTATTCATATTTGTTGATTACATGCTTTTTTCATAAGAGTGGTGTTTTTTTTTGTTTCAACAAATATCATCCTAATTTATTCTTAGCTCAGAGGGAAATTTAAGGGAATATAAGATCAGTGAAGAGAAACTGGTGTAAATGTTCCCAGGGTTGATGTCGCAAGACCATATGTATTTTTATACAGAAGTCCGTTTATAAGAAACTCTAGCCGCTGTCTGGTGGTAACGCAACCTGACTTGTAGATCTGAAATAGTGCTAAGAAACTTTCTATTTGTCATGGCCCTCTCAATTAATTTTACTATATACACTTGTAAAAGAAAACCTTATTACTTTAAGGGAAGAAATCTTCGCAATTTTAGCCACAAATCACGAAATTAAATTCCGCGAAACTTAATCCAAATGCCTTATCCGCGAAAATTTATTCCGCGAAATTCAATTTTTCTCTCGTTTTTTCAGTGTTGCTTAACATGCAAAGTGCTGTACAATTAAAAATATAAGAAAAGTACAGTGCACTCCCGATAAGTCGAACCTCCAAGGGACCAAGAATGGTTTGAGTTATTGAATGTTCCAGTTATCGGAGCATTCGATAATTCGCAAACTAGTCTCCAGCGCTTCTTCTCTCTCGACAATAATTTGAACTTTGGCAGATAAGTGAACTGGAGGTTTTCCTCCAATCGAGGAAACAGGCGAAGTTCTTAGAAATGCCTTTGATTTGTTTGAAATTCTAAATATTCCCCTAAACTCTACTCACCGCGAAAATAAATTCCGCGAAATTCACATATATTGCCTCATTCGCGAAAATTCCGCGAAATTTTGTTCCGTGAAAATTTCTTCCCTTAAAGAAAACCAAACACAATCTTCCTGTATCTTCATGAAACTTGCAAATAGTCCGGTTTCTTATAAAAACAAACAAACAAAAAACATGTGTAGTTTTGTAAATGACTTCTATTTTAACGGGGTCCTATTTTATTCGACCTGTAAAACATTAAATGAAGATTTTGTCCTGTTGAATTTTAAGTCACTCGATAGGGAATGTTATGAGCTTCCCAAATACATGCTGGTTCATATGTATTTCTCATAACTCAGAAAGTTTAAGCCATTTTAAAAATCATAATAAATGAATGGGTTTAAATATTTCTTTACATATTAATGGGCTTGTCCACTTATTTAGTTACGTGTATTTAGTTTCATCAAAACAAAAAAGACACTAAATTTTTTACCAGCATCAAGCTGTATTTGTTCACTATCATCTGCACTGCTACTCTCGTCAAATTCTTCGTTCTTATTTTCACCTTGACCTTCCATCATGAAAATAATTCACGTGCATGTAGAACGAAAATGAAAGCGATAACATTTATTAAAAACCACGGCCACCGAAAATATTCAATATCGCTGTCCTCCTTTCATGGTGTTTATGCCTAATCCTAATCCATATCTACGGAAGCATTCCTCAGTATGAAATTGTGCAACACGTTAGATATGTTCCAAGTCGATGGCGTTATCTTTTTATCAAATACACAGCAACTCCTGAACAGATTTTTACAAGCTAATTTCATGTCAGTAATGCACTCTTCAGTTAATGACTCAATCCTTACAGTTATGGACTGATAAAACGTAGTGACAAGTCTTAACTTTACACTTTCAGTTAAAATCTTGTTGTTGAGTTTATCAATCAACTTTGGGAAAGACTTCAGGAAGCTATTGCTTTCTTTACCTCGAAACCTAAATCCAAACTCTTTTTGTTTCCCAGTATCATTGCTTTCATTGAACCACAAGATTAGTCTTTTCGACAACTGATTGCAATTCATATCCTACTTTACAAAATCAATGAATTCAATGAGAATGCAATCCTTCGGTAGACTAACAATACCTTTGGATACATCTGCTTCAATCAGTATGCTGTCTAACACTTTCATGAACATTTCCTTCACAGTGCTATTTTTAGTATGGAGTTGTACTAATTTCGCAAGGTCAATATATCTCCCAACGAGTGGTGGTTCTTCTTGCCGACTTTTAAGGCTCCTCGTGAAAGTTGTGATATTATTTTGTGCAGTTTGCTTCTTTGACTCTTTTTTTGCAATATCTGCCTTCTTTTTCTAAACTTTCGCAGAATCTTCGATACGCTTTCTAAATTCAAATGGTTTCCATGCCGCTGAACCGTCCACACTAAAGCATTTATTAATATCATTAGAATTGTCAGCATTTACATTTGCAAATGTGGCGAAGTAGAATGCTGCATTACTTAATTCGCCGGCCAGGGAATGCTAACATTTTCAAGACGTTAGGCAAACTTTCCACTTTAAACTCTATGAGGATTGGTGTACCATCAATGTTCACAGTAAAAACCTTGCTCTCAAGTGCATGCAACTCAGATAATAGTTGCATAATGTACCTCCGCACAATAACACCATTCTCTTTCACATTTGCCCCCAATATTAGATAGTTCTCGGAACTACTAGCAATTTGCTTCCCAACGTTAAGGATTGAGAGGAGAAAACTTGTGCCTGCTGTTGGTGCTTCGTCACCGCTAACCGCAATAAGGAATAAAAAATTAACCACATTCTTTCGGGCAATATTCGGAAACTCTTTCAACTTGTCTATTCGTGTTTTGTTTACTCTCAAGTGGAATTCTGCAAGGTAAAGTACGAATTGAATTAGATTTTTATACATTCCATCGCCAATCCCGTCTTCATGAACTCCTTCTGTGAACATAGGATTGATTTTTACGATTTCTGCAATGTCTACATCACGTAGATAATTGGCAAGAATTTTGTATGGGACAAAATTTGCAGCACCCGCTGTTTTGTTGGCTTTTCTTATTGCATTATACTTTAGTTTACCCAGAACGTCTTGACTGTAATATACATTAAGGGACCGTAACATGTTTCCTTCAGAGTTATAATACTCAGTTATTGATTGTGAATTCAACTGTGATTTTAACGAACTCGTCAAACTTGATTTTGTATTTAACAACTTTTTTGAAAGCCAATTAGATTTGCATTTGGAACTCAATGCAAGTAGCATTCCATCGACAGCAGGTTCAATATTAATATCAGATGCACCATGTATAGCTTTACACAATGCCATTGTTTCATTTGAACGACGTACTTTTGCTTTCAAATTAAGCTCATGACTAGAAGGTGCTTTCAACTTACGCTTTCTAACTGACAATGATATTGCTATTACTGGAGTGTCAGAGTGTTTTTCTTTAACAGACTGTAGTTTCACCTTTTTCCTTTCAATACGTTTTTCAAGTCTACTAATGCTGATAGTAGTCTTGTTTTTTGTATACTTTCCCAGCTCTGTGTTTTTAGCGTGTTTTTTTGTTTTTGAACCTTTTGGTGACATTATTAGAAGTGTCAACAATAGATTAGGTTAATTGAGAAAAAATGGATATAAAAGGAATTAATAAATAAGTTTATATACAAACAACACCATAAATAAATGAAGATAACGATTCTTTATTTGATATTTTCCAGAGACGACAAGTTTCGCACTTTTTACAGTGAAAGTGAAAACCAAAGGTGACTCCTCAGAGGACACAATGCACCCACGTGACTTTCCTGGTAACGACTTTGTTAAGTAATCATGAGCACACTAGTGACTAGAGACAACTTTAGTAAAATGGAAAGTAAATGTTCCTTTGTGAGAGAATTCTATCTTTATTTCACTAATGTGATTTCTTTGATCTCGCTTTATTGTTACAACACGCCCGAACTGTGGTACAAAATCTCTTACAGCACGATACCACTCGATAAATATGGAACAATGCAATCGAACGATCACTTGCAATCTCGTTTCGAACACTAATTCGTCAAGTAATCCACCGCTTCAAGGATTTTAGCAAGCCTGTGAAATGGAAATCTAACACTGGTTTGACATTGATTCTCTTTGCATCCAGTACACCATAAAAATCCATTTATTGTTGCTTACTGAATTGGAAATCAATAGTTATATAACAGAAATGAAATATGTATTTATTTATGTATTTTTTTAAATTTGTTGGGTACAAATTTCTACATTTATGAATATATATATATGAATTCTATATTACTGTATGGTAGGCATGCGCACAAAGCATTTGATGAAGGAACGAAAAATATCTTTAGTCTTTTAGGAACAAAGCAAAGGCTGTAATTTCATTTTAAATTCAATAGATATATATGCCTCAAAAAATATGCATCTGAAATGAATGATATTAAAATCCCCACCCGCTCTTAGTTATTTTGCCTGCCTCTAAAGTCCATAAGTTCCATATATAAACCTGGGATCACACAGACACAACATTACTAATGTCATTAGTTTGTTATTTATCTAGGTAGCTAGATAGAATGAGGTCATTCTAGAAATTCGGGACCAGATGATTAAAAATCACTCAATTTTAAATAGGGCCGTAGCGGAAAGTTCCGGGCCGAAATTCACCGATGCTTTTTTGTCTCATTTCTCCTCTAGTTTTCCCGCCGTGTTGGAGATATTTTTTATTGTAATTCAACTTTGATAGGGTCGTTGTATATTAAACTTTCACAAATTTTATGTAGAGTACGACTTTTGATGTTATTATGATTTGGTCTGTATTTTACATAAAGTAAGATCGCATCGTCCTATTGTCAAAAAGTACATAATATATAAGTTGCAAACAACCTCTTCTATTAAAATAGTTAAGTCAAGTCAACTTTGTTGAGAAACTGAGTTGAAATTAAACTTTAGAAATTGAAGCCTAAGGAAAAAAGATTTTACAGGCCAGGAAATGTCAAACTTACTAATTTTTGCAAAACTTTGCAGAAGCCTTTGAAATATTTCATCAAAGATAAGATTTAACCAAACTTGTCTTTAGTTTGCATCTTTATAAACAAAATAAATAAGTAACTATGAGACATATAGGGCTGTTTCTCATCCAGTTAATATTATTTTGTCATTCTGAATCATCATTGCTTTCGTCGCTTTCATCAACGTCCGAAGGTTCATCCTCTTGTACATTTGAATTCTCACAAGTTCTGCAAAGACAAGCATCAGTACCCCACAAGTCCATTTTGGACGCAAATACAATTTTCGCTACTAGCACGTTTGCAGTTGCAAGATACGAGTTCGAGAACCTACAAAGTTTATAAAAACAAAAATGAATTTAATGCGATGATTTAAAATAAGAAATGAATATTCATATTTGTGAATGTTTTGTTTTGTATTATGTACTAGTACCTCATCTGGGGCAGGATTACAAATCATTCATTGTATATCTAATTAAGGTAATATCAATGAGATGCCACGAGTTAATGTTATTCTACGTGTAACATGTAAAAGGCGCTTCGACCATTATCGTTGTGTCATTCCCATTCAGAATCGGACTCTACACTGGTATAATCAAAAGTACAGAATTACTTAAAAAAGACCTTGAACCTTTTGAGGAATGGTACGAGGAACCTCAGGAAATTGTGATCTTGGGAACTTTCCATGTATCATTGCCAAAGTAACTGGACACAACAACGACGACACTCACCAACCGAAGTTCGGCAACTGCAAGGAAACCAGGACCATCTAAAACTTCTACTACTATAGTAGCGAAAAATAAATCAAAGGATATTAAGCGGAATTTACACACGCGAAAAGTTCGAGCGAACAAATCTGAGCGACAAAAATTTTTGAATCTGATTGGTTAAAAAACATTGTTCGCACGAACAAAAAATTCATTCGCTCACTACCATTTACACGAGCGAAGAAATCTGAGCGAAAACCCGCGGGCAAAATCACATGGTTTTCTAAATGATATTGTTCAAAATGGAAAGAAGTAAACACGAAAGTTTATTTCTAATGTTTAATGTTTTTGGACCCGACAAATCTTTCTGGAACGCCAACAAAAGGCGTTCACAAAATATCCCAACTTGGTGCGCGAGACGAAATTATTTGATCATGAATGTTTTTATAAACAATTTCGGATGACACCCACAACGTTTAATAAGTTATTGAACTGGGTTGCTCCAACAACTTTAAAAGTTCTTCTTGGTTCATGTTTTTTGTTTAAAAGTCTTGTTTAGCCAGAAGTTGTTTATAAAAATATTGAATTTTCACTGACTCAATTTATTTTTCGCTAGCTTTTAGCGCCAAAGGCTCACTCGGTTTGAACTTTTTTTGAACGCGCAAAAATAAAAACTAAAACTCTCAAGTGACGCAATGTTCTGTTATGAACCAATCAGATTCAAGAATTTTTGTCGCTCAGATTTGTTCGCTCGGAACTTTTCGCGTGTGTAAATCCCGCTTTAGGGCCATGTTCAATAAAATTGAATTATGAAGCAGAGAATGTACATAGTGTAGTTTTGATTGATTAGGATAAATAAAGTGAAAAATTTTATTATTTTATTTGTCCTTTAATACACACACACATATATATTGAAATAATATATAAATATATATCGTGTCTTTGTCTTTCTATACATGCAATTAACTAAGTCAGTTATTAGTCAGATTTAAGATGGTAAAATTGGTACAAATAAGGTATATATAACTGTGAGTAAAAACATAAAATCCCCATCATAAAAAAATAGTCATTTTCTATAACTCATCACCAGAAGCATTTGAACCATCTGAACAATCCGTATCAGAATCGGAACTGTCAATTAGTTTCATTGTCCACTTGCTTTGACAAACTTCCTCGCAACAAGAACAAAACTCAGTACACAATAGCTGATTTTTGCACACGAACAACGAAATGTTGAAAATCGGGTTGTACCTAGAAACAAAGC
The DNA here is from genome assembly GCA_963930725.1 of Candelabrum cocksii. Classification (NCBI taxonomy): domain Eukaryota; kingdom Metazoa; phylum Cnidaria; class Hydrozoa; order Anthoathecata; family Candelabridae; genus Candelabrum; species Candelabrum cocksii. The sequence continues at coordinate 12,090,460 of OZ005674.1, read as the reverse complement.
AGAACAAACAGAAATCAAGTTGATCTGTGAAGTAGTAAATTATTTGCGCTTTTCTAATCAGTTTTATAGTTTAAAAATCATTACAAACAGAAATACTCAATACGATCGTTATTTTAGAAGTAGGAAAACAAACTAATGAAAGCTGAAGTATAGTTTGTTTGCAGGCTGTTCCATGAGGACGATCAGCTGTTGTACATAAAACTCCTTTGTTTTCATTTCTCTTTGGGTTTTTAGGGTCCGGAAATACACAAAGTTCACCACAAAACAAGCAGTGCCCTTTAAAGTTAAAAAATACAACTGAAGACTGCCTAATTCTCTTTGGTGAATGATGCTTGCTGAATGTTTGACTTGTTTAAGTACCTTTTTTTGTGATCTTTAGATGTGTATTTTAAATGGCAGTAGTTGTGAGCGAACAAAGAGTCCGTTTGAGCAAAATTGTTGAAATCTGATCATCTGATCTACTTTGACTACCTTTAATAATTGTTTCTTGACGATGATGATGTTCTGTTATTTTAATAACATCAGTATTAGAGTCTCCAGGATAAGTGTCCAAAATATTATCAAAAACACAGGAGTCACTACTTCCATTTTTAAATTCCTGGTTAAACTTTCCATTAAACTAATATAATATTAAATTCCATAAAGTAATCTAATGGTGACCATAAAATTCCAATTTAAAACGAGTTAATAACTTTAAAAATATTATTTTGAAGTCTTTAATATATTATATATATATATTTTAACTTTGCAATCACATCGCCACTGTACTTATATAATTATGTTTAGTAAAGGCGAGCTGGCCCGTTTACCGAGCTATCTTGCTTACCCTGCTGGCTCGTCTCATATGGTAGTCACTCCTAAATATTAATTTGAAAAACTGCGAGACTGTGTGCAAAATGTGTGAGCAAATGAGTAAAAATGAAGGAAAACCATGAGTACGTTTTAAAACATTACATGTTATCATATCACACATATGGCATAAACTCCAATCCATTCTAACTCTTTGCCACTTGATTTTCAGACCTATGTTCTTGATTAAAAAGTGATCAACATGAAATTTCCTTTACAAAAATACCAAATACGTATGGTTTCCAAACAAAAGATTTTTTCCTGGGGCAATGGGCTAGTGGGGCCCATTTCTCCAAACGCTCAAAGGTACCAACATGGTAACATCGCTTAAATTACTTGTAATCATCACATAAACCCAAAACAATCATAAAATTTCATGCAGTATGAAATGCAAGGTTCAGAAAAAATAGCCATAATTCTGCTGGACTATAGCATTTGTAAGCGTAATAATGAGAACTTGAGTATCAGAAAAATATCAATACGGTTATCATCGTCATCAGAACATTTTAGATGTAATACCAGCTTTGTCACAATGATCACCTGCAGAACCAGGCTCACAATACAGACTTTTAACTACAGATGTCAAGTTATCATTTTTGGAAATAAACTTGAACACTTTTTTTTTTAATTAGAAATTTTTGATGGTAGTAAAATAGCAGAGAGAATAAGAGAGAAAATAAAGAGAGAATAAGGCAGCTAATATAATTGTTTCCAGGTTACCATCTACTTCAAACAGAGGCGCCGCTTTAGGTACGGTTGGTGCGGTTTCCACCGTACCAGATTTTTTCCAAGCAAAGAATTTTTTTTTGATATTTTTAGATTTTAAGAATAATTCTAATATAACGGTACGCTTGGTACACTATCGAGTCTTTTCGCATAAAAATCATATAATAACAGCAAACAAAACACATTGGCAGTTTTTCCTTAAAGGTAGAGAGTGCAAATGGAAAACACAACACAAAATTATCATTTTCGAACCTTAACAAGAAATATTTTCGAACGTTATGATTGAACTACGGGGAACGAGCTCATTCCATTGCATTAATAATTATTAGATTAGATTTAATCTCCACCACTCACTATATCAGAGCGGCGTCCCTGTCAAATGAACACTCAAAAAGATTTAAAAGAAAATGATAAGTGATTTGATGCACGTCCCACTATCCCGGTTTCATCCCTTCCTTTAATAATAACGACAACCTTATTTCTTGAACACGTTTTCATCCTCTTGATCGTCGCCATGTTCTGATTTTGTTTGATAGCAACAAAACAAATTAGGGCCGTATAAAGTCTGCACTAAAATCACCCATCCGTATTGTGCAGTATGGATGATTTTCGTGATCAGTACCCGAAACCAAAACCAGACATTTAGGCGGCTAAAAAAATAGCAAATTACAGACTACATGTAGGCAAAATAAAAGTGATTTCCAAGGTGGAAGCTTAAATATTTTGTTAATAATTTTATTGCAAAAGATTTGAGGAAAGATAGAATTTACTATTAGATGTTAAGATTAGTTAAGAAAAAAGATTCCAAGATCTGCAATCTTCATTGCTGTTCTGGCATCCCAGTGGGCACCAGAGCTTTTAAAAACGTTTTTTCACGGTTTTTTTCCGGTTGATAATTCGCCTCGGTGAAAGGCACGTTTCAGTTGCGACGATTATAAAACGTTCCTTAAAAACGTTCATCAAAGACCTTCAAAGAAAATGTATGCGACACTAATCAGACACAACCCTCGTTTTACTGCTCTTTTAGGTCATTTTCTCTAGCTCAAACAAAACTATCTCAACAACAAAAAGGCCTTATAATAAAAAGGAAAACAACAAAATCTGAGTTATATATCATTTTTTAAACATTAATGCATACAATATCGTTAAGCATTTGGTCTTGATCGTTTTCTTCTCTTTGGTTGTGCTTTAAACCTCTTGGGGCTTGCTTTAACTGGTTCCTATCAACCGATCAACTTCTTTTTTAAAAGAATTATCTGACGCTCTCATGGCTCTAAAAAAAATATTTAGTGTTCAAGATCTGGTATTGTTTTGGAAACACATAATCGCCTCATCCAGCGAACATTTGTATTTATTAAAACAACAGCCCTTCTAGTAGATACAAGCTTAAAGTATACCCTCATTAGGTAGTGCGACAACGCTAGCCTGACAGTATGAGACGAATAAATATCTATAAGGACAAGCGAAATTTCAATGGGGACGTGAATTATCTTTCCTTTCTTGTAGATGCATGCTTAAAGTGCCTTAAAAGTCTAAACGTACCTTTAAAGGTGGCTTATTCATCAAGACAAAAGCTTTGTTATATATTATAATTTAAAATATTAAAAAACAATTGTTTAGATTTAACGACAGATTTAACCGATCAGATAGGACAATATTTTGTTACAAATTCGTTACTTACGGAGCAATGCTTTATACAATAACGTTGGGCTTAAAGCTTTTCTCCCGTTTTTTCCAACTTTACTGAAGCTTGGACCTCTTTGCTTGTGGTTTTGTCCAATGCTCGATTTACAGGAGAAGCTACAGAGTTGCCACCAGTCTGCTGAAGCTGCTGAACCTACAAAATTGTTTACATGAATTTAACAATTGCAAAAAATTGAAAAATTAACAAGCGGGGGGGGGGGGGGGGCGTTTATTTGGCACACAAGAGTAACTGTTTTTTTTATTTTGGTGGCCAGTATACAACTCTTTCTGTTTTATTCACTTTGTAAACAGTGTTATATATCCGGCATTGATGTTTTCATTTTGAGTTATTTCCCGTTTTGGTGTGGTCACGTGTTGAAACCACACGCACGTCAAAAGTGGACGTTTTTATCATTGTCGTAGTTGTTGTTGAAACAGGACCGAAAAGAGACTTAATATTCCTGTCTGTTTATCCGCCTGTTTACTAAACCTGACTGAGACTATAATAAACAGGAACAACAACTTTTTTTATATGTGCTATCTTCCATGATTGTTACAACTGAAAACAGTCGTTCAACATGGCTAATCATCATTGCACACGGACATCACACACGGACTGCTCAATGACACCTACCAGAATGCATTGCAAACCCCTTGACAACATGTCAATAAACGCAATTCTTTAATGTAAAGTTAAAAACCAAATATATACTATATTAATCATACGGTAATACAGGACTGAGTAAACCCAATTTTTTAATTGGTTTAAGCAACCAAATACATATACAATTTAAAAAATATTTAAAAGTGATGTAGAAGTTTTATAATAACCATGTTAGTGCCAGAAGACAATAAAACACATTTTCTCACAAAACTACTTTTATATCTGATACAAACAACATGATGAACACTCTGTTATAACAGACAAATGTTAATGTCTTTTGAATTCAAAATGAATGTGAAGAAGATACTTAAATCTTGTTTTCTGTAATACAAGCAACTAGGTTTCCATCATGCAAATCTTTTTTAAGGAACACAACTCCATGGTTAGTAAGATAACGCCCATCTTTAGCAATTACTGACACTTAGGATCCAAAATTTCGGACAATTTTGTTAAAGTGAAAGAGAGTTTCTGAGATTATGTAGCTCGTAACTCGATTCTATTTGTAAATATATGGCGCGTTATTAAAGTTTGTTTTGCTAGCAAATGTCTTTCCAACGACATCTTGCAATATACACTATGGAGAAAGAAATTTTGCATCCACATAAACATATTCTGGTCTGTTAATTACACTATTCGATTTGGAATTAGACTGTATTAATTACTGCTTTAGGTGTTTTTGTATTCTAATTGTCTGCAAAATAAAATCAAATTTCAGTACTAAAATATATTTATTCAACATAAAGATCTTTTATTTTGTTCTATTATTATTATCATTATCTTATTATTTTTTACAAATTAATCACACAATTTAATTATGTTTAAATATTTCAGTTGTAAACTTTATCTAAGTAGTACTCAAATCAAAGTTTTTACCGCATTCTACAACTGATGGTAGATACGAAGTTAAGATGCAAGTAATTAATTCCATGGGATATATAAACAGTAGAGTTGCAAGGCTTCCACAAAAGTTGTTATCAAGAAGATCATTGATGACAATTACAAATAAAGTCCATCCGAAGATTTTTTAAAGTTTTATGTTTCATGGTTAGTTTTTGTAAGCAAAAGATCCATTCAATTCGAACTAGGTAGTAATATGTTTGCTTCAGGATGTGATGATATTATTTAAAATAGATATTTCGATGGTTATAAATTAGACAACAAATATTTATAAAGTTATATATAAATCAACATTAAATACAAATATTTACATTGAACATTAAAAACTCATTCGATTGTTCATGAGTTCCAAGTCAAATATTAAACAATGAAGGAAGCGATTCCATCTTTGGTCATGTCAGTGGTACTCAAACCACATGTTTTCAATGTTTTTGCCAGTAACTCTAAAACAGTGGAAGTTTATTCAAACATATTAGTCACCAATTATAACATTAGTTTGTTTTCGTTTTTGTCATTTCATAGAAACACTATATGTGTGCGTGCGTGTGTATGCGCGCGCGCGTGTGTGTATGTGTGTGTATAGGGCTGCTTTGTCTCATATATAAACAAAACTATCTTTTTACCGACCTTTGCGCTGAGAACTGCTTCCAACAGCAAAATCGCCAGCAGAATAAAAGAGAAGACGCCTAATATGGAAGCAATTACCAAATCACTGGTAGTGTTACGAGAGATCACCGTGGCTTCTGTTGTATTTCCCTTTTGTGCTGAGTTATTCGCAAAAAACGTTAATATGGTAACATGTTTATTCATAGCTGAGGTTGAGACAAACGCAGTGATTGCGGACGTATTAACTTGAGGCTCTACTGATGTGCAATGGACGTTTGTTGATGTAGTCCGCAACGATGTGTCTACGTTAGACAGCGGGGATGGCCGTAATGTAGCATTTTCTGATAAAACAGACAACGGTATAGTTTTAATAGGATGGGATAATCGAATTGAGCCATTCAGTTTTGTTTGGGAATTCAAAACTCGTGTCGGACTCTGTATTACACCTTCACTTTGATTGGTTGAATGTCTGCGTGCATGAAACGTGGTGCTATTGCCATTGATTAATGCGCAATGAACAAGAAACAAAATTCCACCTAAAAAAGCAGAGGAATAATGTCAGATGAGCAAGACAAGTTAAATCTTAACTTAACAATGTTAAGGAAGAAATGCTATCATTTCTCTGAGTTAACGAGTTGAGAGAAGGTAGAAACACTTTTGTCTTTGAAAGTACCGCACTACAGTTTTATTTCGTCATAATATAAACGCATCAGCTATTAGATACCTTTGATTAACATGGCATTTCTTCAAACTTTTTACGACCTTATGCAAAAACTTACTGAGCGGCACTCCTTTGTCTTGACAAAAACAACAACAGACAAAACAGGTCGACGGAATCTATATTGAAGTAAAATGAAATATGCTTAAAGAATGGATTTCCTTCTCAACTAAAATATATCCCCTTGTTGCTAACGTAAATAAAAACAGCACTTGTCGTTGGCAAGCAAAATTTCGATTTAAGATAAACAGTATATTATGGATATTTATTGTGGTCAATTGAAAATGTTATCTTCTTAGACTCTCGGATAACTAATTTTAGTTTTTGAAGTGAGTTGTTTTTGGACACTTTTAGTTTTCAAAGTTAGTTGTCATAGACAAAAAATGCGCCCGTGAGAAACGACATTCTGAGAAATTCGAAATTATGACAACACTCGTCATAACCACGTGAGTATTTCACGATCACGATGAATTTGAGTCACAACATAGCAACTTTTTTTTATTAATCTGCTTTCCTTTATGTAAAACCAGCAGTGAGCGTGAACATTTATTAATCCCTTTCAGACATGCTGAATGCAAAAAATGCTAATGCCCAGAACGACACAGTATGATTCATTACTCTTGTATGACGTCATCAACATTCTCATATAGCTTCCCGCTGGACTCAATACACAATGTTGGAATGTCGTGATATTTTACAAATTTCGTGTAGAATAACATGATGCCTTAGTAGAAATGCACGAAAGATTGATTGAAGGAATGTGTGACATATAGAGTATTTTTTTATCGCTTCCTTCTATGCATCTGGTTATTACTTTCATTTCAAATTTTGCGGCCAAGAAAAAAATGCGATCGTGAAATATCCACGCTCTTGTTATGCGATATCCTGATTATGTCCGAAATCCGTTTCGCACGGGCGCATTCCTTTCAACTCTCAGCGTTTATGTTGAAATGTACAGAAATGATAATTACAACAACAAACGACATTTAACAGAGCAGGAAAGATTATTCAAAAAGATTTCTTAATGACTTCAACAGCCCCTACTTTCTTTTTTGTTAATAAGATCATTTCTGAACAGATAATTGTCAAAGAAACCTTTTAAATGCTACTCAACTCGAAAACACCCACGTGGGAAAAAATATCAAGACAGCTTGTGATTGACGTGGCAGTAAAAGTGCTTTCTCGGCATTTTGCTTTTTCGATGACGCACCCGGCAAACTCCTGACTATTTACCAAACTTGATTGTATTGGGTTGCTTTCACCCTCAAATTAAACAAACGTTTTGTAGGGTTTCGTAAAGACTTTGCGGAAGTATTTGCTTATATGCTCCATGTAGTCTGTGCCCAGATTTAGAGCTCTGTCTTACTTTCTTAACACCGGGTTCTTTAAATCACTTTGAAAAGACACTGTATACTTTTGCTCTTCAATCCTCTCTCTTTTCAACAGCTTTCTTTTGTTTATTATATGGTCATTTTTAAACTTATTTAGATTAAATAGAAAATATTTTAAACTTATATTTACTAATCATATTTATTGTAATTTCTTTTAAGTATTTTGTAACTCAAATACCGCTTCAAATTACTGTCGTAGATCACCTTTAAAATATGTAGAACGGAAGCTTTAAGTCAGCAATAGATGCAAAGATTAAAAGCTTTGTTCAGAATAAATTGTATTTTAAGACAACATCTTTCCAGATAGAGCCTCTGTATTACTGGACAATCAGATTAGAATTCCTGAAGCCATTGTAATCGATAAAATATTATTTGTTTGTATGAGCAATGTTTGGATAGCCGGTTTCGTTGTTGACAAAGATTTTCTAACTCCTTCGTGTTTATTGTAACACGAGAGAAAAACTCAGTAAATCCAATATGGTTTGTTAAATTTGTCGTTTAATTCACGAAAGAAATAATAAAATAACTCTAAAATAGTTGAGAAAACTTATATTTATAGAACTCTTTAAATATTAAAATTTAATGTTATTGTTTAAACAAAAAAAAGAAGAAGAGCACCATTTACTATTGTTTTTAAGTTTCCTGTACCAAACAAACATTGATATTGAACATGACTACAAGTGAGAGATAACTCAGAGGAAACTCTTTTATCTTTGTATAATATCGTATCACCAAGTAAATTGCAAGGCTTCATACACATGTGATTTTCATGTGAAATACTATTTGCATTATACAATAAATCGGCTATAATACTTTACAGCGTTTAGGACAAAACCTTTGACGTGGTTTGTAAATACGGAAGTTAATAGCTAGACAGCCGCATGAGATAGATTTTCGAGTGCTCATAAAATAGACTTGATTGTTTGTTTTTTAAGTTCAATAAGAACGCATAAAATAGTTTAAAAAATCGGGAACAGGAACGAATAAAACAAAATCGTGCGAGATATACGCCTTTGCAATTTTGCCACCCATTAAACAAACTTTGGTGAAAGAAAATGGTGTACTGATGTCAACATACTTGACAGAGCAACCCCAACATGTTCAAAATGACCTTTGATCAATCATGGATTACTAAAGTCCGATTAACCATACCAATTTAAATATAATCTTTTGTCTTCTCCTATAATTTTTCTTACAAATACTATAATGTCTTAAAAACTTTGAAAATAACAAATATATTAAACATAGATAAATATGATGACTTTTTTTAAATAAAGAATTAAATACTTTGGGGCAGGTTTCATATTACGTGCCAGCGACTTCGAACGTTCATATTAATGATGGCGTTCGACAACTTCTTCGATATAGGAGTGGATTTCGATTTGACGCAATGGTCCTTCTTTATCTGCGTGGATATATCTATCATCGATTTCGGGCGTCTGCTATGTTTTAAAGTTCCATTAAGGGAATTCCATTTTGAGGTATCGCTCTCGCAGACTTGCGTTCTGATGGCGATATCTAAGGAAGATGATGACAATTCGGCACCCAGCCTTGGTGCGAACACTTTTCTCGCAGAAAGCACCGTCGGGCTGGCGCTACACGAATCCGTGAGGACTCCCATGTTCGTGAGATCCATACAGCTAATCGCTTTCGGTCTTTGTAGTTCGAGCGTCGATAGCCAGCTACGACGACTTTCAAAGGTGTTCTTCCTGGAATGGCGCTTCAATCCGCTCTCGGTGTATTTCTCGGCCAGAACTTGTAAAATACTCGTCAACCAATCATTACGCTCTTCCAGCATAAAACAGAACATGTTGTACGTCTTCCGTTGGTTTTTGGTGACTATCCTTAGACAGTATCGCTTTCTTAACCCGCCTCTGGCTTCGTCCAACGACACGGAAATCCCTTCCAGCGGTATGACATCTTTTGGTATAGAAGCTAAATCGCCTCTTCGATTGAAACAATACAAATGTTCGTACGTTAAAATAAAATACTTTGCTTTATACGTCCGCCATGTTTTCCACGAAGTTTGCGCTCTCATAAACATGTACCCTTCCCGTATATTGTTTCTTTCCATTTCACTCGCTAGCTTTTCGTGTATGATGCCCACGAAATGTGTAATCGCGAATGCTTTTGTGATTTGTACTTCAACAGCAGTATTTATGATTGCGCAAGAAACCTTCTGATCCGGTAGTGTGATAAACTTGAGTCGCACGGTTGTGTTTGTCTTTGTTTTTAATCTGCAAACAAACTTTGTGCCCAGGGATTTAAGTAAACAAAGAGAGACGAACTACTTAATAGGGGAGTGGTGACTAGATAGTACATCGAAAACACTGAGTATTTACTTTCGACGTCTTTTATTTTGAAATGAAACAAGAATGAAGCGAAACTGTTCGAATTCATGACGAATAAGAATCCATTCTAAGAATTATGAATGAGGGGAGCTTTCTATTACTCTTCCTGATTCTCCTACAAAATCAGTTTTATTTCCCACTTCTCGAAGACAGTTTTCTTACCGATATCATGAAGTCACCACCGCAAATCATCTCAATTGACTTTTAGCGAAGTCAATTGGCACCGGCTCTATTACCATTTCCGCTCCCCGTATTTATGGAAGCAAGCAATAATAATAATAAATAATTTCATCCCTCTCTTTTCATCTTTTCTTTGACAGTATTTTTACTGTATATTTTTTTTATAAATATTTTAGTATTTCTTTCAGTACGAAATAAATGTTTAATATTGTTACTGAGAGATAAGAACGTTTCCATCAAGATCCTGTTATGCAGATAGTTAGGATAAACTTTGCTTTTTAATCATTGTAATATCCACTTTGTAATCTATAAGGATCTTGGGACTAGGCCAATGACTCAGGTTCTAGTAGAAAAAAGAAACAACTTCTGAAACAAAATGGCGTCTCAATTTTTGTAAACAGGAAATAACACGACAAAACCCTTTCAACAATTTTGCTTTTGAGGCACACAAAAATAGGGAGCATTTGCTATAAATTGCGCCTTTTATTTTTATTGGGAAGCAGGGAAATGCGTTTTCAGCCTTAATGTTCATATGGAGATTCTCGGTGGGATAACTTGAGTTCCAAGCGAAATCTGGCATGAATATTGATTAATAGTGATTTCAAATAAAAACATATTAAATATCATTATTTCTCTTCTTTGCGTGCAATCACAAAGCATTTTTTTTGTTTTATCTGCGTGCCACTTTGCACGGATTTTATTTAAAGCTTTTTTATGTTAGTTCTCGTTGGCCGCATAATTCTCTCTTCTGTTCGTTTTACTGATTTAGGGGCTGTTTATTTGGCAAACGAGCTGTCCCGGTTAACCGGGCTGGCCCGGCAAACCGGACTGGAAAAATTGTTTATATCAATTATCATTCATAAAATATCATAAAATTCTATCCCGCCTTCGGCAGTTTCAACCGAGACCTCGGCTAGGCGAGCTGGCTTACTTCTCATATAAACACACAGACATTTTATAAGGTTTTCTTAAGGAATACGAGATCTCACCTAAGCGAGGGCCCGCCGGTTAACCTGGATGATTTTTTTCCATATAAACAGCCCCTTAGTTGTTCGCTGATTTAAAACAAATTTACATTTCCGTGAGATTTTTCTTTGTCTACATTTTTTATTTTTTTTATCATTGTATAAGATGATATATATATATGCAGGGGCGTACCGTGGGGAGTGTCGTATGTCCTGTGGTTACATAAAAGTTAACTTTCCCGCGAGAAAACGATAATATTCTATTGAACGATTGATTGAAAGAACGTCAATGTTACGATGTTTATTTACAAGCACAAAAAGTGGCGATCTTTGAATTTGATTATGCAGAAAATATATTGCAAGAATATTGCCGTAAAGGTGATAATACACGATCAGTTTAAACTGACAGTTTTCTTTTCAGATTAAACTGACAGGTATTACTTCAGTTTAAACTTACAGGTCACACCTGTCTACACGTTCAGTTTAAAAGTTTAAAAAAACACAATTTCTTTCTTTTACAATGGACAACAAACTAGAAAGCATCGCAGTTGCTTCTGTGGTTATTGCAGTTATATCCAAAAAACGCAAAAAAGAAAGGAAAGAACGAAAAGTAAGAAGCATTTGGGTAAAACCGTGATTGAAGCGAAGGGAACAATTAAGAGCTTATGACACGTTAATACAAGAAATCCGTTGTGAAGAAGTAGAAGAGTATCAAAGGTTTTTAAGAATGAGTCCAGACGTGTTTGACAAACTTCTTAGTTTGATTAAACACGATATTACAAAACAAGATACAGTTATGCGGAGTGCAATTCCAGCAAAGATTAAACTAGCTGCTACAATACGGTTTTTAGCTACAGACATGAATTACTGCCGTATACCTTTAGAATTCATATAAGCACGTTGTCAAGGGTTATACCCGAAGTTTTTGATGCTATATATGCAAGATTGAAAGACGTCCACTTAAAGGTAAAAGCTTTATTTCTTATTGTATTCAATATATATTATTATATATATATTATTATTAAGGTTGTAAAAGTAGGTTGTGATTGATGTGAGGTTGGTGAAAAGTTTTGAGACGGTTGTCTATATTGTGGAGACAAAACAGGGTTGTTGAAAAGAGGTGCCGACATACGATAGCTTGGTTCCTGTTGTGTCTGGGATGGTATTCCTAGATCAAACTGGGCTTGGTAAAGAGTTTGCTGGATCATTAATTTAGCAAATTCTTTGCTTCTGTTATTAGCGACCTTTTTCAATGTTAGTGCAACATACTGGCCAAATGTTTCATCCGCGTCCATTACTTTCCGTTCAGTTCCTACATTTGAAAGGACTGCCATCGCCTGATCCATCAATAAATCTTCTTTGCATTTAGGAGTATGTTTTGCTTTTTTAGGGAGAGATCGTTTTGTTGACTTTTTAATAGATACTTCTTCCTCTTTATTTTCTTCTTCGTCCTGAAAACTGATTTCTTCTCCATCGGAAGTATAACTGTCCACCTCTTGTCCATTATCACTGCCACAGTCATCATCAATTTCCTAAAATATAATTTTATTATAGATGCCAACCAATAAAGAAGAATGGAAAAGAATTTCAGTTGAGTTTGAAAATCAGTGGAACTTTTCCAATTGAATAGGAGCTATGGACGGAAAACATAGGATGATCAGGATCTTACTATTTTAATTACAAAGGAACAATTAGCATAGTTTTACTTGCACTTTTTGATGCTGACTATAAATTTATCTATGTCGACGTAGGTTGCAATGGCAGAATAAGTGACGGTGGTGTGTATCGTAATTGTTCGCTTTCAACAGCTCTAGATAGCAACTTATTGGGAATACCAGAACCAAGAATTGTTGGAGAAACATTGTTACCGTATGTAATTGTTGCTGACGATGCATTTCCGCTAAAATCTAACTTGATGAAGCCCTACTCTTTCCGTGGGGTACCACACGAAAAGAGAGTAACGAATTATCGAATTTCAAGAACAAGGCGTATTTCCAAAAATGCATTTGGAATATTTGCAAACCGCTTCAGGTTATTCTTAAGCCCGATACAACTTTCTCCCGAAAATGCACAAAAAGTTACCCTAGCAAGCTGTGCATTACACAATTTCTTACGCGAAAAATCACCTACACGGTACACTCCACCAGGAATTTTTGATACCGAAGATATTACTACTGGAAATGTCATTGAAGGAGATTGGAGAAATGCTGGGAGTTCTATGGAGTCCGTAACAGTCTCAGGAAGAAACAACTCTTCTTTTGATGGAAAAGAAGTAAGGGACAACTTTTGTAAATATTTTAATAGTAGTGCTGGTAGTGTACAATGGCAAGACAAGTTTGTTTAAATTATATAATGTATAGCTACTTACCAAAGAAGATATTGTTTTTCTTGGCTTTTTTGTATCTCTCAAGAATCCAAGAGACTGGAAATGCGGCCATTTTGACACATATAATTCGTCCGTTCCAGCACCACTTTTGAAATTGGCCTTTGACTTTATAAGCTCCTTTGAGAAATACGTCCGAAGTGTGTTTATTTTTGCCTTTATTTCTCGTTCTAGATAGAAAACAGACTCATAATATTCAAATATTTTGCCAAGAAAGAATGTACAAAATATAGTAATAATAAAAACTCTCTTACCGGTCATTTCAAACATTTCGCTCAATTTTGATATACTGTTAGCTTTAGCATTTCTGTTTTGTCTTTATAAAATGGCGTAAAAACATCCCAAAGACAAGTCCCTTTCTCCCATGTGCGAATAAACTCTTCGTTTTTCTCAACTTTAACAATTTTCGCAGTCTTTTTAACAACAACAACTCTCTACAAAAAACTCTTCAAACAACTTGTTCATTATTTCACACACAAATATATACAGATGGTGCGTAATTTATCACAATAGAAACACAATGGGTCTCGACAATTTCAAAGAAAAAGAGACTGTCGTTTAAACTTGAAAGATGAACACATTTATCTTTTTAAAAAACTGACAGTTTAAACTGAATGTATGTTTTTTATCAGTTTATTTGAGAATACACGATCAGTTTTTTGTTACTCAGTTTAAAATGGCGGCAAAACGATTAGACGTGTATTTTACGCTAATCCAGATTTTTATGTTTCTTGCCTTACAAACAAAGAAAGAAAGCTTTATTACAGACGATGGTATTAGTGTTACCTTGCTTGCTAAAAATGGTGTTTGTAGAGATGGAAATTACATGTTGCAGAGTTTATTTCACTTGAGAAAACAGAAATTTTCTTGTACCAAAAAGAGTCTGATTTTGCTTATTTTGCTTTTGGCTTGGGATATTGAAGTCAATCCCGGACCAGAACAGTTTGATCTTCCAGAATTACTGAAGGGAAGAGGAATCCACTTATGTCACCAAAACATCAGAGGTTTGTTTACAAATTACAACGGTTTTTATGAATTGATAACCTCAAACAACAAACTTGATGTTATAACTCTATCTGAGACACATCTATCTCCCGATGAAATCAACATATATGAAATTCCTGGTTATGTGTTCATTAACAAACCTAGGAATTCTGGGAAAGGAGGCGGTGTAGGAATGTATGTCAAAGACACAATAAACTGGAAAAGACGACACGACTTAGAAAGGGAAAACGTCGAAAACATTGTTATTGAAAAAAATATAAAAAACTCGCGCAGCGTTCTCATCTCAGTTTTCTACAAAACACCGGAAACTTCTAAATACAGCAAAAAGTCGTTTATTGATAACTTCAATGACATTTTAATTAACTGTTCAGCTGAAAATAAAGAAACCATCGTCCTCGGAGACTTTAATATTAACTATCTTAATAATAATGACGACAAGGACTTCAAAGCAATTGTAACATCAAATGGTTTTTCTCAAATAATAAAAAAGCCAACAAGAGTTACAGAAACAACAAAGACATTGATCGACTTAATAATGACTAACTGTCCTTCGAACATTTCAAAAACAGAAGTCATTTCTACATCGTTAAGCGACCATGAGATGGTTTTTTGCACTAGGAAATTGAACAATAAAAAACATCCACACAAAGTAATCAGGAGTAGAAATTACAGAAATTACAACCCTGAAAAATTGTGTGATGACATCAAATCTATTGATTGGGGAGATTTGTATGACTGTAGAAACGTGAACGAAGCTCTTGAATTGTTTAATTCAGCTGTGAAAGCTGTATTTGATCGGCATGCACCAGTTGTAGAAAAGAAATTGAAAGGGAAACCATGTCCATGGATTTCCCATGAAACAAAGAGAACTATGAACAGAAGAGATCAGATTCACCGCAAAGCTAAAAAGCATGGTAAATCAGAAGATTGGCAGCTATACAAGCGGCTCCGAAATCGGGTCAACAACGAGATGAAGCGTAACAAGTCGACATACTACATTGATCTTATGGATGAAAACAAACTCAAACCTTCAAAGTTCTGGGATGCCATAAAGCAGCTGTTCCCAACAAAAAGCACCAAAACAACAACCACTTCAGCAACAACTGATAACAAATCGAGGGCAACTTTGTTTTGTGAGTATTTTACAAGTATTGTAAAAAGTTTAAAGGAGAAGGCAATTCCTCTTACTGACTTTACCTGGAAATCAAGTTTCTTCATCCCACTGAGAACAGTACGAAAATTTAGATTTAACTATATCTCCGTAATCTTCATTGAGAAACAAATCAAATCTTTCAAACGGAGAAAGGCAACCGGTATAGACGATCTACCAATAACACTTTTAAAGGATTGTGCACGTTTTATCAGTAGTCCGCTATGTCATGTTATAAATTTATCATTAACTTCTGGAACAGTTCCCCGTGTTTGGAAGATCGCAAAAATAACCCCAATTCTTAAATCAGGGAACCCCGAAAAACCAGAAAACTACCGTCCTATTTCAGTATTACCAGCACTTTCAAAGGTTCTTGAAAAAGCGGTTCATAGTCAATTCATAGAATATCTAGAGAATGGCAATCTACTATCAGACGCACAATTCGGATACAGGAGCAACCGTTCTACTGCATCTGCCTCAACCATCCTTGTCGACGACATTCGCAGAGAAATGGACAGAGGGAACTTAACTGGAACTGTCTTCCTAGATCTTTCCAAGGCTTTCGACACCATCAGCCATGGGGTTCTATTGAACAAAATTAATTCCTATGGTGTTAATGGGAGTGAATTGTTATGGTTTACGGACTATCTGTTTTAACGATCACAATGTGTTGTTGTGAAAGATAGCACTTCAGATTTATTGACGATCAATAATGGAGTTCCCCAGGGTTCAATCCTTGGGCCTCTGTTATTTATATTGTTTTTCAACGACTTCCCGGAAATACTCAACGTGTGCAAAATCATACAATATGCTGATGACACGGTGATTTATTTTTCTCATCATCAGGCAACAATTATTGAAAAGAACTTGACTGAAGAACTGAACCGAGTGGCAGAGTATTTTGATCAAAACGAACTAATCATTAATCTTAAGAAAGGTAAAACAGAAGTAATGATCGTTGGGACAGCAAAGCGACTCAGTAAAAGTAGTAACGACCTGGTTGTGAAATACAGAGATTCTGTTGTGTCTGAAGTCAATACGTATAAATACCTCGGTGTACTGATCGACAATACACTGAACTTTGGTCAACATTTTCAAAAGTGCTACAAAAGTGCCAGCACCAGGCTACGATTACTTAAACGAATGCGCGAGTACATGACTCCAGCAACACGTCGTTTGATCTACCAAATGATGATTGTTCCTCTGTTGACGTACAGTTTGACAGTAGACCTCGAAAAAACAAATGGTCAAATCAAACTTCTGGATTCCATCACAAGGTGATCTGCTGCCATCATCGGCGATGGGAAACCAGTCAAGAAAATTCAGTCGGAAATTCTTCTTCAATGTTGTAAGTTTGTTCGTAAATGTCTTGATGGAATTGTCTGCAACAACTGGAAGAATTGTTTTGAACTCACGAACCACACTGTTAACACCAGTAACAATCAAATTTCAGTGAAATTACCAAAGGTTAAACTGTCTTGTGCGAAGAAAGCCTTTTACTTTAGTGGTGCAAAAGCATATAACAACTTACCAGTTGATATTCGTAATATTAGTGATTTTAATAAATTTACTAACATGTTAAAGGCTCATTTTTCTGACAATTATTGACACAATTTTTCTAGGGGTTTTGGAATAGATAGGTATTCTTTATCTTTGGTGTTGAGTATGTTGACCTTTCATTTCCAATTTTTCTGAACAATTCTGTTGTCACAATTTGATTTTAACTTTATACTCTTTAACATGCGTAAATGTCGATTTTCTTTTAGTTTGTTCTATATTTTCTGGTTCAATTTCTATCTGCGCAATTTAATTTTACATTTACAACTATTTAACCGTTGATTTTTAACAGTGTATATGATACTAATAGTTTTTTATTTTCTAGTTATATATATATATACTTTTTATTTTTATTTTTTTTGAGCAGGACAAGCATTTATAGCAGTTTTGTAAACTGAAGTTTTTATCCTGTAAAAACATTGTTAATAATAATAATAATTAAACTGTCAGTTTAAACTGATCGTGTATTATCGCCTTAAAGTGGTGTTGTGATAAAAGGTTTCAAATAGAACAAACAAAGAAAACGTTACTATTGATCGGAAAAAAAATAAAATGCCAAATAAAGACAGACGAAGAAAATTAAAAGAGAAAGAAATCAATAAAGCTTCGAAACGCTGCAAGACGCTGAGTAACTACTTTAGTTAAATTATGAAAATTATATTTTCAGTTTGGAGGTCAGAAAATTATAGCAGGATAATTTGTGTAAAAAGATATACTATAGAGAGCGATGCTTTATCAATTGGGCCGTGTTTATGAGCATATATGAAGCCATAATCCGAGATGTTCCATATGACACAAACATAGATTTTTGTTATGACGGACAGATGTTGGATAAATATAGCCGCCACTATTTTCAGTTTCTAATTATTTTCCTTAGCACTGGAAGTAAGGACCTTGCAACAAATGAAGATGAAGGCAATGGAGAAGAAAATCACAATGAACCGCCAATTGTTAACGAAGAAGAAACAGTTTTACACACACCATTAGTTTCAAAAAGTAAGATTCTTCTGTATTCTTTCTTACGTTTCTGTATTTTATAAATTCCGGTCTAGCGTGTACCTCGCCTCAACCTTCACCCTCAATTTTTATTTCTATGAAACTTAATTTATCTTAGTGTATCTAAGCCTGTTTATGTTTTAGATCACGTTGATGCGTACGAGCGTGATCCTTCTAAAGATGTCTTATTGGCACAAAAATCTATGACATTGGCGAGGTGATGGAGCATAAATCAAAAGTTTTTACTGACCACGAGAAATATATCCATATTTCATGGAATTTATCGATCTAGAAAGAATCACTGGAGAATCTATAAGAAAATCAATCTTAAAGTTCTATAACGATATTGGTGTTGATATTACTGAATGTAGAGGTCAATGTTATGACGGCGCTGCCAATATGCAGTCTCAGAAGAAAGGTGCCGCTTCATATGTTTTGAAAGAATCGCCTTCAGCAATTGTTACCCACTGCTGTAGTCATAACTTGAATGCATCTCTTGCAGCTTCATGTATACTTCCGGAAATAGGCAATATTTTGGAAACATATAAAGCTATAATAATTTTTTTCAACACCTCTCCAAAGCGGGAAGGTCTACTAGAGCACAACATTCAAACCCGCTGTATAGGAGCCGAAAAACAAAAAACGTTAATAGGCTTATGCAAAACCCCTGAATGTGACATTTTCTATGAACATTTTTACCTTGCAATACCTTTTATCGTAATTGGCCTGGTATCTTTATAAAGACTGCTCCACCCACTTGTTGGCATCACTCAAAAATTACAAGGCAGGTCAATTGACGTGGTGAAGGCCTACAACGAAGTTGAGGGCTGTATCAAGGACATGCAATATACAAGAGAAAACATCAACGTCGAATTCAAAACTATTTACCAGCAAGCAGAAAGGATGGCAGCAAAGCTTAATGTGGACTCAGCCATTCCAAAGAGCGTTTCAAGCAAATACACCGAAACAACGTACCTGCTGAAAATCCGGAGCAGTATTACCGACGAGCTTGAGCTATTCCATTAATTGATAGATTCATATCAGAAATAGCATTTTGCTTCAACGCATTTAATAAAAGAGCTTCTAAACTCCTTCTCCTTGTACCATCGATTATTTGTGATCCAAAGTACGAATATTTAGATATCGATGATTTAATAACCCAGGACTCCGATGACTTGCCCAATCCTGACATCGTCGATTTAGAGTTACGATTGTGGAAAAGAAAGTGGGAAGAAGTAACAGCAGAAACTCGTCCGAATACCCTTGCAAAGGCCATTAAAGCTTGCGATAAGCAGAAGTTACCAAATGTCTTTGCTGTGATCAAGATTGGTTGCACATTACCGGTAACCTCAGCAGAATGCGAACAAAGCTTTTCGGCAATAAGGAGGTTGAGAACGTGGTTGAGATCCACCATGAAATCGCCTCAGTGCATTAGCAATAATGAACATGCACAGAAATATGGAGATCAGTTACACAGAAGCATCAAAACTTTTCTTTACGTTATACCCTATAGAAATATTTACGAATCTAATTTGATTTTTAGTTAAAGAATTATTTTTTCAGTCCATTTTTGGTTTGTTCCATCCCAATATAATGTTGAAGTTTTCATACATGACATTTTTTGATTTCTTGTTCTTTTGTCGCTATTGTTTTAACCAATTTGTAAAAGCAATATTTACGGTGAATTAAATTTACAGCATTGCAAATTAGTAAAAGTTTTAAAAACATTGTGCCCTTTTCATTCTTAAGTCCGACCCCCTTTAATTTTCACGGTACGCCCCTGATATGTATTTATAAAATCTTTAAAAGTTTTTTACTTGATAACGAAAGTGGTGTTTCACAAATGAAGAAGAAGAAAGAAGAAGCCATCTTTGGCATGATATAAGAAGTCCGAATTCTAATTCGTAATAATTACAGTGTTATTGTCCCATGCATAAAGCCTACATTTTGCATATAATCGCCACTACCCCCGACCCCATGCCCTAAATCCGAAAACTATTAGCACTTTTTAGGTCTTCTATATGTAGCTAAAAGTCATATAAAAAATCGACTTGATATCATTAATAATGTTAAAATTTTTTTTACTTATGCAGCGCTAACCCCAAAAATAAAGAATATTTTTAAAATGTCTTTACAGTTCCATATCTGGCTTAATGTAAGGTATCATCAGTATGAAAATGGTTTTCAAGGGGTAAGGAATGACTGAGTTATCAAGTGATGGGTATTAAAAAGCAAAACTGGACTTAAAAATCACGTGGTACGCTAACCACAAGATTTTTTTGATGTTTTAAACGCTATTATTGGCCTTATATAGTCCTCTAACTATATCCAAAATTTTAGCGTGATACGACCATTTTGAAAAAATTATCTTTGTGAGTGCATTTGATATCCATTCAAGGGTAATCTATATTGAGTTTTACTACTGACTTAGGTTTCGACCTCATAAATGCATAACTTGATGAATAATCAAGATATTGAGTTGAAATTTTCAAGGGAGATTGAAAATAATAGTATCAATCTAAAATATATGTGCATAATTATCTTTAAAATTTGGATATAGTGGCTTGCGCATGCGTAAACGTAAATTAAATATATAGAGCCCTACCAAAGGTTATATGAAACGAACTTTTGCATATGAATGGCCAAATGATGGGGCTAACTGGATTGATAAAAAAATATTTAATACGCATGCGCTTAATTCCCAGAATTCCCAACCTTTTTTTAACATAATTATACTATAAGCTAAAGCCATCATATAAGCATCATTTTCCACAAAGGTTTACAGGCATCATATTGCCTTGACGAAATATGCGCGAAATTATACTGCGCACCCGTGTGCGATATCTGTCGACGATGTGAAAATTCATTTGGACTTTTTGTTGATGAAATAGTATGTTGATGTTATATTTAAAATATAAAGGTATTCGGATGAGCGGTTTAGGACATATGGATATCTTCTGTAAAATAATGATACACGATAATATTAAATATCTGGTACTTGATTTGAAATGAGCATCCTCTAATTAGTAAACCTACCAATTTTCAAAGCAAACGCGCTGTAGCTCAGTGGATAAAATTTTCGGCTCACGAAACCAAACCCGCCGGTTCGAATCCCATCTCCGGCAAAATCTTTATTTCTGAGTTACAGCTGAGTTCTTGAGCGAAACTCATTGCGTAATGCAAGTCTAGCTTAAATAGGTTAGTTGTCTGGTTGAGCGATTTTCGTAGGCGCAAACGGCCGTCCTAAGTACGCCAGGACTAACTATACGTTATACCCTATAGAAAGATTTACAAATCTAATTTGATTTTTAGTTAAAGAATTATTTTTTCAGTCCATTTTTGGTTTGTTCCATCCAAATATAATGCAGTGTTGAAGTTTTCATACATGACATTTTTTGATTTCTTGTTCTTTTGTCGCTATTGTTCGCTAACAGGACATGTATGATAGCAGTATTTAGTACTGAACAGTTTATCTTGTATAAATATTTACTTTAATAATAATAAACGGAATACATTATAAGTATTTAATTTCGCGAATTTGGCAAAAATTACTACCCGCGAAATATAGTACACTTGGTATATACACGTCATTTGAATTATTTATTTATTAAGGTAGCTGTTCAATTCGACGTTAAAATACAGGATTGACTGTCTGTAGTAGCTGAACTGTTTGTATGGTTGAATCACAAGACACATGTATTGCTGAAACAAAAATACATACGAATGGAAAGAGCTTAATTTCTCTTAATTTCTGAGTGTTCATCCTGACTACTATCACTCCTTGTCTCATCAAATTTTCTTTTTTTTCTTTTAATGCACCCAAAAGAGTGCATTTTTTCTTCAAGATTAAACGTAAAACAACTGTTTACGTCTGTTTGCACCAATGATATAGAGAAAAAACGCTAAATGTCTAACTCGCTATTTACCTCGCCTACCTTAAGAGAATTAATTTCGGATTTGGCGGCTTTTGGTCAAAACCGCGAAATTTAATTCCTGCGAAAAATCCAAATGTCCCTCATCCGCGAAATTAAATTCTCGTGAAAAATCCAAATGTCCCTCATCCGCGAAATTAAATTCCCGCGAATTTTTTGGATACACTTTGTCCGCGAAATTAAATTCTCTATTTTTCTTTAATTTTTTTTTTTTTTTAATTTTAGATACCGTAAAATTCAGTAAATAAACTTACCCCGCAATCATGAACTATGTTTTGTGATTGCATGATGTGAATTTTGAACTCGAAATATACTCGCAATTTTACGGTATATATGTTAAAGTATAAAATTTGTGTTTTGAGACTAAAATTTGTGTTTTGAGACTAAAATTTGTGATTTGAGACTAAAATTTGTCACGTTGATGCAATGAAAACACTACTTTTAGTTTAACAATGTTTTTTAATCAATAACAATGGTGGTTTCTTTATTTTCATTTCGTACATTGCTTCTATTAAAAAGGCTTCTAATGTCTTTACATCATGGAGCTGGTTTTTCCTTGATTTGTGTTTTCTTTTGTTTTTTTTTTGTGGTACAGCTATAGCAGCCTCAACAACATCAGCTCCCTCTAAAAAACTCCCCATTATAACTTCTTTATTACTTCTAAAATTTTACGCAATTTGGATCCGCAAAATTAAATTCCCTTTTTTCCCGCCAAATTTCCTTTAAAATAAAACCCGCGAAATTAAGTTTCCGCGAAAATTAATTCCCTTAAGGTAGTACGCGAGACAAAAAATAAGTGGCAAAAAACAGCGCTGGCTGGTTAGAATGTGTTGGGAACTGTGGTTTATTTGCAGTTTACTGTTTATATTTTTGTTTTATCCTTCACAATTCGATTCAAAATCAACACTAATTACAGTCTTAGCTAGAGTTCATAATAAAATCATAATAAAACTCTAAATATTACAAATATTTAAACTATAAATAAAACTAGAATACTTGAAACTAGTCCTTGTGAAGGAGGTCTTTGTTATATTGTTTTGTGTAGGCGAATAGGCGAATTTTCAAAAACCTTTTGATTATTTTCTTGACCAATTGGGTAGAGTGCATATCTTCATTAACAGGTTCATTCAAAAGCTTATTTCATCTACAATCTTCAAAACTGACTTTGACGGCACAATAAATCTTCCTCTATTTTTGGATGAGATCAATGACAAAGATGGAGACATCCAGCGTGTATAACAATGATCATTATGGCCAGATGATTCCGCATGTTGTTTGGTGAGTGCTTCGGAACATTCAACGCAAGAAATTTTAGGGACAACCTTTCTAACTATGAAACCAGAAATACAACCAAGTATCGCTTCTTGGTACATAGATACATTGATTAAATTTAACCTTTCTCTGATGATGGAAATTTCTGCATCATCGACCTCTACATCTTCCTCTTGGTTGAACAGTGGTGCATTTCGTTTATTCCATTTCAAGGAAAATACCGAACCATTGGAATGATCTTCAAACATTAGACAATTTCCTCTGTTTGATGCAATGATGGAATTTCTCAACAAGATTTTCTTCATGCTGGACTTGAATTGCCTGATATCTGGATTGTTGTTCAAACCATTTTTGCCACGAATGCATGCGAACAATAGTTCCAGATGATCCTGAGACATTTTGTATGTCAGAAGGTGGGGAAAAGAATGAGAGCAATTGCTGGGCTAAATGAAAAACACCCTGTGCAGCAGTATGAGGTCCAATGCAAAGGTTTTGCGACAATGTTTGAGGATTGACACACCCGTAGATTTAACATTTAATTGAGAAAGATACTGAATTGAAACTTCAAGGATCTTTTTTCATCGTGGAACATCATTATGATACAGTGGCTTCTTATAACCCTTTGCATATGGGCTTCGGCTGTTCAAAACGTTGAACAATCGGTCTATCACACGTATTAAATTGACTGTTCCTTCAGAATCAGCACATGATGGGTGATGGGCATCAAATACTGAATAGCATCGGCGACAGTGTTTGGGAAGCTATTTTGACATTCATTGTGTGCCTGTTGAACAAAATGTGTCCTTTTGGCAGTTTGTTGGCAAACTTCAAACCCCCATCCTCTTGAATTTGGTGCAACAAATGCAATATGGTGCCATTTGATAATCTTGCCACTTCCATCTTCTAGCCCCTTCAAGTCGGCTAATGAATTTCTGGCAAGCTTGAGCATATGACATACATCAGGGACAAAGATCAGGTCATGTTCATACTCCTTGTATTTGAATACACCATTAATTTCGTCCAAACTACCGCCCAATTTGCAACCAAACATTCTCATGCACTCAAGATTGGCATTGCGGCCGGTGTCGTTTAACAACGCGCAGAACAATGATGATGATGAAGATTGGCATTGGTACCATCACACGTAATACTGCGTACATTGAGCGCGTGGGCAGCAGAAAGATGTTGTGAATTTCTGACCAGGCCATGAAGATTGACAGAATTGATGCCATTGCAAAGAACATATTCGACCGGGTATTCCCAGTGTCCCTTTAAACCAACTCACATCATAACGAGGGCCTCTGTTGCAATCTTCTCCTCCTCAGATGCAATGATGTTGTCACCAAATGTCTCAAACCCTTCGTAGACATCATTGCTATGGTTGTAAACTAAACCAGACTTGATGTAAACACCATCAAACATCAATGCACACTCACGAAACTGTTCATTTTCTCTAGAATTTTGCTGAAGTTTTTTAAAAACATCAATAAAGAATCCTGGTTTACAGTCGACGGATGATGTCCAATTTGCGATTGAACTGTGAGCAAGTAAAGCAAGAAATGATTGTAAAAACTTGTCGAAAAAACTCTTGGCGAATAGAAATTTAATGTCAAGGCAAGCTTTGTTATCTCATCCGAATATCGTCTTTCATGAGATTGACTTGGCTTTCTCGTTCTTCAACTGGGAAAGGATCAGCTCCCTTGTTACACCAGAAAAGTTTTGTTCAATAATCTGCCCAACATCATTAGAGATCATGTTTTCCTCTTTCAAACTTTTAACTAGGTGGTTAATGGTTTTAATTTTTTGTTCCTTTTTTCTCAGCTTTTGTTTAAAGGTTTTTAAGCTTAGCCTTTTTGGGGGATACTTCAGGAGTAGATGGATTGGTCATTTGGACATTATTTCGTTTTTTAGGACGTTTTCTAGTTGTTGGCATATTGATAAGTCTCTCTGAAAAACTGAAATCGATGGAACAGCATCTTGTTTTAACCCTATTTCAACCGGAGATTTGATATTTGCATGAAAGTAGAACAATATATTCTGTAGAAAACACATGCTATGATACTACTTTATGTTCCTTGAGGATATATGAGTGGCAAGAAGAGAAAATAAAAGAGAAATTTCATTTATATAATGCCAAAATTGGATTACATACTTAAAGAATATTTTTGGTCAATTAGTCTATAGAAATGTTGCCATAGCAACAGAGCAGACAGTAATTAATAAAAAAATTTTGACAATTATCTTCATAAATAAATTTAGGAATTCTCAAAAAATTTCAGGATCATAACATTAACCCAACAAAAGTTCGGCCCCCCCCTCCTCCGATTGAAATAGGGTTTAATGCAACTGTTTGTTGTTGTTATTGTAGTCTTCAACAAGGAAGTGTTCACTGCATAAGTAGGAAAACTTTGATGGTATAAATTTTTCCCTTTTCAATGCCACCAACCGTTCTTTTAAGAGGTTTGGTTTTTCAGTGGAAAGCTATGAAATGACACATTACAATCTTTTTTGAATCTACTTGCACAACCATATGCAACGCATGATTTCACTATTTTTACTGAAAATATTTGCTTTGGATTTGCCTCACTTATTTACGGCGAGATAGACATCTAGTATTTTTTCTCTATTAGTAGGTTGAAAATTTAATAAAATTATGACGTCATCATACTCACTTTGAGCACTAATATCTCCTTACCAGTACATTTTTGAAGGTTGTTGTAAGCAAATATTTTGTTCAATTTGAAATTATCTTTCCAATGATGTGCAATACTACTATTTTGAAAATGTTAAAAATTTGGTCAATTGGACCAAATTGAAATTGGGCAAAATGGTAGTAAAATTGGCCAAAATGACGGGGCTATTTTTTTCGTGGTTCCGAAGGTACATTCGAAGCTCTGTGCAAAATTCCAGCTTTATTATATTTTTTCCGGATTGTGCCATTTTGTCAGCTATTTCTACTGTACTATATATCATTAATTTGCACGCGAAAAAGTGGTCCCATAATGGCGGATTGTTTTGATTTTTTGGCTTCAAATTTTCCCGCGGCACAAATGCGAAAAGCTCTATCCAGTTTTTTTTCGAGATCAGTGCTTACAACCCTTGAACACACTGTTCCTGAGACATATGGCCTTTAGATTGCACCAAAATACAGGCACAGCATACTAAAATACGACAATATTTCCACTCAATATACCTTATTCTAGGAAATTAACGCGCAATAATTTTAAGACAAAGGAATTTAACACGAATGAAAACCATTGACCTTAGTTTTCCGATAGAATTAACACGAATCAAGCAAACAGATTTCAAAGTCTATAAAATTAACACGAATTTTTGCTAAGTAATTTTCCCAATAAGTAAAACGTTCACTAACCCTAACCCTGACTCGACCTCTTGAACTTCCTAACCTAATATAGACATACGCTTAAGTGGGACAGATTTCGTCGGTCCCCTGAGTGTCCCACTTATCGGAAGTATACTGTACTAGACTAGCGGTAGGTTGCCCTAGTAATGACCTGGGTTTATGTCGATGACTCAAAGAAGATATTAAGAGGATTACTAGGAGACAATGCAGACACTGACAATACTGATATATCATATGATACCGAAACGGACGGCGAAACCACGGGTCAATTCAATTCAATTAAGTCAATTGTTGTTTATTCACCATATAAAAAATACAAAATTACATCGAAGAAACAAATTACAAAAAATATATGGTTAGTGTCACTCAATAGCATCATCATCGGCGTATGAGCAGGTCTTATTTCCAGGCTAGATTGGAGGGCAGGAGGTCATCAGCCACTTGACAGTCTCGTCGTCCAGGATCTTCAGGCCATGCACACCATGTGGAGGCCGGTAGGTTGGGCAGTGGTGGATGACATGGTCTGCGTTCTGTTCTGTGGCGCCACACTCGCATTCTGATGAGGGAACCAGGCCCCACTTGTGCATATCTGAACGAAAACGGCCGAGGCCAGTTCGCAGGCGGTTGAGCCTGACCCACGCAAGCCTTGCGAGAGACATCCCCGGTGGGTGGGGATCGGCGTCGGGTATGAAGTCACGGAGCGTGGAGGTGTGGTTTTGCCACTCCGTGTTCCACATGTGGCTCGTCCAATGTGCCGCACTTAACCCAAGTTCTTCTGTGTTCTTAAGTAATTGTTGCGCGGCAGGCACAAAGGGGCGTCTCGATTTCAACCGCTGCTCCACAGGTGGTGGGCGCTTGAAAGTTGTATGGAGGAGATGGTTGGGGTCCAGAGCGCGGCGAGCGAGAGAAATCGTGGCTTCTTTACGGCGTAGCTCAGCAGGTTGGATGCCTGCAAGGATAGGTAAATAGTCCGTCGGAGTGGGACGCAGGCATCCAGTCACAGTGCGCAGCGCATCGTTGATGGCGGTGTCGATGAGGCGGGTGTGAGAACTACGGCACCAAGCTGGTGCGCAGTACTCAGCGGTGAAATAAACAAGGGCGAGGGTAGCTGTACGGAGGGTTTTTGCACCAGCTCCCCAGCCGGAGCCCGCCAGTCGCCTCAAGAGTGCGACGCGTGTAGATAGTTTTTTGCGCAGTGACTCCAAGTGTCGGCGGTACGTGAGTGACCTGTCCAGGGTTACGCCGAGGTATGTAGATTCGGCACAATGGGGCAGGCATTCCCCGTCAATGTTGATGTTTATCTCACGCTGTGCCTCCCGGTTGTTGAGGTGGAAGGCCGCCGACACTGTCTTTGCCTTGCTGAGGTGTAGCTTCCATTTCTGGAGATATGCTGATAGTGTTTGCATGTCTTGGCTGAGGTTCCTCTCCACTGACTGCCAGTTTCCCGCTGAGTGCAGGAGTGCCAGGTCGTCTGCGTAGGCATACTTCCTGGAGGTGGTAGTGGGCAGGTCGTAGGTGTAAACGTTGAAAAGGAGAGGAGCCAAAACTGAGCCCTGTGGGACGCCGTTTTTGAGTCGGCGTAGCCTGCTTCTGCGACCGCTACCGGTTGTGAGGGTAAAACTGCGGTTTTGCACAAGCTCCATCATCATGTGGACCATGTGTCTGTCAGGGAGCAAGCGGAGTAACTTGCAGGTAAGGCCGCTGTGCCATACGGTATCATAGGCAGCCGTGAGGTCAACAAACACGGCGCCAGCCTTCTTCTTTGCTGAGAAGCTGTCCTCGATGTCTTGGGTTATAAGCGTGACCTGATCTACGGTTGACCGTCCGTGTCGGAAGCCAGCTTGCTCACGGGGGAGCTGTGGATCTATTATTGGTTCGACACGGGCGTAGATGAGTCTCTCAAGGATCTTGAAGAGGATGCAGAGCAGTGATATTGGACGGTAACTCTTCGGGTCCCCTGGGGGCTTCTTCGGCTTAGGAATTGCAACCACAAGGGCTCTTCTCCAGATTTTGGGAATTCTCAGGTGACGCAAGCAGCAGGAAAGGAAGTCTTTTAACCAAGACTTTAATGAGGCAGCAGCATGGAGTATCCAATCCGGGCATAGGTGGTCAGGGCCCGGAGCTTTACCTGGCTTTATGTGCTGGAGGGCGGTGGAAAATTCTTCCTGGGTGAACTCGCCCGAGATGTTATCTCCATCTGGGGTTGTTACCCTCCAGAGGTCCGTCATTTCTTTCAAGACGGATCTATCTGATTCACGGTCTCTCGTTCAGTGTTTCCCGTTCTCCACAAGTTGTGAGGCGATGGAATTTGCTGAAACGGGACATTGTTGACGAGAGGCACGTGATCTGCCAGTTAGGTTGTTTAATGTACTCCATGCTATGCGGCTAGAGTGCGTGAAGTCGACTGATTCTACGGCTTCAGTCCAGCGCTTATTCCTCTTTAAGTCCAGCCTTGCCAACAGGGCTGTGGCTGAACTATTGGTGTCATTGCCCTGAGGGGCATGGAGGAAGTCAGAGTAGAGGATTTCGCACTCTTTATCCCAGCACGGCACGTAGTTCTTCCGTCGTCCGCGGGGGATGGAGCGTTTTGCCGCGGATATTATTGTATCACAAAAGTCCTGGTAGGCTTTATCCACGTTGTTGGAGTGTGGGGACGGGAGATGCTGCGTGGCTTCGTTGGTGAGGAAGCTATAGTGCTCCCAGTTAGCCATTCTGAAGTTCCATCGCTTAACAGGCTTGCTCGGGACAGGCATTATGAGCTTTGGGGCCGTGATAAGCGAGGGTCGGTGTTGGGACCTCGGGAACTTCCCTAGCACACGTCTGTCCGGTTGGCAATTATCGGGGTCATCACTCACGAAAGCCAGATCGGGGTTTGTACCAGTGTTCCAGCGCCCGGAGAAGAAGCTTGCTGCACCCTTGGGATCGTGCAGTAGGGTGAGGTTGTTATTAGCTGACCATAACGCCAGACTTTCTCCGTCGGTGTTGGTGGTGTTGTAGCCCCAGTCAACGTGGCGGCAATTAAAATCGCCAGCATAGAGGCTAGGTTGGGGGAACACTGGGAGGGCTGTTGGTGTTAAGCGTGAGGGTGGTGGCTTGTAGACATTGATGATGTAGTAGCCTGATATGTCTATGCATAGCCACTCTACCTCCGATTGAGCATTGGACTGATCTATTGGCGTCCAGCTCAGTTGCTCATAGACAAACGTGGCGAGGCCGTGTTTCCTGCTGATGGTTGCGCCTGCGAGTGTGAAGTTGGGTAGTACCAACTTGTCCACAGAAGTACAGTGAGTCTCCTGGAGTAGAATGACGAGGGCTTGATGCTTTGTGGCCAGGTACTCGATGATGCTGAGCTTGCTGGCCGTGATGCCCTCGGTGTTCAGCTGCAGAACGGTGGGTTGGTAGCATAAAGCTGAACAATGTAGTGACACCACAGTAGAAATATACCAAAAAATATCTAGAAAAAATAAATATTATATAATTTGCCAAGATACACACAACATAAAATACAAACCACCAAGCAAAATATATATTTGTTTAATAACACAAGCTAAACAATTGATTTACCCCTAATGCTAAGTTTGACTAAATTAGAAAATTGTTTACTGTTTAAATCAAAAATAGAATTTAACCAATGCATGCTTTTATAATTTACATCAAAAATATTTGTAATGTCTCTGATTGAATTGTTCCAATCAATGATGCATCGGTACTTAATTGAGTATTTACCATAAAAAACTGAATTATAGAGATTTTAAGTTCATTAGCTAGGGCATTGCGAGATGGATAAGAATGAAAATGGCAAAGTTTTGTGAAGAAATTGCCAATCGAAGGGGGGATATTTTGGTTTAAAGAATAAAAAACAAACATAATGTTGAGGAGTTTGATAGTTGACGAAAATGGAAGGATGTTAAATTTAGTGAAAGCAGCAGTTACAGTTTTTGGCCCCAAATTTGACAACAATATGTTAAATGCGACGAAAAAATTGAAAAATACAAACTTTTTAAAAATTTTATATTGACGTGGTATCTAATTTTTAAAAGCATGCTATTTGATCAGTTTAATTTTTTACAAAGTTCATTTAAGTGAGGTTTCCAATTCAAATTTTCATCAATTAAAACTCCCAAATAATTAATGTAGGTTGATTGTTTTAAACGTGATCCATTTAACATGATTTTAATTTCAGAATCGTTTTTTTATGACGTTTCTTAAAAATGATAATTCGGTTTTGTTTGCGTTTAAAGCGATAAGATTTGCATTAAGCCAATCATTCAATCTTCGCAGATCATAATTTACTTTTTTACATAAGGTTTTTATGGACTTGTTGATGTATAACAAATTAGTGTCATCTGCAAAATGATGCACGGTTGAAAACTTTATACAGTTATAAAAATCATTAATATAAACTAAAAATAGAAACGGGCCCAACACAGAACCTTGAGGTACGCCACAACTGGTTGACTTTAAAGATGAAGAAAACCCGTTAACCGTAACAAATTGCTGCCGATCTTGTAAATACGAGGCAAACCATTCATTAACAATGCCTCTTACACCGATGTGATCAAGTTTTTTGAGTAGGATTTTGTGATGGACTGTATCAAATGCTTTCTTCATATCAACAAAAATACCACAAGCAAAAAGATCAGAGTCAATAGCTTCTTTCACTCTCTCTGTTAAACTTAATAAGGCATGAGCTGTTGAATACTTTGATCGAAACCCAAATTGAAATTCATTAAGGCAATTAAATTTGTGTACGAAATTGTAAATTCGAGAATACATAAGTTTCTCCAAGAGTTTACTGACGTTAGAAAGCAAAGATATTGGTCTATAATTAGAACATTCTAATTTAGAATCTTTTTTAAAAAGCGGCAAAACTGAAGATGTTTTAAGAATATTTGGAAAAACACCAGTAGTAAAAGATAGGTTAAATAACTTTGAAAGAACTGCAGAAATTGAATTACCCAATTCTTTTAGGACCACTACAGGTATGCTATTTGGTCCAGTAGCTTTTCTATTACTTAGGCTAGATATTAATGAAGAAATCTCTAAATCATCTGTTGGAGATATGAAAATACATTTGGGGTTCTGATTTTTTAGGTATTTTTTAAAACTTGTATGAGATGAATGAATTTTAGATTGGATGTTTTGTGCAACTGACGTAAAATAGAAGTTAAATTTGTTAGCAATTTTCACAGGGTCGATCAATGAAACTCCATCATCATCCAGAATAATAGTTGGAACAGAATGTATTTTACTTTTTATATTTGACAAACTTTTTATACCAATCCAAATTTTCCGAAGGTTCATTGAGTTATCAATAAAGTATTTCTTAAAATGGTTTTGTTTGCTGCATCTTAAAAGTTTAGTCAATTAGTTTCTATATGAATTATACCGAGATTTTAACTTGATTTTGTTATTAATATCTTTGGATCGAAGATATTTACGATAAATCTTATTCCTGATTTTTATAGATGTTAAAATACCTTTTGTTATTTACGGTTTGAGAGAGAGCTTGAAGCTTTTAATACTGATTTTTTTAAGTGGCAAATACTTGTTTAATAAACCGTTAAAAACCTCAAAAAATAAATTAAAACTGTTGTCGGTATTAACTTTATCAAATTCAAGAATTTCATTCCAATTTACGTTATTAAATTCAGAAAGAAAACCTTTTTTATCAAAATAAGCGGTATTTCTACGGAGGATATTGTGTTTACGAGGAACAAATGTGACATAAAAGTTAGGTTGAATAAAGAACTGAGGTAAGTGATCAGAAATTGTTGACGTAAAGTTACCAGACAACATATTTTTATCACAACAGTTAGAATAAATATTATCAATATTCGTTTTAGATTTCTCAGTAATTCTTGTTGGTAACGTAATATGAGGAAAAAAGTTATTTGAAGTTATTAAGTTGAAAAAATCAGAAGTTTCATTATCAGAATTAACTTTAATTAAATCTATATTGAAATCTCCAAGTAAAAAAATACTTTTGTTTTCAAGAATTTAACTTCGAAAAAAGAGGAAGAATAAAATCATTTGTAAATTCATTAATTGACATACATGGATGACGATAAATACACCCACAACAATGTTAACTTTTTTTGGACGAATTATTTCAATAAAAATCGATTCTAAGTGTAATTTTTTATACATCAACAAGTCATTTCTCAGTTTATAATTTAATTTTTTAGAGACATACAGAAGTGCACCACCACAAGATGATTCAGTAAGAGTGTGTTCAATGTTATATCCTTCTAATGATATTGGAAACGGTGGTGGAGCGTCACGTTTTAATTTAGTTTCGGTTAAACCAATGATACCAAAATCAAAGTTAAGTAAACGTAACATGATACACAATTCATCAAAATGTTTGTTGAGCGAAGATACATTTAAATGAAAAATCGAAAAAGAGTTATTGCTGTCAAATTTGGAGGAAACAAAATCATCAATATTGAAATACTTACACTTTATAAAATTTGAATATAAGTCATTTTCTTCTTTTGAATTATCAATGAAATTTGAGGTAAAAAAAGTCATTGTTCATAGAAAAGAGTTCGTTACGATCATGAGAAGGAAAAATTTTCATATTAGCAGGAATTTTGTTTGTGTCTATAATAATATCAGAGTTGAAAACTTGGAAAAGTTCATTATCCGATACTTGACTAAATGGAAAAATTTTCCTTATGCACAAAATACAAAACCAATCAGAGACGTTTGATTGTAATAAACGGTAATCAATGTCATTTAATCCATTGCATTTTTTATGTATCCAAGAGTTACAAATATCACATTGTATTGCATGGTGGTTGTTTTTAATAATTCTATTGCACACTTTGCAAAAACATCTTTCCATGGAAAGAGAAGAACTGTATATAAAAGAAAGAAAAAGAAGGGGGGGGGGGGAATAAGAATTTTACGAAAATATTACTTTTAGTTATTCAATTATTTGCTGGTTTTGTTTCAAAGCAGAAGTTTTCAATCAAGGAAATTTTATCATGCACAAAAATCGAAATCAGGATATAGATTGACCAAAGTGTTACAATGGTCTATCACAATCCTTTTCTCGTTAATGGTGCGTTTAATAAAAACTTTTCCATTAAGACAGAAAGTGTCGTTGATTAGGTTAGCCTTTTTTAATAAACGGCAATAATAAGAGAGCTTTTCAAAATAGGGACAAAGATTTTCTCTTATAAAAATCTTTGTCATTTTATGATCAAGACTAGGTGATTTGAAGTCCTTAAGTTTCCTCCGGTTTTGAAAAGCTGTCATACAAAGCATCCTATTTACAAACCGAACAATCGATTTCTTGGGTGACGATCTCCCGATGCGGTGACACGCCTCCACGTCACGCTCGTCAATAGTAATGTCCATCGCCTCAAAAATCTCGATCACCGCCCTCTCCAGGTGCTCGTCCTTTACAGAGTCGGGAATTCCGTCGATCACGATGTTGTTTCTGCGGCTGTAGCTATCCAAATTGTAAATTTCTTTTTCCAAACACACTTGGTCTTCCTTCAAATTAACAACTTTCTGTCTTAAACGTCTGTTCTCTTCAACCAGATTTTTTATAACAACGTCTTTTATATGGGAGTCGCTTTCATTAATTTCTCCAAGTTTGTCAGACATAAAAATCTCGATGTTGCTGATTTTAGATGAAATGTCTAAGAGATGTTTCTCGAATTTCATCAACTGATCCTTAAAGTCATTCATCCTGGTCATTGATGCAAAGTTAAGGCGCGATTAAAGAGAATGGAAAGTCAACAATGTGTGTAAAACTTGTATCTGCAACAAAACCAGCTTTCCGGGAATTACCCCGCTGTCAGAAATTTGTATAATATGCAATAAAAAATTTCTTTAAAGGAAGATTCCGCCCGGTGGCAAGCAGTCGGGCGTTATAATCCAAAAAAAGAAAAAAAAGCACTGCAAAGGAGATACAAGTAAGGAGTTAATGAGTCTAACACCGATTACTATTTAAATAATAGTAAGGGAGTGATTAAAAGTTGTTGTGAACGGCGGGTTAGGAGAATTCAAATCTTAATCTGTTAGAAATAAAGTAAACGGCAAAAAGAACCTCCAATGTAAATGCAATGTATAACGCCAATGTAACCAACGCCAATATAACCTTCAATGTATACCGACCACACACAAAAAACACGCACAAAAAAACACGTCTTGCTCTTAATGCGTAACAGAAGTATGAAAACCAAGTGAAAAACATTTGTCAGTACATTTTTTGGTCTTGTTACAAAAGTTCGAAACAATATGCAGATAAAATTAACGCCTTATGAATTACCCCCTTTATAAAATTAACGCACTAGAAAATTAATGTATATAAAATTAACACGCATTTTAATAAACCGTGTTAATTTTGTTGCGCGTTAATTTCCTAGAATAAGGTATTTAAACTGGCGGCAAAATATTGTTTTTAAAGGCGTTTTCCATATTAATAAAAACGTCATAAAACCTTTTAGGAACCGCACGTTTAACGATGAATTTTGGGAACCATCCCTTTAAATCGTTATTTGTCATGCCAAAAACACGACACCTTGATTCGTTTTCTTCGTCAGGTGTGATGACGTAAAAGTTGCCTCCGTTGGTCGCTCGAATGGTTCCATCCTGATTCGGAGGTTTTGATGGATGAGAAGAATTCCCGATAAACATAAAGAACGCTTTCTTCCCAAACCAGTCTACTTTTGACACAAAGAGCACAAAACTTCGTTCTTTAAAACAAAATGGAGTACCAGCTTTCACATACAGTATACAGCCACTTTCATTTTCCTGCAATCTGGTATAATCGTAAAAGCCCCTGTCCCATTTACTACGGAAAGCGATGTCTTTTGCTTCTAAAAAATCCTTGCAAATTTCTGCCGGAATGTCCAGTTGAATTTCGAACATTACTTTATTAGGCACAACTTCCTCTTTAAATGTTTTAATGTAGAATGTCGCTTTCTCGTTTTGCATAGCAACCTCCCACGAACCATCGTTCAAACTGTCATGAAATAATCGACATTATTATTATTATTATTATTATTATTATTATTATTATTATTATTATTATTATTATTATTATTATTATTATTATTATTATTATTATTATTATTATTATTATTATTATTATTATTATTATTATTATTATTATTATTATTATTATTATTATTATTATTATTATTATTATTATTATTATTATTATTATTATTATTATTATTATTATTATTATTAAGATTGCTTTCCAAGTTCCAGTTTAACTTAAGAAAAACAATTAGATGACCATTGTTTCGTGTAGCCACACCATGTTCACGTATTTGGAAATAATTTTTGAAGTGGTCACAAACGTTGTTGTTCTTCTTCAGTGATCTCTTAACAATGTTGAGCGCTATTTTCTTCACCGAGTTATGAATTCCAGGAACCGAACGACCAATCACTTTTTTTGCTCGACATTCAAATGACAAAAAGCGTGTTTGTTGGGTGTTGGTGTAGGTCAACTTCACTGGGCCTCTGTAGGTTAGTAGGGGGACAATCGTCATCGTGTAAACTTTGTAGCCTGCTTCCATTGTCAGAAAGTAACGAAAACGTTTTAACAACCTCAGCTTTCCGCTTGCTTTCTTGTAGATATTTTCGAAGTTCTTGTTGAAGTTGAGATGTTGATCGACGATGTTGCCAAGATACTTGTACTCAGCAATACTGTTTATCTGCTGTCCTTTGTATGAGACATGTAGATTATTGTTTGCAATCTTCAGTCGTTTAGCTGTTCCCAGAATCATATTTTCAGTCTTCCCTTTCCTTAAATTGATTATAAGTTCATTTTTATCATCGAGTTTCTGGTTCGAGGCAAAGTCGGTCCATAAGATTCCTCCACATAGTGCTGCCAAACGCATCTATGACTTTCCCACTGGGGACACTCACTGTCCATGTCGACGCGCCATATAACATCATGGAGAGAATGAGAGCTCTCGCGAGATGGAGTTTGGTTTCAGTGCGGATGCGGGGTTTCCTGAGATAAACGCCGGTGTTCAGGGCGTTCTTTGCCATGGCGATGCGGCTGCGAATCTCGGTGGAGTCGTCCATCGTTGTGTTGATGTTGCAGCCCAGATACTTGACATGGTTGGTCAATTTGATTGGGTTGCCACGCAGCGTGACAGGTGCACCTGCTGGTGGGTTCATTGTAAGGTGTTCAGTCTTGCCTGGGTGCAACTTCAATCCGTAGGATATGTGGCTATGGCGTCGAGCTTCTCCAGCATGTAGGTGGCATCTTTTGCAGAACGGGCAAGGAGCACTAAGTCATCTGCATACCTCGGGGCTCCCAGAACAGATCACCGGCGACGTCTGTCGGAGTGAAATGGGACACCTGTTCCTTCCATTTGCGCACCATGGCGATGATTTAATGACATCAGCAGGTAGTGGAGCGGATGCAAATTGTTGTGGCGTATACGTTGCCCGCTTCAGGCTGGACTGGAAGAACTCATGAGTATACTTATGCCAGAGTTGTACTTTGTCTGCAGGAGTATCACATGGGGTGCCATTGCTTAGCTTGATAGTGGCTTCCGGTTTGCGTGATCCGGCAGTCAGACCCTTTGCTGTCTTGAATAGGAGAGCAGAGTCGTTGCTGTGGAAAACATTGTTGACAGTGTCTACCTGTTTGAGTAGCCCAATGTACAGGCCGTTGTCGCATGCTGCTCTCACCTGGTTCTTTAGCAGACGATATTGTCTGACTAAGATGTGGTCTATTGCGTTTCTTGCATTACTAGCGCGACTTATCCAAGTCATTTTGTGCAGCAGCCTCTTCCTGAACCATGTGTTAGCGGAGGTGAGTTGGTGAGCGCGGCAGAAATTCAGCAGTCGCAGTCCGCGGTCATTGATGGTGCCGATGCTGTGTGGGCCGATAACTAGCGGATCAATACGGTTTGCACAAAGATTCGCATTTAAATCACCTGCAAATACCAGCGTGGCCAAGGGCTTTACTCTTTGAATCATACCTTCTAGTTGTTCGTAGAAGGTGTTTATTACTTCATCAGTTGCAATGCTGGTGGGTGCATAGGAGGCAACCAGGACCAGCGAGCCAGGGCCCTTTAAGCGGAGTCGCGCTGACATAACACGGTCTGAGATGCATTTGTGTGACATAAGTGCTGTTTTTGCTTTTGGAGAGAGGAGTATGCCGATACCAGCGTAGTGTTTTGTTCCGCCGTAGAAAAGTAGTCTGCCATCCAATCGAGTTTCGATGCCGATGCTATGGGTCTCGGTTAGAGCGATGGCGTCGTATTTGTATGTCTTTATGTCTGTATGTCTTTTTGTATATCGTAGGGCGTTGCGGGCTGTGGTTAATAATTTCTCACTGAGTTATGAAGATATGCTAGGGCAAACAGGAGAATGCAAGTTGCACAAGAAAAATCTGCGATATTTAGCTTTAGAGGTGTTTAAGTTTATATACAAGTTGAATCCTGAGTTCATGAACGAGTTCTACTCATTTAAAAATTGCAATTTTAATCTAAGAGGATGACAAATGTTAGCAATATCTTCCTCAGTGGGAGTAGACTTGTGGTTATACAGAAGTGTTTTGCTCTGGAATCTTCTCCCAAAACATATCAAAGAAGAACCAACAAAAAGAAGCTTTAAAAGGGCAATCATTGCTCATGAATTATACTGAAAATGCAAAATATGCAGATAATTCAGCCTATATAGTTCTTTATTTGTTACCTGTTTTGATTTTAATGTTTACGTTTTTTGTTTTTTTGTTTTGTTTTGTTTTTATTTTTGTCAATATTTAGAAAGAATAAAAATTTTACGTGTGTTGTTGGTATAAATTAGTTTGTATCAACTATGTAGAGAAACCAACGTAAAATAAGGAGTACATACATACATTTAAGGTCTGCTCTAGATGCTCGTCATCTAGGGCGTGTTGCAGCGTAGTCATGTTCCACCTTCCAATGGTAAAAATTGATAGACTCGGGGCAGCACCTGTTCCACGGCGCCTCAGCCCCACACCGTTTTCGGAAGGTTTTAAGTGTGACGCGTCATTAGTCGAGGTCTGCTGCAGCGGCGGGGCTACATCCCAAGTAGCATTGAGATCCGGGTTGGCGTTCGGGAGCCACACATCCGCCAGATCATTGTTGTCTTCATTGATAGTTGTAGTCATTAGTTGTATTGGCTATAGTGGAGGGGGCGCCGCTTCTCGCTCCACGCCAAGTAGCCCTTAGCCATGGCGCAGTGGTGCACATCCTTGCTTGCATTCCCCAAGGTGAATCTTCATCGTGGTGCCGTATTATTGGCTATTTTGTAAAATTCTATACATTAAACTGGCTTTTATTTAATTAGCAGTGCCATTTTTACAAAATAAACTAAGCAAACATTTTACTCGGCATTAAATTATCTTTTCCATGATTTATAAACTTAATGTTTTCTTTAAAACAATATATTTATTTTCTCAATTAAAATAGCATAAAGCTTTTCGTACGTCTGTACATCATCAGGTGCATAAAAAATTATGATATAACATATTAACATAAATAAATATATTGTTTTAAAGAAAACTTTAAATCATTAAACTGCATCTTATATTTAAATCAAAATAAACTTAATGATTTTGGCGATATTAAAAACTTGGTCATTAAGTATATCATCATCATCATCATTATAGTTTGTGTCACTTAAAGTCTCTCTAATGGAAGATAAGTTTTAATAACTGTTTTTTATTTTGCCTCGTCATAGTTCTGGTGTTTATAGAACCAATGCAAACTTTATGATAAAAACGGTTGTTGTTTTGACTTCGGTGCCTTTTGTTGGATCTAGGTCACCCGGAAAAGGTTACTTCACTATAATGATGGCCAGTAACATATTTTTGACCCCAGCCCGGCATCCCACTGGGGGACGTGATCCTTGGTACACCGCGCGACGATCGATGCGGTATGAAATTTGTAAAGTCGACATTTCATATGTTATGATAATTGGTAGTATTATCGTGCTACCATCTCTAGAAGGATTGTAAACTAATACTGAGGAGTTCCTCCCACCCCGGTTTGAATTCAGAATTCATCTCTTAGTCCTTTTTACCCCTGACACCATCACTTAGAGAGTTGTCTTACCAGACTTAAAGAGACTCTGCTCTGCTACCCTTCTAACGTTGAATTAAAAAAATCATTTAAATAGATGTTGAATGTATATAAAAAATGTGTGGAAAATAATATGTTAAAATGTGTGTAATAAATGGGAAGAAAGTTTTAAAATATTAAATAAAGATGGAGAGCCACCACAAAACAATCATCTAATTAGAGATAATTATGAACGGAAGTTCACCGTAAAAAGGATTTTAATTGGTAGATAAGTTCTTGGTAATTGCGCTCAGC
The DNA here is from genome assembly GCA_963930725.1 of Candelabrum cocksii. NCBI lineage: Eukaryota > Metazoa > Cnidaria > Hydrozoa > Anthoathecata > Candelabridae > Candelabrum > Candelabrum cocksii. The sequence goes on along the minus strand of OZ005674.1, from coordinate 12,050,440 downwards.
AGTTGTAATGGGAAAATATATTGATAAATGAAATACAGTATAATAATGATATGGAAAAGGTTTGACGCGCTCAAAAACGCTATTTCTTCGGGATACGAGGCAGTCCCCTGGGGTTACAAACTAAGCTTCCAAAAATCCTGAAAAACCCGGAAAATGATTGATCTTGGAAGTTTTATAGTAATAATTCTATAGTAGTTTTAAGTAATTCATGATGGCAGCGTTTAAAGACGTGTTTATTTACTTGGTAATTCTTATGATTTGTTTGGTGAATTTTATGATAAAACAGAAATCATTTAATCAACCGGACGGTATCAGTATTACTTTACACAAAAAAGATTTGTATACTGTTGAAGATTACTGTATATCTTCATTATTTTGTTACAAGAGTTCGTGTACTTCGTACCCACTGGTTTTGAAATGTCGGAAGAAAAGTGTATTGCTTGTGTTACTATTATTATGTGGAGATATCGAAACACAGCCAGGTCCACAATCATTGTCGAGGGAAGAATTTCAAGACTTTTTGTCTAAGAAAGGTATGAAAATTGTTCATCAAAACATTCGAGGACTTGAATGTAATTTTGATATGTTGCAAGAATTCACGGAATCACATAATATCGATGTAATAACACTATCAGAGACACATCTCAAAGAGGAGATTGACATTCGCTTGAAATTAAACGGTTATATTTCTGAAAATCGAAATCGTGAACGAAGTGCAGGAGGGGGAGTTGCTGTTTATGTAAAAAATACCATCCCTTTTAAGCGACGATATGATTTAGAAAAAAACTTCTCAGAGTGCTTATGGATCGAAATAACTGTGAAAAGTTCAAAATCATTCATCGTAGGTTGTTTTTATCGGCCTCCCGAGACATCAAAATACCTGCCAAAGAACTATAATTACTCATTACAAGAACACCTTGAAACCATTTTGAAAGAGAACAAAGAAACGATTATCGTAGGTGATTTTAATGTTAACTACAACGAGCAAATTGAGAATGTTAACTTTAAAACAGTAATTAACTCGAGTGGCTTTAAACAAGTGATAACGAAGTCTACACGGACCACTAGAACGACTTCAACTTTAATTGATTTAATTATGACAAACAAACCATCAACAATATTGTGTGCTGATGTTATATCTACGTCATTAAGTGATCACGATATGACTGCTTGTATAAGAAAAGTGAACTCTCATAGGCAGCAGCAAAAGGTAATAAAGTGTCGAAACTTTGCGAACTACGATACCAACAAAATGAATGAAGAAATTTCAAGAATTGATTGGCGACCTGTTTACGATTCAACCAACGTATCCACAGCACTACAATACTTCTCCAGCCAATTAAAATCTGTATTTAACACCCATGCACCTTTGATTGAAAAACGAGTAAAAGGTAAAAAGAGTCCATGGTTATCTCGTGAGATAAAGAAGCCAATGAATGATCGGGATAAACTTTTAAGAAAAGCCCGTAAAAGCAAAAATAATAAGGACTGGGCTGCGTATAAAAAACTACGAAATTACTGTACCAACCTGGTAAAACGGGCAAAGACAACCTTCCACCGTAACCTGCTAAACGAAAATATTGATAGCCCACGAAAGTTCTGGTCAACTATAAAAACCATCATTCCATCAAAAACCCAAAAATCTAAAAGTCCAACCACTGACCAAGTCCATCGTCAAGAAAGAGTAAACAATTTCAGTAACTACTTCAAAAATGCAATTGTATCGCTAAAGCAGTTAACAATGCCACTTATAGATTTCACCTGGCGATATACCAAAACACCTAAAAACCGAACCAATAAAGAGTTCACCATCAAAAACATTTCAAAATCTTTTATTGAAAAGGAACTTCGGTGCCTTAAACGCAATAAAGCAACCGGTCTAGACTAGCTACTTCCTGGAATGCTGAAAGACTGCGCAATGTTTATCTCGCAACCACTATTTCACATCATAAACCTGTCCATAAACACTAGTACCGTGCCGAACATATGGAAAACAGCTAAAGTGACACCGGTATTTAAATCCGGAAAAAACGAACTACCATCCAACTATAGACTGATATCAGTGCTACCAGTTCTTTCAAAAATTGTAGAGAAAGCAGTTCACCACCAGTTGCTCGAATTCCTGGAAAACAACAACCTGCTTACCGAATCGCAATTTGGTTTTCGTAAGCACAGATCAACAAAATTAGCAGCTTCACTCCTGTGTGACGATATTAGAAAAGAAATGAACAAAGGGAAAATGGTGGGAGCCGTGTATCTAGACTTGTCAAAAGCTTTTGACACAATAGGTCACGGAATACTATTAACCAAACTATCTACGTACGGAGTCACCGGGAAGGTGCTAGAATGGTTCACTAATTATTTATTTAATAGAACTCAATTAATTGAAATTGAAAACTGTCGTTCAAGATTGGAGCCTATTTATTGCGGAGTTCCCCGCTCCATCCTTGGGCCCTTACTATTTATAGTTTTCTTCAATGATCTCACCGAAAACATTAACTGTCCTGTTATCAAGTATGCTGACGATACAGTTGTGTACTATGCCGATGCCGATGCTGACGCCATCGAAACAGTTTTGAATAAGGAAATGGAAGTCATTGGCAAGTACTGCAACGAAAACGAATTACTTCTCAATTTTAAAAAAGGCAAGACTGAGGCAATGCTATTCGGGACTGCGAAACGACTAAAGCAACATGGAAGAGACCTCAATATTTGCTACAACGAAACATCCGTATCATTTGTCAAGGAATATATGTATCTAGGAAACATCATTGATAACACCCTAACTTTAAATTCCAACTTCAACCATGCTTATAGACGAGCAAGCAACCGCTTGAGGCTACTAAAATGTGTAAGAGATTATTTAAATGTGGACGCAGCGACGAAAATCTTCAACATGATGATCCTACCGATTTTGACATACACCGGTCCAGTGAAACTTACATATACTCCGACACAGAAAGACCGCTTGTTATCTTTAACAAATAAGGGAAAATTTATTATAAGAAACTCTAACATTAATGACATACATAACACCATCCAAAGGCAGAACTGCATGCTAGTTAGAAAATGAATCGAGAAGCAAACTAACAGTACGATCTTCAACGACTACTTTAAAACAATAAGTCACACAATGAACACACGAAACAATCATCATTTACTGAAATTGCCAGCAGTAAAATTACAGTCAGCAAAACAAAGTTTTTATTTTTTTTGAGGGGCAAAATTATATAACAGCCTTTCACTAGAGATCAGATCGAAACCTGACTTGGCCAAATTTCGATCTCTTCTCTATGATTTTAAATTTTAAGTTTTTTTATAACTCATATAATAAATTATTTTACGGTTCGTTCTACTTTTTTTCATTTATCTCAGCTAACTATTTATTACATCTTTTCCTGACACAGGACAAACGAGGAAAGCAGTTTTATTTCTATATCTTGTATATAATTGTAAATACTGACGTTTTTATCCTGTATAAGATTGATTAATAATAATGATAATAATAATTATATATTTTTTTATTATTATCATTGTTGCTCAGAACAAGGCCTTAAAGGCCACTTAAGCGTAAAGACCTAGAAATTTGAGGGATGTGAAAAAACAAGCAAACGAACAAACGGTAGAAACAATGACAAGTATGCCTGCAATGTGAAACGTCTTATGTCAAATGTCTTATCTAAAAGATAAGAGAGAAAGCGCAAATAAACACTCACAAAATCCTCAATAACCTGAACCACAAACACACGTCCTAACATCAGCGATGGAGCGCCCAGAACGCTCCATATGCCGTTTACAGATCATGATTTGCGGTCGTCCTTCTACGAAAAATATAAAATGTTAATGCTTAAATGGGAATTTAAGCATGAAAAAGTGTATTTATTTATATTTAGAATTTATTAAAATTATTATTAAAAACATTTACTTTAAAGGAAATTGAAATTGTTGCGGGTAGAAAAAGTCGCGAAAGTTGCGATTTTATTTTTGCAACTTTAAAAGAAAAAGTCGCGTACATTAAATGTTGCGATGAGACATGACATTCATAAAAAGTTGCGTACATAAAATGTTCCGAGTGAAGTTGAACTTACGATAATTTTTCTTGTCGTTCTAAGCAACTTAATGTTTGGACAGTCAATTTATTCCAAAATTAATACAGCCTACTACGGATTATTTGAAAAATCGGAGACTGGTTTTCTTATAAGCAGTTTCTACGGACCAGACTTATCTAGAACATAAAATATTTTCATACCGCAATGCACACCGTCAGGTGTAAACTTCATATAACTTTACTTAACTTTTCTAAAAGGTCCAAAAACAAAGTTCAAAACGTACGGTGAAGAGAAGCAAGCTGCCGAACGGAAGTGATTTACGAAGTCCTCTGATAAAGGCAAAAAAGACCAAGACAAAATAAGAAAGAAACAATATTTATTGATTAGTATCTACGTTGAAATCTGATTGATTTTGTATAAAATATTTATAGACGAATATTCGCTATGTTCAATGCTTTCATTCAGCCATGTTTGTTCAAGGTTGAAAGTTCGAAATTTTAATAAATGAGAACAAAGATTACCTTTCAAATATAAACTAGAAAGATTTCTACACAAACCTTTTTTCATCTTGCATAAAGAAGAATGACATTTTACAATATTACGCCGAGATTTAGGGATATTGAAGACAAACTCAACCGAATCTCCTGCGGCTACTGAAAATCTGTCAACTCCGCTTTTAGATGGGAGCTTCAAAATCAAATTCCTTACATCCGTTTTGCCGCCTTCAACTTTTTCTGGACTAAAAAACGGAAGTGGAGTTGATGCACTCACTGAAGCAATTTCTTTCATTAAACGGCTGTGACAACACGATGAATTTGTCTTAAACTTTGAACTCAAAGTCATGTTCGGTATCAATGATACGGGGGCAATCACACTCAACTCTATGCAATGTTTGTTCGCGGTTAAATCGAGTGGCCGGAATAGCTGAGTCATATTAGCTGGCACCAACACAACGTAGACATTATGCAGTTCCAGTGCCAAAGAAGCAAAAGAAGAAAGCTACAGTGACACAAAACGATCGCCAAGATATAAGAAATATTTTTCCAGCGGGTGCTCATAGAAAGGCACACAAGGATAAGAAAGAAGAAGAAAAGTGTTATAACTTTTGATCAGTTTAATTTTATAATAATTATTTACATTCATTATTTATATTTTACATATATTTCTTTTGTAAGATTGTCTAGAAAAGTGTACGTAAACAAAAAATTGAATTTCTCATGGTTTTAATTTGGCGATAGAAAAAATATTTTAAATTTGGCGATGGAAGAAAAAAAATTAAATCTGGCGTGGACTTAATTTGGCGATTTCAGAGCAAAATCACCAATTTCGCCAAATTTTCTCCACGCCAAAATTTGTACGAATAAGGTAATCGATTTAAAGAGTTTATTTAAAAATGATAGATAAATATTTCTCCTCAATTTTCTTCTTTCTACTTTATTGGGTTCAGCTCTATCGTAATCTCAAAGTTAAATGGAATAAATGACATAAAACATAAGCACTTGAAATTTATGCAGAATGTATCGATTCTGTATAAAAGGCGTGCAACGCTAAGTTTAACCAATGCGATAAAAACGTGCACGTGTTTATAACGTGATAAAAACGTGTCTAGTGAACGTGATATCCTTTCGCCATGTAAAACATCGACTTATCGTGAGAGTACAATGATTTTATCAAGTTTCTTCTTTGAATTTTTTTCATAATTTACGTAATCGAGTTGCGCAACAAAAAACACGTCTTTGTTGATTATGTTTTTTAGTCCCGTCCATATTGTTTAGGGGACAATATTCATTATTTATTATATCGCTTTCCAGGTTTGACAACAACTTTTTCATCTTTCTTTCAACACTCGCCAACTGAGCTTTAGAAACAGGTTTTGTTGTGTTGCACTTGCAATCAAAATTGGTATTGCATTTAGCAACTTATGCTTGAAATAATTTCGAAAATCTCCTTCTATAGCTCACATTTGATCACTGTCGTGCACATACCACGGGACGTTTGATTTTAATAGTTCAAGGCTTCGAACTAATAATTCAATAATATCAGCTTTCGCAGTCATCGGGAATTGCCCACATCTCGATTCGTTGTTCATGAAGTTGCGTCGAAAAGAACAAGAAATGTCCATAGTTAACCATGATCTGCACCAAGCTTTAAGTGAACTTGTCAACTACTGAGAAATCTTGTTCTGATTTTCTACTTAGTTTGGCTGGCTATATTTAACATTTTGAAGTATGTTTTTTTTTAAAATTTTCGATATATTATGGGTTTTTGTCAAATGTGACATATTTTGTAAAGGCCAACTGGGACTTCTACGTTCTTGTTTTAGGCAGATGTAGGGCTCCTTCAGCTTCTTACAAGTTGCTATAAGAACAAAAGGAAGAATGCTACCCCACTCAGATCAGTCTTTTTGTTTTTTGGATCTAACATGATATAAGAGTTTTTGTCACGTCGTGACCATTTTTACATAATCAGTGAACTGATTTGGGGTATAGTAGAAGAATTAAAGGGAAATTTTGACAAATATTAGTGTTCTAAACCTAAATTTAGTTCATATAATAACTTTTTACTGATCTTGTTTTAGTGTAGTTTTATAATTGGGAAAATATTGAGTTTTCGTCACGCCGTGACGGAAATAATGAATTCATGAAAAAATCCATGTTAATCCCATCAAATGGAGTTGTCCTTTTCAGTCTATGATTATCTCCTGGGTAGGTCTAAATTCCAGTGTAGAAATCTTTCATAGGTATTTTCGTTTTTTGAGGGGTCATCAAATAGTTTTCTTCACGCTACATATTTTTTCTAAAACATGTCAGAAACCACTGTAGTCTTTTGATTTGCACTCATAGAGGGTAGTACCATATTTTAGGCTCGAAGAAGGTGTTCATATACTCACTTAGGACCTCTTTTGATCACAAATTGGAAAAATTTGGGCAAATTACTTGAAAATGTCACAAAAAAGTTCCTCGCCAACAAAATTCATGTCAGAATTATTTCTGAAGATTGTACTTGTTAACTCTCTACATGGGGCCAGAACCTATGAAATAATTGCAATTACTAGATTCCACTAATCCTACATGGATCACAACATAGTTTTTCTAACAGACGTTTAAAGTGTCACTATACATAAAATGACATAAAAATGGCCAGTTATTTCAACTATTTATGTAAGAATAAACCTAGATATGTTATATACTGCCAGAAAGAGAATTTTTATGTAGATTATGAAAAACTCTAATTCAAACCCAGGAGATCAAGTCATAAAAAACGATAAGCTTTTGGGGAAATTTAGAGGCGGTGCTGACGAACCTTTTGCTTTATCCTACCAGCCAATGACAATAATCACTTTGTAAAATATATATTTATACAGTGGAATTTCCCTAAAGCGGACACGGTATAAAGCGGACACTGCCAAAATAACATGACGACAAAAGTTATTTATCAATTTTTTTTCTTCGATTGGCGACAACGGGTCAGAGAAGACAGCATTAATGCGATTCAGCATCCAGAAATTGCAAGTGATCAGGTCGAAGAGATTTCCGATGATAACGAGAGCAATGACAAGAGAATGAGGGGTTGGAACAAGAAAACATGGGTTTCAAAGATATAGTCACAATGCTTGACAAAATGAAGTGATGCCCTGTCTTTGACGGTGATAGCCAAGATATGTTGTCTACGATCGAGAAAGGGACCTCCAACTGAAGAATCGAAAGCAATCTTCAATTAAAGCATATTTTAACAAAAGCTTGTAAATGTTTTTGAGTCAATCCTTTGTCAAAGAATACTTTATTATACGTGTACAAGTACCTAGTCTCTCATTTACAATCCTCGTAAAGAAAAGTATGAAAACCTTTTTTGGTCAAAGTTACGTCCAAAAGTGAATTTTGGTCAAGTCTCTATATAACAGGCATCTCTATAAAGCGGACAATTTTTTTTGCAACGATGGTGTCCGCTTTAGGGAGATTTCATTGTAGTTTCTTTCTATCTTATTTTCATTAAGCGTGTGGGAGAAAAGGATAAAATATTTTTCACTTGTATTCGTATTTTTTGTGTTATTATGTTTGGTAAATAAAAACATTTGATTTGATTTATATAGAATAAAACTTGAAACACAGGTATAAATATTTTCAATGTTAGTAGCAAACCACCGACTTTATTTCGCTAGGGTTAAAATTTAATTCGATTTTTCTCCTCCTATATAGAATCGAGAAAGGGACCTCCAACTGAAGGGGATAACGTGACGTCAATACGACTTTTCTCTAATACAATTTAATTCAACTTTTTTAATGTAAACATAAAGCTCTGTATAGAAAAGATTTGAATATATTCTGATTTGTGGTACAAGATATATGGAGACGTAAAGAAATGATCAATGATTTAAATAATGAACAAACAAAACACAATTATTATCGGTTCGTATTATTTACTTTTTTTAAATTGATTTATATTTAGAGACGATCAAGCAGCGCTTCTTCTTTTCGGCATGATAATTCCAGTTTAGCGAGCATTGCTCGAAATATTGTTTAAATTGTATTTTTTAAATTTTTCAAACCGTTTTGAATTAAGAGTTACTTTTCAAAATTGCGTTTCACTTCATTGCAATCATCTTAATTTCATGAAAGCTCCAACTGTGAATTTACACTGTCTGTTAAAGTAAGTGTTCTGAAAGAAAGACATTCTTCCAAAAACAGTTTTTAATTTAAGCTAGCTTACCTACCTATCACCTATGCATTAAAACTTCAGAAGCTTTAGGGAATCAATATATTAGAAGTTGTGACAATTGTAACTATATACGGAAATTAATGCTATCTGCATTTTCCATGAAATGCAAAATTAGTTAATGTTTTTACTTTCAGAATCTTGAGTGGTATTGTGTTTCTCTTACTGATTGCTCTCCTTGTTATTGGATCGGTTGCACAATTCCCTAATGTCAAACCAATTGGTTTTACAGTCGGTGGAAATCAAAACAGGACATGCTATAAATCTTTTCAAGTTGTGAAGTATTGCAGTATTTGTTTTGAAGAAGATATGGTAATTATATAAATCCAATTTTGTGTATAATATATATATATGTATATATAAAGAAAATTGCTGTTATTATTAATATTGTAGACACCATGAATCACACTATTTTTGAATGCTTTCTTCAATTTATCGCTTTTCAATTTTATGAGCCATTGTGACCCCACCCTATATATGTTTATCAAACGAGGAGGTCTTATTGAAGATGCTGGAACTGAACCCACAATGCACTTGATTTGCTATAAAAAATTCTATTTACCCTCATTCTATGATTATATAATTTATGTAGGATTACGAAACGTAACTTTATTTTTCAAGGTGGCGATGTATTCTGTAAACAAAACACACTTGATACTGTACAGCTTTGGAAAAAAAACTTTTAAAATAAAAAGTCATATATTCACATACATGATGTTGTTTACAGAATTCCACTTACTCAACCAAAATTCACCTGAGCTTACTGTCTGACACCTTATCACCTTACTGTTATCTCCACGGTATCTATTCAACTATCTTTTTCATAAGGTTCACCTAATTATTAGCTAATTACTAAATAGAAACCAGCCAATTTTGATTTTTAGTTCGGTCAAATAAATGATTGGAACAAGGAAGCAATTACCACAAGCATATATCATCATCACAGTAAAACAAGAGAGATGTATATAACTCTGTTTTAACTTAACTATAATTTCCAGACCAAACAGCAGGAAATTATGTAAATATTATGTAATTAGGCAAATTTTAATTATATTATATTTAATTATATATCTTATATTATATTAATAATTATATTATGTTTTATATTTAGAGAATAATCATACATCTTATATATAATGTATGATCCAGGTATATACAGTGTAGAAGTGCTTTGTTAGTGAAGTGTTTATTGGCGGACTAATGTCATCACAGGCATAAACATAAAATTTGATTAACTACCTGAGAATCTCAAACTTCTACAAAAAACAATTTTGCCTGTCGATGTTAATTTTTAATGTAAAAAACCCTCACTCATTTCAAAATATATTAGTACTTAAGATGGACTTGTAAATAGTGTCAAAACAGAACTCTGTAGTTTGGTATATGCTTTTCCTTTTTTTTTAAACTCACACCACATGCGCGTAATGATATCACACAAATCATACTCGATTACATCTGTTTTATTCCACGATAGGGATGTTGAAAGTTCTTTTGTGAACTCCTACTTTTGTTAACTTTGGATGGCATTGCCATATTTATTTTACAACAATCGACAATGTTTTCTTTCTTAAAAATTAATTTCTACGTGAACGATTTAAGAATAAGTTAAATAATTGGATACGTTGCGCGTGTAAAGTCAACACGAATAAAAAATAGAACGAATCAACTTCCATTGAGATCACATAACAGGTTTTAAACCATAACTGAAATGTATTTATGTTTGAATAAGGGAAAACCTCTTAAGTATAAAAGATCTCAGTGTTCTCATTGGCAGGTACTGCGCCTTGTCGAACTATAAATTTAGTTGAATTCCAATCTGTCCTACGCAAGGTCTGCATGGATGTTTTGCATTTCGAGGTCATGTTTCACAACCTGTTCCCAAGTCTTACGAGGTCTGCCTTACCTACATGTTCCTCAACAATCATATCTCCGCGTTTCTTAACGCAACAATTGTCATCCATCCTTTCCACATGCCCAAACCACCTTAACCAATGCTTTTCTATACATTTTCTGATAGATACAAGTCCCAGGCGTGCCCTTAGCTCATCAGAAGAAACTCTATTCTTTAATAACACATCCATCTTATCACCATCATATCATTTCTCTCCAACGTGGACAAATCCTCTTCTCTAACAGCCCATGTTTCCCCAGCATAAATAATGACACTAGGGATACATGCTTGATAGAAAGACCCTCTACTCCGAAGGGAGAAACCCTTAGTTGACAGCAGTTCTCGGAACTTCTTCCATCCCCACCTTATTCTGGTCACTATACTTTCAACTGCAACTCCTTCAGCACTGATCATGTCCCCAAGATCACTATCGTATATATGTGTTCACTCCATGTGAATCAGAAGTAGAAACAGTAAGCATGAATATGTTCTCTGTGTTTACAAATGCAAGACTATTTTGAGCTATAATAAAGTCGAAATATGAAGTATGAGCAAGACTGTGTTACTTGAATATATGTATGTGTGCGATTTTGTTTTAGTTGCTTGAAGCAGCATGCGAAAAAACTGGTAGTGTGGAGATAGTGCAATGCGGATCCATAAAGCACATAATCAGGTATAATTACTTTCGTGAATTAACATAGTGTGTACAATATATTTTTATATATAGGCAACATCATGCACTGTAGCTCACAAAATCAAACCAGACCAGTTGGATTAATATTTTTAGTGTATATCTTTCTTTCTAAGTTACAGTTGAGTTCTGTTAATGAAACTCATTGCGTAATGCAAGCCTAGCTCAAATTGGTTGGTTGGATGTTCTAAATATGCCAGGGGTATCTTTCCTATGCTGCTCCTAAACAATTAACGTTGCGTCTTCTGTCGTTGTTTTAGAATAAATTTTTAAATAATCAATAATATTTGCTGTAAGAGTAAAATACCGAAGTTCGTGTAAACTGGTGCACTAATCAATTTTGTCTTTGGTTGAAACACTGATTGAATCTTTTGATAAATGTCATCTCATTTTCTTTTAGCTGTACATTCTCCTTGGAAACGAAATCTTTTTGTATTTTTGTGGTATGTACTTTTGTTTGTTTGCTTGACCAAACAAGGGAAATGGACACGTTCACAAATATGACCTATAGGAATTGACCAAATGTGAACATTTCATATTTTTTTTTATCTAAACGCCCACCATATGTCGATGGAAAACGGTACCAGGTTAAGACAAATAAATCATTTTTTTCATAGTGAAGGTTAGATCTTCTGAGCTCATATAGCAGTGCAAATATAACTGTTCAAACAGAAAACAGTGAAATCATAAAGAATTAACAAGCAGTTCAATTAGCAGTAAAAGTGCCCATAAGTCCCTCAATTTTTATTTGTTAGTCTCAAAACTTTGATACTATGTCTGGAGGGATCTTCCCAGACATTAAGTAACAACAATTGTTCAGATAACGGTAAAAAGGTAAGTTTTGAACACTTTCTGATCCAATATATGACTCACTTGACTTGACTTATTTCGAGCGAGCTCGAACATCAGCAACTAGCTTTCTCCATTCATCTCTGTCTTGCATAGTCTTCTGCAGATCTCCTTTGCTCATCCCTGTATCCTTTCTAAGCTGATCTAGGTATGTTGCTACTGGCCTTCTTCTCTTCCTCTTTTTGTGTTTCGGTTCCCAAGTGATTACTTTGTTTATCAACTCATCTTTTCTTCTCCAGCAATGTCCAATGAACCTCAATCTTCTAACACGTAGTGAGTCTGTGACCTTCATCAGTTTACCATAGAGGTCTTTATTCGTTTTATGGTCCTTCCAGGATACTCCGAGTACAGCCCTGAGCATTTTGGTGTACGTACCATCTAATCGTTCACTCATTTTGCCAGTTAATGTCCAACTTTCTGCTCGATATAATAATACACTTTCTACTGTAGCACGGAAGAAACCAATTTTAAGGTGGTTTTTCAGGTTTGACCTCCATATTTTCTCCATCTTGTTAAGGGCTCGCCATGCCTGTCCTATCCTTACGTTCACATCCTTTTTACTAGATTCGATCCACGCTCCAAGATATTTGAAGTTGTCTACTTGCTTCAGTAAGTTACCATCTAGTGTAACAAGATCCCCTTCTTCTTGGTTGAACAGCATATATTCTGTCTTCTTGAAATTGACGTGAAGACCAACTGCTTCTGCTGCGATTTCTAATTGAAGGAGGAGGAGTTGTGCTTGTTCGAGTGTGTTTGACATGAGTGCAAGATCGTCTGCAAAGTCAGCATCAGTGATGTTTATCGCAGGGTGACGTCTGCTCTGGCGTTCAGTTAAGGTGAACTGATATTGGACTCTCTTGTAGCTTCCCGTAGAGCATAATCAAGTGCGATTATAAATAGGAAGGGTGCCAAGGTATCTCCTTGAAGCACACCGGCGAAGACTTTGAAGAATTCTGTGTCCCCATCTGGTGTTAAGACTTGTGCCATGGTGTCTTTGTACAGTATACTTATAGCATCCACTACTTTAGAAGGTATTTCATATGCTCTTAAGATTTCTATCAGTTATTCTCGGTGCATTGAGTCAAATGCCTTGCTGAAGTCGACAAAAGTGAGCACTGCAGGTAGCTGTTTTTCTCTGATTCCTTTAATGAGTCTTCTCAATATAAGAATTTGTGCAAGAGTCGACCTGCCTGGACAAAACCCGTTTTGATTTATCCTCAGTAGAGGATCGAGATATTTTCGTATCCGGTTTAATATGATCTTGTTGTAGATTTTTGCAGCAATGACAGTAAGTGATATTCCCCGGTAATTTCCAGTGATTCCAAGGTCTCCTTTCTTTGGAAGGGGTACAAGACCACTTTTAACCCAAATGTCAGTTCTATCACCATTGAATGTTTTGTTGCATACGTCTAGCAGATATTCATTTAGAGCACCGCTTTTCCAGACTTCTATTGGAATATTGTCAAGTCTGCAAGCTTTGTTGTTCTTAAAACTTTTGATGCATTTTTCCAGTTCATCCATTGTTATGTCTTCTGTGTTGATCGGTAGTGTTTAGTGTATAATAGTAACTGTTGGTTTTGACGTTACTGTGGGAGGTTGACCAAGTAAGTTTGAGAAGTGGTCTTTCCACACGCTCTTCGGGGCTTTTAGCTCTTATGCGTCCCTTGTTTGAACCTTTTCTACCGGTTAGTTCATTCACAGTTTGCTTGCCACGCAATTCCGGATCTTTGGTGTTCTACGGCATTGGTTATATCGTTAATCTTTTCATTTACATACTTTTCCTGTTCTAAATCATATGCTTCTTGCAAGTCTTTCTTTGCTTGCTTTAATTCAGCATCGCTTTTTCTGGTTTTTCTTTTTAAGTTTTCCTGGTAAGTCTTCTTTACATTTTCTCTTTTCTTCAAGATGTTATCATCTTCCCATGGTACATGCTGCTTTATCCTAGTTCTTACTGGGATATTGTTCTTTGTTGCTACTTCATGGGCTTTCATGATATTCTCATACACTTGGTTTGCATCTTCGTTTCCTTCTAGAACTTGTAAAGCTTGATATCGATTTCGTACTTCAACAGTGTATCTGTTCTTTGTGTTGTTATCTATGAGAAGAAGGTTCTAGTCGTACCTAATCTTCTTCTTACTAGATGATGATACGATGATCGGATTCCACAGTGCACGAGGTGCTGTAAGCCTCGCAGTTCAAAGCACTATTTTTCCACTTGTTATTGATAAGGATCCAATATATGGCTATCTTTAATATCTCTGTATTTTTATTTAATTAATGATTTATCTTTGAAGAGGAAAGAAATATTGCCACAATGGGTGTCTGATTAGCCATATTAAGTTTCAGCCTTGTTAAGGAAACAGAAAATCAGTAAATTCTTAACATATTTTACCCATTATTGTAATGTGCTGGAAACACTTGATTTATCCTTATCACTTGTTTTGTTTGGTTTATGTTGTAACATATGAATTTTTAGCACTTCCCAGTTACTATTTACTTCAACTGGGTGTGATTTCCAAGGTCTGCAACTAGAAAATTGGAATGATTAACACTCCCAAATCCAAAACAAAGCTGTGTTAAGAAATTACTGATATTGTGTTAACCAATTGAAGTAATCAACTTTAAAAGATTTCAAGTGTTTTGTTAAGGCTCTGTTACTTCATTTTCAACCTGAAATTTACTTCAAACTTATTATATTTGTTAAACTTTTGCTAATTGCCCAAATCACTACCTGTGTTGAGAAATTATGATTATTTTGTTAACTACTGTTGGAATATTGTAAACTAACATAGAGGATATTCTCAAAGGATGTTTCATTGTACTCATGGCAATATTTCTCATCTAAGTCTGTTAAGAATGGAAATAATAACAATCAAAGGTAAAATGTTAACTTTTTGTGATATCTCTTTAATAACAATGAATATTTATATCTGGCTTTTTCAAAACCAACCGTATTCACATAAGGAACAAACTGTTAAAATTTTATTGTAAAATTTTCATTTTCTGAGATTTTATTGCAAAATTTCACTTTTAGCATTTTCTCCAATGTTCACATTTACTTTCATGTTTATGAACGTGTCCAAATGCAATGTCTCGAAACAACCCGTTCCTAACATTGAGGGAAATGTAATGTCTCGAAACAACCCGTTCCTGCCAAATCATTTGATGTAACCATAAAATTCTTGTATGAATTTTTCACGAAAAAGCAAAATTAATTTTTAAAAATTAAACAATGCATTCTAATAAATTATCAATTTTAATTAATTTATTTTTTTCTTTTGACCACAACCGACTTCAATTAGTTCATGTACTAAACGAAAAAGAAAAGAAAAGTTAATATTTGTAGATTAGACTGTAAACTAGATTTAGATTGAGCTTCTTTCGTCTGTTAAAGTTGAATTGTCAATCATTTTGTGAACTTCTTATGAACTTTTAAAATACTAAAATATGACTCAATTTTAGTTTCTGGAAAAAGATATATAATGATTTGCGATGGCTATTTGACAGACCTTTCTTCCTACTTTACAGGCATCTGCATTTCTCATTTCGATATTCTTTAATGTGATTGTATGCTGGCGCCGAAACTCGTTGGACATGTTTTTGCATCAACGCCTGCAACAGCGAATCATCAAAGTAGTATAGCCTTTGACAAAATTTCTACTTGTTAAAATTTTTTTTATTTTTTTATGAAACTTGGATATTTTTTTCTGCTTCCGTCAATATTCCATATAATATACAAATATGGCATATTTATTGGGATATTTATGTATATGAGAAATTGGTTCCGATTATTATTTTTGTATTTACTCAGTAGTGACATTGTATTTAATTTTGAGTTTTTTATCCCCAACCTTTCTTGTTTCCTTTGTGTCACCTATATCTTGCGTAGTTTTTTAGTCTTTTTGCTTATATTAATTCACGGTATAAAATTATGTATTTCAGCTTTCTAATAATACGCAAATGGTTTTATAATGGCAGCAACAACTGCGGTAAGCGGGGAGGACCATACATTGTTCAAAGTGTTCGATGGCGGTCGTCTACTCATTGCCATCATATTCTTAGGAACTGTAAGTGACTCATTTTGGAGTAATTTGTTTCCTTGATTTCTTGCACAGATTTGGAATATTTATATTTATAATCTGTGTAGACAGTGCGTGATTTTTTAAGGTAGTGGTGGAAACATGCGGTCTTCTCATTTTCGCGTACTCGCTTGCCGGCACGTGCGCCAACCTTGGTGTAGAAACGTCCGCGTACGTATTTTTTTTGCGTACGCCAGATGTATTTAACTTTTATATCTATGATTCGAAGTGTGCAAAATGTACGATGACGTACCTGAATTCGTAATTTCCGTAAGTCAACCGTAACATATTTCTATGACGTGCGCATTTAGAAAAAAAAGAAAAACGTGGTTTCAGAAAAATCTGAGCATGCTGTGTCTACATCCTGACCTCCTAATGACCTGGCGTGTCAAAGAAGCCGTCATATTGCAGTAACCATTTGGAACTATGCCACAAGTTACTCATCCCTAAAGGGACCAGTCACTACACTGAAGTGTAGATCCTAGACGATACTTAACTACTTTTTCACTGCAGCAGAAATGCAGAAGAACTATGCTGCATTCGATGGAAGAAAAAAGATGAAACCACAACGAAACATTCAGTTTTGTTTACAAAAAAGAATGAAACACTTTCACAAAAGCAATAAACATGCATTAGACTCTGAAGAAAATAAACACGACAGCTAGGTTTTAACTTTGCACTTTTTTCTAATTTCAAGAAGACATCGTTATCACTAAGAAGTTGTCGTATTTTAACTTGTTAAAGCTGTATTTTGCTAGTGAAAATATGTGCCGTGACATTTTATATCTTTAAATATCTATTAGCTTTAAATAAAGTATTTATTCCTAACATAATTTGGATTAATTATTTCTTTAAAGAGAATTTTTTCTCAAAGGAATAATACACAAGAATATAAAGTATTTATAATCGTTATGGGCGCCTGAAAATCTCCGAAGATAAATTGAAGAGCTAACAAAGAACTTAGCTGTGCGATTAACGTTTAAATCGAGACGAACTTATTTGCATTGAAACCAGCATGATTGATGGAAGTTATCGAAGATTACAAAATATAATTTTTCTCATTTTGTTTGTATATTTCACTACTTGAGCTTGCCTGAAAGTAGAGTGCTTGAACTCTCCAACGAGCTGCAGATTTATCTGACCCAGCGTTGGTGCGCATTCACCCGCAGTATAAATGTTTTCTGCGGTTTGGTTTAGCTTCTGGGCTGGCCGCCTCTCCGGTCATTTGGTCACCGCCAAATTGGCCGGTTGCATTTTATACGTTAGGGCATTGAATGTTAGCATGTGGAGAGAGAGGCGGCAATAACTTAAGTAATGATTAACAAATACATTACAAGGATACATAAAAATGCAGCAAGTGACAATGAATGAACTTTAAATGAAAAATTTGCAAATCACTTTCGAACAATTAATTGGAGCACTGCAGCGGAAGTCTACTAGTCTAGCTATATAACCCATTAAAATTGCACTCATTAGTTTTATGAGAAAGCATAACTGTGTTAGTCTGTCTTAATGTAGACCAAAAGACAAATTATGTACGGCAAAACATAAAAATATGTCTACGCGAAAACGTACGCGAAACAGTAAAAATCGTATTCGCGTACGCAATTTTTTTGCGTAGGCAACAATTTTAGTAATGAGAAGACTGAACATATGCAGCTGAATCAACATTTTCACTTTTGTAATCTCTCGTCTTTGTAGGTTTTTATTGAAATTTTTTGCGCTGTAGTTTTCTAGGACAACCTATCAATTGTGATCTCCAACAGATGAAGGCAACAACTATATTGATGTTGTCGTTACTCGTCTACGTTCGCTTATTATTTTCTTAGAAGCGATCTGTGTTCAAGAATTATTTGTAGGGAGATAAAACACGTTTTTATTTTGGTTAACATGTTTTGGCTAAATTCTGGCCATCATCAGAACAAAGAAAAAGTTATTAAATACTACTAAAAATAAGTATTATTATGGTTATTATTATTATTATTATTATTATTATTGAAATTATTATTATTATTATTATTATTATTATTATTATTATTATTATTATTATTATTATTATTATTATTATTATTATTATTATTATTATTATTATTATATGTTAGTTAGTTAGTTTGAATTCTGCTACTGTTCATCTTAGGCCTCCAAACCACCTTGATGAAGATGAATGAATTTTAGAGGAAAACCTTTGAGTACTCTTATAAAGGATCATCAGTTTTTCAGAATAGCTTCTTTTAACGTTCCTTGTGCATGGATTTTAAATCTTAAATCCATTTTTATATCAATGATTTTTTATCATCCGTTAACATGTAAAACAGATTTCATTGTTAATGGTTTTATATTTGAACACCAGGAAAAATAAACCCCCTGTTTTGTAACGTTATTTTTTTAAACCAGAAATTTTTATAGAAAGAATAAACAATGAAAGAAACCATATAGCTTATATATATATATAGAAAATCTGACGACACCTTACATTTTTTGCTTTGATTTTGACTCAGTGAAAAATCTGTGTTTTTGAAATGTCACACTATTTTTTACTGTGTTCATACCATATTTCCAGGGTGCTATTTTTGCTGTCATTTGGGCCAAACGCCAGATTCTTCGACTTTACTTGATAAACAACAAAGGCCCATTGGAGCAAGCTGGCAGTCATGCACCAAAGGTACGATTTGATGGGTATTTGATATGACTTTGGTATTTTGTTCTGTTTGTGAGAATTTGTAATTGACATTGCACGCACACAGTCAAGCAGTAATTAAACACCAAACTGTAATTTTAAAATTGCGTTGTTCAGGAGTTACGCAAAGAAATAGAGGGTAGTTTCAACCGGATTTCTGAGATGAGGTTGGAGCCAAAATTGTTGAGTGACCAAGGACAACACGAGCCTTTCTATTCTTCATTTGTTGATGAGAGAGGTGAAATATTTTCCTTTTTTTTTGACAATGGCTTCACATGTTTCATTTTGTACTAACAAACCAGATTATTGGATATTATTTTCAAAATACATATTTTGCAATTTCAAAGTGTTCAGTCGAAATATTCATCTTCAATATTCATATACTGTTTCCATAATATTGAAAACTTAACTAGATTGCAGTAATCAGCCTGCATGTGGTGTCTAAAAAAAGGTTCAATTGGCTGATTGTGACCTAAGGACTGAGGACCCAAGGATGGTTTCACCTTGTAAATGTTTTGTGTGAAAAATGTTGATGTTTAAAAAGTTTCTTGTGCAGCATAACACTTTTGCAAAGTAAAAAGGAATTCATGTTTCGGATGCATAGGCACTTCAATATCTAATTTTGTATACTATACATAAATGTTTAGCTGTAAAAAAGCAATTTTATCCATCATTAAATGAGCACGTGGAAACAATCCAAGGGCAAAGATTGTCTGGGATAAAAATGAAAAAAACAATCAAGAAAAACATTACGAGGCAGCACCAATAGATAATCTGTCTTATTGTTTAACAAATTGCTGGGATCAATCGAAAGGTTAATTTTATTATTTATTACTCAGTACTTTATGAAGGATAATAAAACCGTTTATTGAACCTTCTGTTGCGCGCATTTGAAATGAACGTTTATAAACGAATGAACGAATATTTTTTATGATATTCCTTAGTGAATGCATGAAAATAGAAATGTCTATCATGCACACCATTTTGTTGCTAGGATAAGCGCGAGTCCTTGGACGCCAGAAATGGAGAGTAAGATGATGTTTTCCAGCAAAAACTCATCAGGACCTAAACATTTTACATTCTGCAAATATGGTTTTTGTATTTTAGTAATTAAGATAATTGTTGTGTTTTGTAGACAATTTTGTTTGCAAATCCATCTTTATATAGTTCATATGTATTATTTTCCTTTAGATGAAAGCAGTTACAAGTACCGTAGAAAGGCCTTTGATCTCATGAGTTGTCTAGGTGTGAGAACTCATTGTTGGAAAGCGTTCTTTTTCCCCAACCAGTGTTTTCTTATGGACATTAAATCTGGATTAGTTTGTAATGTTTGAATGTCTCTCACGTTAGACGAGCTGCTGTGCCGTGTGAACATCAGCTTAGCACGTAAACCCAATGAGAGTGTACGCCAGCAGTTGTTCTTGTTGCAGAATCCCCCCTATTCACCTTTCGACGGTTACAGAGAGCTGTGCGAAAAGGTCACACATTTGTACGAGCATGCACGCTACGGGGCTAAAGTATACTTTGAAAATTTGCTTTGAAACTTAATGACGGGCACTAGCATGATTAAAAATGTTTCGGTTGACAGTGCTCTGTTTGCATCGAAGAAGAATACAATACAAAGAGTCTTTCTCGTATTATTTTCCTAAAATATCAAACAAGAAAAAATTGAGCCCTTTCATCAATTCCTTGTTAATGTAACTCGGCATTGTGTTGCAGGAGTTCACTGAAGCGGACTATATTGCGTATTCCAGTGGCATCGACCAACTATATGATAGGTAAATTCTGTTGTTTTTGTTTTGCTAGTGGTAAATTGTTCCCAAAATGGTTTTTTGTGTTTTTATCTCTTTTTCTAATTTTTACTATTATTTTATTTTAATTTCTCTCATTATTGTTTATTTAAATGAAATACTAAAATTAAATATTGATGATGTCAAGGGTGCATCAAAAGTTTCTTGTGCCCGGGAGTCTTCTGATTAACTGCGAATTTCAGCAGCAGCAGATGCCGCAATCGTCCACAATGACATCATTCAGCACGAGTCAGCCGCTTGTTCCCTCGACTCTCGTGGAAGACAAACGATTGCGTGAGATCAGCCAAAATCAAATAATCTGAAATAATAATAGATTGATCGTTCAATTCTCGCAAATCGTTTGCCTGATGTTGGTTTGAGTTCTGTGTTTGAAAGCATGCACATCACCAGCATTTTTTAAGAGTGTTTGGTTTTTTATCTGTTTCTAAAGGCACAATGAAGAAGCTGTGAATGGATGTTTTTGTAAATAATTTTAAATAAGTCTCTTTTTATTCTTTGTATATATTTATTTCTTCGTAATTATTATATTATTATTAAAATTTAAAATTATGGAGATTTTTGTTTTTTTTGTTTTTCATTTATTTATTCATTTTCGTTTGAATTCGTTTGTGTTCTTTCAAATTTACAAAGAGAAATTATTATTATTATTTTATTTTCAAATACTGAATAATTTATGAAACAACTTCAAACCACCATGATTGAAGGCACATGTTTGATGTTGGTGGTGGTTCTCGTTATATTCTATGAAGCAATGATAAATGATAAAATAATGTCTGGTGCTTACAAAAAATTGTTAAAATAACAATATATTATAATTATAAAATAAGTAAAAACTGAAATTTGAATTATTTTGTAAATTTAACGTTAAAAAGTGAGATAAATTTAAATATGTATAAATTTGTGTGTTTGTTGAATTTTGCATGTCCAGGCAGGCCTTTTTTAATGTGTTTTTGATGACTAGTTCATGATGTAAGTTATCTTTACGATTTGTTTTAATTCATGTCTTCACAGCATTCGTGTCTTTAAATTCAATACTGTACAGTGACAGTGAAGTGAGTAAATACCATCTCTGTGAGTGGGTTGTAGAAAACGTTTGATGTATTTCCCTCTTAGATGTCACATAACCCACACAGTGGTTATGTTGTCATAACTAACATAGACGAAGAAGAACCCAAGAAAGATGAAGAAATAAGGACGGTTGGAAATAGTAAGATTATTACTTATCATAGCGATGTCGTAACTTGTCATAGCGATGTCGTAACTTATCATAGCGGTGTCGTAACTTGTCATAGCGATGTCGTAACTTATCATAGCGGTGTCGTAACTTGTCATAGCGATGTCGTAACTTATCATAGCGATGTCATAACTTTAGATTTTAATCACCCAAGCAGCCTCCAGTTGCTTACTGTGTTTTATTGTTCAGGTTTGGTGTTTTTATGATGGTTCTGAATATTTCTATGTTTCAGTTGATGCATTACAGCTCGATAAAGATGATAAAGACGAACAATTTGAGAATCTCCAACTAAACTGCGAACAGCATGATGCAGTGGATACCGCTAATAAACTTTATTCAGATGACAGATCATGTAATGATGAAGAGTTCACGCACAACTCTTCCTCGGCCCAACTAGAAATAGTCTCTTTAGATTCGGGAAATCATTCCAAAGAGGATTTAAGCCCTATTATTGAAAACTCATTAAATAAAACTGTGAATGGAACGACGCCCGCCATAAAAAAAGAATGCATTGAAGTTTTAATAGCGCATAGCAATGAATTTCTGATTGATAAAGAACTGTCAGAAAATGCTTTGTCTGGCATTTCTGTAGAAAATGATGACTCGGCTATTGATTCTGACACGATTAGAGATTCAGACTCGAAAAACAATTCTACAGATGCTCCAGTTCACATTGTTGAGGAATTGTCTGGAAAAATAGCAACTGAGACGTCTAATACACCTCTTGTGGAATCCAATGAAGACACGAGAAAACGATGCAACGATGAACCAGTCTGTATAGCGCAAGAATTTGCTGAAAAAACAGAAAATGGTTTCCCTGATATCCTTGTGGAAAGCGAAATCACCGGGGATGTGGATACGAGAAAACGGACCAATGACGAACCTGTCCATATCGCTCAGGATACGGCCGAAAGAACTGAAAACGGTTTACCAGACATTTCGATTTCTGAAAACATCACAACTGGCTGCAGAAATAATAACGTGGAAGAATTGCCATCAGAGTCGACTTTGCAGCCTAAAGTCAAGGAAGAAAATGCAATCGTGGAAAGTTCTGTGAAGGATGCTTCTGGTATATCTTCTGAAAATCCATTTGAGAATTGTACTTCCAATGAAACTGTGGAGGAAACCATCGTATCGCCAACAGAACCGAAGAAAGAAGTTGAAAAAGAAGATGAAAAAGAAGACAAAAAAGAAGACGAACCTGAAGAATGGATAGATGTGTTGGGAAATGGTTTGCTAAAGAAAAAGGTTTGTGTTTTTGTTGCAAATTTACTGTTATTTCACGAAAATAACAAATTTTCCCTTGCTATTTGATGATTCCGCTGCATGTTGCGACAAACCGAGGTGTGTGGTGGGTGGTATAGACTTTCTTAGTTAGCTCATCTTTTGTAATTATTTATATGAGTATTTCATGACTTTCAAGTGGAGTTTATCTTTAAGGTATTGAGAAAGGGTGAAGGAAGAGAAACAAGACCTGTCAGTGGAAACTTGGTGGATATTCGGTATACTGGACGAATAGAAGATGGGACGATAATTAAAGAAAGCGATAACCTACAATTCATTTTAAGTGAAGAGACAGTTGTTGAAGGTAAAAGCTCTCTCAACCCTAATCTCAGAATCACAATATCACTTTGCTGAGGTATAAAGTTGAGTGTGGTACTTCCAGAGACTTTTAAAAGTGTTTCCATCTCTCTCTCAACCCTAACCTCAGAAACATGATATCACTTCACTGAGGTATAAAGTTGAATGTGGTACTTCCAGAGACTTTTAAAAGTGTTTCCATCTTTCTTTCAACTGCAGAAACATATCCTGAGGTATAAAGTTGAGTGTAGTACTATATGAAAATCTCTTTTTCTCTAGCACTCGACTTGTGTATTGCTTTAATGGAAAAAGGAGAAGTTGCAGAGATTGTTACAGACGCACGATATGCATACGGTGCTCGTGGAAGGTAAGATGGTTGGTTGTTATGATGCAGGAGCATTTTGTAGACAATTCGTCAGAGTTACATAAATTATGGCTGTCTAGCTCTCCAACCTTCGTGATATTTGAGTAGAGTTTCATTACTATTTGTGCGTTTTTCTTCTTACTAGCCCCTCAATGCTTTGTGATTGAGGACAAAACAATTAATAATAACCCATGTTTGTCTAACCCATGCTAGCGTGGAAAATAGATGTGAAAAAATGTAAAAGAAGAAGAAGAATAACATTAATGTAATTGACTTCAATTCAGACCGACCTTTGAACCTGCTATACCACCAAATGCTACTGTAACTTATGAGGTGGAAATCATAAAAGTTCAAGAAGGACCTAATTTCGCGAAACTTGCGCCTGTCGAGAAGATCAACTACGCGTATGGTTGTATGATTTTTTTAAAAACTACCAACAATGGGTTTTAGAGTTTTATTATAAACAAGTTTTAAAGAAAAAGAGAAATTTCCCTGAAAGGGTAATGCATGAAAGTTAAGTCTCAACAAAGTGACTAATTCTAGTGTGTGTATTTTCTCATGTTTTCAAGTTTAGAATTGAGAGATGGGTAGGACGTGCCTTGAATACACAATAATACAGCTATCATATAATAAATTTTAAACCTTAATAATATCGTAAAATGCATGACATCAAACTAAAGAATTGTATTACAGCAATGCGAAGAAAGTAGCAGGTAACGAGTTGTACACTCTTGGAGATTATGCCGGCTCCATCAATGCATACAGAAGGTGAACCGGAACATCTTTAAGAGCAATCTTTTACCTGTCTATAAATACGTTATTTGCTTTTCATGTTAATTGTGTAAATTTATTTATTTATGTAAATTTGTAAACCCCCAGCACGTCATTCCAAAATACAACATTTTCTATTTTTTGTTTTAGTTTATTTATCTATTTTTGTATTGTTGCAGAGGTTTGAAATATTTGGAGCACAGTTCAGACCCGGTGAGTAGTCTGTATTCTGTATTATTACTGTTACAACTAGCATGGTTTATCATGTGTGATTGGTTTTATTAACAACATTGGTAGATTCCCAAGCTTTATGCCAAAAACTGATAAGTGTAGTACTCATTATTATCGCATGAAATAAAATATGAAATATAATTAGAAAATGGAGATTTTCTTCTCTCTAGGAAGTGATGCATATCAAGATAAAACTGTTGAACAATCTATCTGCCTCCCAGTTGAAGGTACACTACAGCAACTCAGTTCATTAGTTTTTTGTATTACTGTAACCTTAGTCATGAATGTCTGCGAATGG
Organism: Candelabrum cocksii; assembly: GCA_963930725.1. Classification (NCBI taxonomy): domain Eukaryota; kingdom Metazoa; phylum Cnidaria; class Hydrozoa; order Anthoathecata; family Candelabridae; genus Candelabrum; species Candelabrum cocksii. The sequence goes on along the minus strand of OZ005674.1, from coordinate 12,025,201 downwards.
TAGTAAATGGTATTAGTTCTTTTTCTCTCTCTTTTACTCTTTGAATCAATTTCTTCTAAACAGTGGTCATATGGTTATTCGTGATGAAAGTAACTTTAAAATTTAACGCAACTATCTCGAACAAGCTTGTAAATATTCCTGTTAAGACCTACCTGTTTCTCTTTGTACCTGCAGTTGACTGTTGTTTGATTGCACAGGTGAAAGCGTATTTAATGGCTATTACTTCGCTGGACACTGTCCTCCAACTTGAACCACAGAATATGAAGGCCTTGTTTCGAAAAGGGAAGGTAAACATGTTTTGTTTGTCAACTGTTGTTATTCTGAATAAACAGGCTTATAGAACTTGGTACGTTTTGATGAATGACTGTAGAATCCATATGTTATTTTGGGAGTTCTTATGTTGGGAGTCCATAGATTTTATCTTTCAAAGATTTTTCTCTCCCAATAACCTTTTGTTGCAGTGTTTAGAGGGATTGGGTAAAGATAACGAAGCGCTAAAATGTTTGAAGGAAGCTTCAATGCTAGACCCCAACAATAAAGTAAGTGTACCTTTTTGCATGTAAGACCAGAAATTGACCAATTAAATAAATTCTTTTCGAATATATTCCTTATAAGGCGACATGAACGTGAGCAATCGCCACGAGCCGTTGCTATGAGACGCTTTTTCATGAATAAAACTACCAGCATCCTTTGCGCCGAATGCATAAATATTGCGTAACTTTCGAAAAGATTGAATGCAACGAGCTCTCTTTCAAAAGTTATTTTACTTGCAGAGTGTTTAATGTTAACCGCAAAGGATGCCGGTTGTGATCAGGATTATTTTTGTTGTTTAGATGATCAAACAGGACCTGTCTGAAGTACGCGCGCGCCTCGCAAAAACACTTGAGAAGGAGAAGGAAATGTACGGGCGAATGTTCAACAGAAAGAAGGACGAGAAACCGAACGAAGTAAAACAAATTATCATTTTGTAAAATAAGTTTCATAAAAATCGCATCAATTCACTTTACGTTACCGATATACTTTAATGTCATGAATTTTCGCGGATTTCGCGGATTTGTCTGCCATTCGCGAAATTAAATTGCCGCGAAAAGAACTTTTGTCTCAGATCCGCGAAATTTTTTTTCCACGATCCACGAAAATAAATTCTAAAGATAAATATACCTTTTCCTGATTCGCTTAAATTGCCATTTCTACAATGAAGAGTTGCAAAAGGACGATACAGTCGACATTCGCTATCTCGAACTTTTCATTTCGGTTTTTCATTTTTATTTCTTTAGATTCGAATGTCTGGCTGTCTGTGTTCATTTATGATTAAAAAAATGTTTTTTTCTGTGCTAAAATGAACACTTTGATTTTTAGAAAAAGTCTAAGTTCCACGAAACTTTATCAAGTTGGTTCATCCGCGAAAATTAATTACCAGTGAGCCGCGAAAATTTCTGACATTAAAGTAATTGACCCCTTTCGATATACCAGTGTAATACCCAAGCAATAACTATTCCTAACAAAAGAAGTTCATAAAATGATTGACAATTCAACCTTAAGGATAGTCATCACCCCCGCTAGCAAAAATTTTTGAAAAAATCTTTTTTACATAATCTAGTGTCATTTTTTATGAAGTTTCAGATTCTGGAATCAGAAATATAAAATTTCAAATATTTATTGATTTATTAGCAATGATATTCTAAAACTAAGTATGCAAATGTGCGAAACAAAATATGCGAATGTGCGATTATCTCAGGAACGAATTTTCACCTTTTTACTAGCCTTTCGCGCTTTATAAGTCCCCTTGGAAACGAGATACGATGACGCAATTTTTTTCATCTTAACCAATAGGCTTTTACGCACAAAAGTTTGCCACAGTTTTTAAAAAAAATAAAAATTTAATCCGCGAGGGAGAGTTGAAGGTGTGTTAACAGCAAAAAACACGTTTTTGTGGAGAGCTTGAACAGAAAGCTTTATAACTTTTGATCCAAGGCGTTTCACGAAAAACTGTGGCAAGCTTTTTTCGGCAAGTGAGTGATGATTCGCGTGGTACAACTTTTGTGAAAAAAAAATGTGATAGAGGGGACTTATAAATCTTCAAAGGCAAGGCATCGTAAATTTGATCTTTTCTTTCTCATTTCCGTTATGCTTGTTATTATTATCCAACATTATATTCATTAAATAGACAATTTTATCAGCTTTCAGAAAATATATACTTTTGGTAGTTTAAATTAAACAGATTTTAAGATATCAAGCAAAAACTGAAATCATGCTGCAAGGGGTGATGACTATCCTTAACTAACAAAAGAAGTTCATAAAATGATTGACAATTCAACCTTAACTAACAAAAGATGTTCATAGAATGATTGACAACTGAACCTTAACGAACAGAAGGAGGGCAACCTAAGCCTCGTTTTCATCTAAAAATTTGCTAACTCACAAATGGTCATTGATTACTTCAGCATGTTTCAATTTTCATGAGTTTTTACAAGAAAACATTCAAAAGCGCATACATTATCATAAGTTATTTGGAAACACAGTCAAGTTCGCATAAAATTGTATCTGCATAAATTATTCTTGTGTTCCAGACTTCATGGTCATCAATTATAATCGGTTCGAGCGCAGTCGCTTTGGTTGGTATCATCGCTGGGTTCCTGTATTTCAAGAAACACATCTAATATTTTTTCTACCTTACATAGACGCTATGAGATTTGTAGTCGTTGTTGATGAATATACTCTTTATAACGTTTTTCTTGCATTGTATTCGTTTTGTTTTTGAGTGCCATGAATGTTGCATAAATCATCATAATTTAGCATATTCTTCTTGCGTTACAGACTTTGTGTAACGTCATTTCTTTTCTGTTTTTATATTTTATTACTCCGTTGTTTTTTTCTATCATTAAAATTCTTGCCTAATATTTTTTTTATTAGTATTATTATTTCAAGTTAATTAATATTACAAATTTAAATAATAAATAATATTGAAACAAGAATTTTTAGCGAAATCTTAGAAGGGCCATTTACGTGGTAATCTGCAGACCAGATGACGACGATCTCCAGTATTATTCAGTATAATTCACAGACTGTCGGAAGGGAAAAGATTTGCAGGTGAGGTGCCGGTCTGTAAATTGCTTAAGAGATGTGAAATTAAATTTTTAATTTCGTGTTTCATACCTTTTACAGCGAATTCGCGAATTCTTTACGTACAATTTTGCGGTGAAATCGTTCTCTCTTAGAGTTAATGGGGAAATATTAATATTGCGTAAATATTGTGTTATCTCGTCAAACTTTGAGAAAATGAAATATATTTTGAAATATTTTATTATTAAAGATATATAAATAGCTAATAAATGAATTTAGTTCGTGAAGTGTTCTGGCCCGTTGGTACGAGTACATTGCTTTTTGTTAAAAAGAGGATTCTCGACTTGACTAAATAAAATGTCTCGTAACACAATCCAACAACTGCATTCTGTTTTCTCGCCAAAATGTCAATACATATATCTTATTCAAAAGCTTTGAGTTTAAAAAAAGAAAACCAGAAACTTTAAAGATTTTTCTCTGCGTAGACTACTGCAATACACGTGCAAACTTTTGAGTGACGTGGTTAAAGACCAAGATGCATTGCGACGCTTGAAACTGTTCGAGATGACTTTGAGCACGAGTAGAAAAAGTTCGTGAGATTTTTTGATGTTACTTCCTGTTGTATTAAGAGGAACCTCGGTTGATTACCAATACGTCCGTAGAAAAATAATATAATTTCAAAATATATTTCTGTATTCTGTATTCATTCTATTGTTTTGGTAAAAAATATCCATCAATTCTCAAAATTGAGTTGGAATCTTGTATTTATTTATAAGTAACTGAAAATTTCCGTCATCAAACAATTTACAGACCGGAATTGAAAGTAAATATGTGTATTTCCCTGCAGTGTTACGGTATCAGTTCGGGTCTGCATTGTTGCGTATCTCCTTGTTTACGTTAATTGACAAAATTAATATATGCGATAAAACTGATCGGGTATTATTACTTCTGGTTTCAAAATTACCTTCTTGATATTGCTTGTTCCTTTCGATTTAGCTTTTCGTGTCGGTAAAAGTGTCGACATGTTACAAGGCGCATTAAATTCCCGTCACGTTCGTGATCCTGTTGTGAGATACGCTTTGTATCTGTCTCGATTGTCCAGCGCCGTTTACTTCTTCTACGACATGTTGGCCTGGGCGATCAAGGCGGGCATAATGCGAGGCGATGCTAGGAGGTACGCTTTGCGCAGTTTCAAGTTCTGGAGCTTGTCTCTTTTTGCTTCGCTTGTTCGAGATTTATACGAGTTGAGAAGGTATTATAGTATGGCTTACAAGTGCGAAAGCGAATCCTTCTTGAGCGATCTACTTAAATACAATGCGTCATTGATTGTGGATTCCGCTAGAAACGTTTGCGATTTTGTTGTCGCGCTGGAGGCCTGGGGCAAGCTGAACGTTAGCGCGGGAACTGTCGGCGCATGCGGAATGGTTTCATCTGCGCTTGGTATTCTGGAGATAATTAGACCTCGCTATAAGTTTGTGTCGTAAGTGGTTTAAGGAGATAATTATGTTTTCGCGGGAAGGTGGATATTATGTGAGCGATGATGAGCTTTAACATTGTAAATGGCTATTTTGTTTTCACTCGGGAACATTTTTGTATTAAATTTGCTAGATTTTTAGAACAGTTATCGTGAGTTGGTATTTACAGAATACATATACCATGAAAACGTTTGATTTTTCACTGGCGTCTGGTCTTGTAAATTACTTTTCTTTTTATAAAATAAGCTTTCGCGTTATTGAATACATAGTGCGTGTTTTCATTTCATCATTCACTTCGAAAGCTGTTATGAAACTAATTTTCCTACTCAATCATTCAAAAGCGGTTTCTTTTTTTAACCTGAAAGTGGTCTACAAACCTACAAAAGAAACCTTCAACTTTTTCTTATGGTTGAACGTTATAAAAATTATTCGGATTTTTTAAATTTTCACTAAAATTTTCAATTTTTTGACAACTTTGCAGATGATGGTGACGGGCCTACGAACTTTGGATTATGGTGACGGGTCCACACACTTATTATTTCTAATTATTCTTTATTGGAACAATGATTACATTAGTTTTGTGCAAGGTATAAAACTTCTCGGTCACGTTGCATTGGTCTTTATAAGTGTACAAAATGTATCTCTTCTTCAAGTTAAGTGAAAACAAAAGACTTGCAAATGAAGGGAACTTCGTGAAATGGGACGTGGGGCATAACTACTTCAATGGCGGTAATGACGTAGTAAGGCCTACGTCATTACCGCCAAAGAAAAATAGAAGCGCCTCTCTTCAGTCTAATTATATAACACCACGGTAGAACACCGTGATTTAATCTGCTTTATTTTAACCTAACCTATGCATCCGAGTCATTACGATTTAGACATAACCGTATTTTCTATAATAAACGCCCCCTTAAAATGATTGATTTTTGAAAGAAAATACGGCAACTGAAATTATGTAATCAATTTAAGACAACACTTGATGATCGCAGGTTTTCGAATCTTCACAATAAATTGACAATATTTAAAAACAATTTAGTTAAAAAAACTCTTTCATCTTACCGCTCTTATTTATTTCAAGTTAATTATCATCACACACCCAGTCTCCAACCACCAGTTATTTAAGGGCATTGTTTAAGTCTTGGTGCTTTGTTTTTTTGATTTCGAAAATACATTGAGAGTTTCAGGGCTCCAGAATTTTCTCTTAACTCTGCTGTGTTCGTGATTGTTATTCGTTTCTTTTTTTGTTTCTTTTGACTGCGCATTCTGCCCGCCATCTTGCAAATCGGCGACTAAACACATTTTCTTTTTGATTCGGCTGTTCAACCAGTCTAGTTTGTTTTGTTCGCTCTTCTTAACGTCGATTGGCTTGTTTTCTTGCTCATTTTCCTTATCGTTTGTTTTGAACGGGAACACGTCTTTTAAGCTAACTGTTTTCTTAAGACACTCTTTGGCCTTCCGCTCGATGAAAGATGGCGTCGCGTCTTCGACAAGACAATCGTGTTCTTTCAAGAAGCCGTCCTCATTTAGACTTTTGCACCTTTCACTAAAATAGCTCCTCTTTTCTTCGCGACTGAGTATTTTCCGCGTTTGTGGTTTTGACTTATGACTATCGTTAGTGGTCATTGTCTCAGAGAACACGGTCGTGTAGTGTTCGTGGTTGATAGTAAACGTCGTTTCTTCTTTGTACTCGACGGACGGCATTTCCCACGACGGTTCGTTGATGTCGTGAAGTTTGTCGGAGTTGCTGTTCGATCGAAGCCGTTGTTTGATTTTACGCAAAGACATCGTCCGGAACACAGATGGAGCTTCCGGTGTGTTTGCTCCACTGTCTGGCTGTTTCTTTGGCGAATCTTTATCCTCGTCGTCATTCTCACGAATTTGATTCAAACTGAATCCTTTCCGTTGGGCGGATACATTTCTTTCCGTTCGCCTCTCACCAGTATACTTCTTCCACCTGCTTATGAACAGTTTCGTGTCATCCACAGAGCTCGGTTTAATCTTCAACTCGGTCTTCAACAGCTCGTTCTTCACGTAATTCTTGTTGCTTCTTTCGAACTTCTTTACTTCGAATCGCATCTTCTTCTCGTTGAAAATCACGATTCTGGACACGTGACCACGGTAGCGCTTACTTGTGAACAGCTTCGATTGTTGTGGCTTCTCGCCGTCCGGTTTGTTGCGCTCGAACATACCGTAGTTTATTCCCTTGCCAATTCCAGCACCTAACAGAGAGTTGGGGAAGTCATACACCTTATTTATTTATTGCTTTTCTCCAATATATAGGTGCAGAATAAGTGATTTTCGAGAGCAATGCTCGTCAGAAGGGAGACCAAACTGTGATTTTTTTTATTGCGAGAGATAGGAACAGTGATCTGTTAGTGAATACATAGGATAGAGAAATGCATAAAAACATATATACAGTCGACTCTCTCTAATTCGAATCTCTATTATTCGAACTTTCTATAATTCGAACGAATTCTAAGTCACCGTCAATTTTCCTTAAGAAAAAGCAGTTAGCAGTTTTACAATACGTTTTTACATTTTTTTTACGATTTTATATGATTTTTTAAACGGGAATTTGTGTTGGTTAAAATATATTTATTTTATTTAAAATATGACGACATCGTGGTGTGAATATTTTTATTGTATATTTTAATGTGAATAAATAATTTTTATGATTTTCCTTAAGAAACTCTTATAATTTACTTTCTATTATTCGAATTTCTGTAATTCGAAAACCTCTATAATTAGAAAACTTTTTCTGGTACCCTCGGCAAAATCCTCTCTGTAATTCGAATTTTTGGAGTGTAAACTAACAGTTAACACTTTCGAATGTGTTTTTTTCCAAATTCGAATTTCTGTTCGAATGTTTTGATTTTTTGTAAATACACGTCTTTTGTATGAAATTTGATCATATTTTCTTGTGATTATGGTTTGATGAACTGCGTCTTAATTTCTCGTGCAAAATGGCTAAACGACTACATTATTGGGCACATTCACAGACTGGGAAAGAAAACGAAAGTGTTTTGCGTGTAGGGAAAAAATTTCATATTAGTAACACATTTACTGTTATTTCATAAGCAAAAACGACATGAACGAAGAGACTGTAAAGAATTTTCCAAAAGAAGAAGCTATGCAATGGCTTCGTGATTTACGGTTAGCAGTTTCTGGTTCAAAAGAAGATTTAATAAACAGAATAGTTAAATTTCTTTTTTATTTTTCACCTATGATTCTTCTCAACTTTTCAAAAATTCCGATTTTTCTCTCTAATTCGAATTTTTACCCTTTAAACCTGCAAATTCGAATAATAGAGACTTTCTACTATTCGAATCTCTCTATAATTCGAATAAAAATTTTTCCCCTTGGGATTCGAATTAGAGAGAGTCAACTGTAATGAGCATATAGCACTTTCTTTCGAGCACTAAACTTTTTCGGAAAATTTAACGCAATAAGTAAGTGTCTTTCGAGTTAAAAATAACTCTTGCATATCATGTCGAGCTAAAAGAAACTGGAATATTTCAGGAAGAGTTTCCACCTGTTAAAATGCGTTTTTGATTGCAGCTGGTTTTATTGAATGCGGTTTTACTGAACGGAGGTATAAAACTAAAACAGCTCGTTATATTATAAGGCACAAGGAAGTAAGATCCTATGAAATCATTTTTTGTAAAGACTTTTTTTATGGTATAAAATGGCACACTTAATGGAAACCGGGATATTGATTCAATACACGTTGTCTTTTTATAAGAAACACATTTCCTAAATTTGGGGCAATTTGAGCATCAAATGTTTCTTAATACAGACGCTTTATAGAGATGCTTAGACAAAGAAAAAACGCAGTTTAGTAGTTTGGTTTATTCAAAAGATAAATTGCGAGGACATTGCAGTGTTCCTAATTCGAACGAGTTCCAAGCTTTATAAACTGTTTTCTTATATTTCTGGCTCCCTGAGAACAGGATAAAATTATTTGAGCCTGGCCATGTTTCTTATTTGTTTCTTAACTTTTGTCATATCTCAGCCTCATGGTTCTTATAAAAGAAAAACCGTGTATGTTGTTTCATCGCAAAAGAAGTTAAAAAACCGTTTACCGATTAAACTTCCGCAGAAGCCACCAACGAACGCCCCAACCACCGGCACCGGTATTAAAGCCTGCCCGATTATCGATCCGGTGGTTCCACCGACAAACTTTAGACCGGATTCGCACACCGTCTTCTTGATTTTCACATTGTATTCTTTCTTCGTCATTTCCCCTTTGTCCCTTTTTCTCTTGGCCAGATATATAGAGGCGGATGACACCGCCACATCCACCACCCCGCTGATAGCAGCACCCGCCATGGCGTTCCCAATCACCTGAGCTGCGGATTCGATGCCTTAAAATAATGATAAAGAAACGCTCGAATAAAGCATCGAAATGAAGTCGCACTGCTCGCGGAGCTTTATTACAGAAGAAATTCCTTTCAGAAGTTAACCACAACTTATTTTGCTGAACAACACATCGACTGGAAAACCTTGTGCTTTCAGAAGAAAGGCATAAAATTGAATGTTTGGACGTGGATATAGATATTCACTTTATCAACATTTTTGTCTTGATATAACAAAATATTGCCACCTTGTTGCCAAGACAACTCAACTCGATCGAATATTGTAGAAAAAAGTATTTTATTTTGATGTTTAACATCAAAGAGAGTTTATTATGTTATATTATGTCTTTCTTATTAAACTATAGTATCAATCGTGACATACCTAAAGTCATTGTATTAGTGGTTTACCTAAAGTTTTTGTATTAGTGGCTTACCTAAAGTTGCTGTATTAGTGGCAGCAGTTTGAGTAATGCTCGAGGCCGTCGATTTAAGGCCGTCCAACACATCAATGTTCGTGATAGCCGCTATGTAACAGGCAACCGCCACATCCAATAAAATGTTCACGTAAATTTCCCGCGTCACGCGACTGGCAAGAACTCCGCGCAGTTTTACGTGCAACACGTGTCTGTACGCGCTTTGTAGAAATATCCTGTGAACTCGCGTTAGTTGGGCGCCACGGAAATATTCGAATGTCGCACGTGCTAACGTTGGAATGTCTTCCTCTGAAGCGAAACAGTTGTTCATTGGACGTTTCTCGAAACGCTCAACTGATTGGTCGGTTCGCATGTAAACAAATCTCTTTACAGAGCAAGTTACGCCTTCCGCTTTGATGGAAAGAACATGATATCGTTTGCGATGTTTCAAGACAAACTTGTACTCCATTTTTAAAGATCTACTCAAAACTAGGAAGTCTTATTATAAGTACCACTTCAGGCTTTACTCCTTGAGTAAATAGAAGCAAAATGAAAAATAATATAAAAAGAAAACCATCTGTGAAATATTAACAAAACAGCCATCCATTATTTATGAGTCAACATAAAAAACCTACTCTATTGGATGTTTTTAAAAAGGCAATAACTTTGCATGCGTTGATTAACTTCAATCGACTTTCTGTAATTTTGTGCAGCTTGTGTAGCGCTATGAAAAGGTATTTTTAACCGCCCTTTTTGTAGCTCAAGCAGAAGAAACACGCTAACGGATGTATCACGATGAAATGTTGTCGATGTTGTGTTCATGGCAACAACTGCAGGGTTAATGCCGTTCGGTGTTTCAGGGCCGTAATTCCTGCTGGGGGGGGGGGGGGGGTTATGGGAGCTGAAGCCCACCCCAATAATTTACAATCTACAACTACAGATCAACTGGTATTTTGTGCAGGAATCTCTTTAAAAAATATCAGAATTTGAGTAGCATTTTAGTCATTCTGGGGTTCTTAAATTTTCAAAATATTCTGGCCTCTCGGACCCAACCATAGTGGGGCCTCCTTAGTCACTATTTACCCTTAGTCATTCCTATTTATAAGCCCCCCCCCCCCCCCCCCACTCAATAATTTTGTCACATTTACGGCGCTGTGTTTAAGCAAGATTTTGATATATACTTTTGAGAAAAAAAACAATATTTAAGAATCACAGAAAGGTTTGTTGATGAAAAGATTTTAAGCCCTTGAGCCTATTCCTCAGGTTTTACTGTATGTTGTGTTTGTTTAATTTCATTTACAATGTCTCTATTAGATAAACATAGAATTAACAGATTTCACAAATTACATCAGGAACACAGGTGTTTCCGCTCTTTTTAATATTATTTTAAAAAATGAAACTGCGTGGAATCGGTGGTAGCACTTTATCGTGGCTACGAAGTCGAGAAATAGAACAAGTTTCGACAAAAACAAAAAATTATTTGTTATTTTACGGCAGCTAACGATTATCAAAATTCTTTCAAACTTTCTTAAAAGTTACTGATAACAATAATTGTCGTCTGTTTACGAAAAGAACCGAGAGCCGAGTTTTCAGCTACAAATGTCAGCAAAACCAAATGGTCTTGTTTTCAATCATTCGAAATATCAAAAACGTATAACATGAAATATTTCTGATAAATATTAAAATATGAGTTTATTACAAGTTATGAAAAGGAAAAGAGGTCTTGTCGTTGGGGATACCATCGACTTGGTCACATGATGCCATTTCTATTTTCATCATATTGTCCTTGTTCCAAAATATTTAAGCAGACTCGTTTTTGTAAATGTTTAATGAAAAAGAATCTGTTTGTGAAACATTTTTCTAGAATTTTTCTAGAATTTTCATTGATTTTCTCTAGTTTGATCGCTACACTGGTACTTGCTGATTCCTGCAAAAAAAAATCAGTTTTCTGCAACCAACCACTAGCAGCACGGCGTTGCCCAGGCCGCGAATTTTATTTTAAGGCAGCATAGCAAATTTTGACCAATCAGAGAACAGCGCGACCGTGATGTATTGCGTAAATTATACGATGTATTTTATTTAAGTTTTTATTCGCGGTGCAAACGATATATATTGTTGCCATGAAATTCAAATGAAATGAAATGACATTGCTAGCTAGCTATACATAGCTATATATATATATATATAAAGTTTATAATGGATTCATTTTCTTAGAAGACCTACACAATTTGCTATATATATATGTAGGGATATATATATATATAAGGTTCAGACACTTAAAAAAAATTAACGTTAAAACGTTACAAACTAAACTTACCTTCATGTGTCTAACTGTCATGATATCTAACACTAAAGTTGTTTACATGTTTACAGAGTTCGTTCACTCCATTGAGACTTAAACAGTTATATTAGTTCCTGTTATTGTAACTATATATTTCTTAGGATTTGAGTAGTTATGTTTAATAGCTACATTCCTTCATGTAAAGATATCCCTAGGCAATTTATAAACATACATATACCAGACTTATTATATGAAAGATAGTATTAAACTAGTAATGAACTTATGAGTAGTTATTACAAGAACCCAAATCATAACCTTGCTCAGATTAAGTATTTAAACAATTTTACCTCTTGAGTTGCAGTTTTACAATAGCTGTTTTTCTGCTCTCTCCTACTTTTCACTACTAAAATATGTAATATAAGATAGAGACGAACAACATGTAATATGTGACTTTGATCATTCATTACTTGATGACTTGTGGGTGACGAACAACATGTAATATGTGACTTTGATCATTCATTACTTGATGACTTGTGGGTGACGAACAACATGTAATATGTGACTTTGATCATTCATTACTTGATGACTTGTGGGTATTTTTAAGAACATCTCCCTCCTGACTATTTGACTATGAGTTTCATTTTGTCAATTCACAAGATGGAAGTTGCTGCCAATTGATTCGGGCCATAATAAAGAATGCAACAAAGTCTAAAGTTGGATGAGACAACTACAAGAATCAGCATGGTCACAAAGCAAGGAATTGTGTATTTAGTTGACAGGTCAATAGGGTTCTTGTGTTCATATTATGTTGGAAATGCCGGATTGCACCTTGCAATCAACAGTATTCGATTGTCAGGCATTATTATGTTGAGTCATTGAATTTTGTGCCAATCAGTTCACAATTTTGTGTAACCTTTTATACCAGATAGCTACTGGTTGTAACATCACACTAGATGCTTTTAGAGTTTGCCATGGCTTGTTTTTTGGTCGATACACTGGTGCTGGTGTTGTTAAACGCACTATATCAAAAGGTAAGGTCTAGGTAAGAATAGGGGTGCAGCCTATCACAATTGCTAGTACAAAGTCTGCACTGGGTGGTAAGAGAAGCCTTAACACGGAGAGGAGGACTAAGTTAACAACTTGTCCCTTGAAAACTTTCAATGACGAAAATCATTTTCTACACTCTAGATAAAAGGTAAAGAAGCCACCACACACACTTTCCAAGTGTGTTCAAGATAGTAAAGCTCGTGGGAAAACCCACAACATGAAGTAGCTGTTGGTGATGCTTGTGCAACATGTATGTGGTGTTTGTTTTTGATTAGCAAAATAAACGTTTAATTCTAGATTGCTTGAGTTGTTCGTAATCTATTAAACAACTATACAACCCTCACCAAGGAGTTGTCGTCGGTTTTTGCAAGCGTTTATGTTTTAATCAACACAAATTCCCGTATAAAATGGTTTTTGTATAAAGTATACAAACAAATATTTATCTACACGTGGTTAACGTTTAACCGAGAAGACGTCTGATTGGTCAAAATCTGCTATGCTGCCTGAAAGGTTCAGGAAAAAAAAATTTGCGCCCGGGGCAATGAACGTTTTCTAAAAGCAATGTACAAGGTTTTGAGAATATTTTATCAAAGCATTGATTGAAATTGTTTCAGTCAAATTTAAAAACTTTTTTTAGCCATGAGTAATATTCAAAAAAGTTATAAAGTAACTTATATTATTTACTAGTTTATTTATTTTCTTATTTTGAACTTAAATTTTATATTATTAAAATGTGTGGTGATGTTGAATCAGAAAATATAATACCTTCAGGACAGAAAATAAGGCGAGGATAAAGTAGTGCGGAATAAAATAATGCGAATTATTATGGTGTATTTCGCACTAATAAGTTTCGTCCAAATCTAATCGAGCTCTGCAATTCGCACTATTAAAATCCGTCCAATGTAAAAAAATTGGCTAACAATAGAAATTTCCGTGAAACTCACCATGAACTTAGGACTTCCACACGTCTTTAGATATCTAAGTTGTCTTAGGAAATAGGGCCGTTTGGGGACCTTGCTTACGAAGTAAAAAAACGTACGGAATCGCATAAATTAAATCCGCAAATTTCATAAAAATTTCGAAACCGCACTAATAAATTCCGCACATTTAGCCATTTACCTAGATTCGCACTAATTAATTCCGCATTAATATAAAAAAAATCGTCTCTTAATTCGCACTAATTTATTCCGCACTTTTTTATCCTTGACTTATTTTCTGACCTTAAGGTACTTCTAACGCCTAACACAAATACATTTGGAGTTATTAGCGTTCAGACAGACACACCTTCCATTTATAGTATAGATGATTACTTGGTAAATTTAATGTTGACAAACTAGCTTTAATCTTCTAGGTAGCTGTTTCGAATTAGTTTCATCATTCTCAACGAATTTATACACAGAACTAATAAATTCTGCTTCCTTCTGTTTTAGTACTTGACTCGCGTATTCGTTAGACACTTTGCTGCAAACTTTTCCATTTCTTTGTAACCGATGACATTTCTGCTGGTCTCTTAGATTGGGGTGTAGTTTCGCAGGTAGTTGCCGCAATCAGGAGTAGGATGGCCCGATGGTTCCTTCCTCGGTGTCACCGGAGGCATTGAAGAAGTTATCGTTCATCTCATTTTCGTCGTTTTCGGTGATTATTTTCTGATTCTCCGTAAATACTGACATTGCTCTGTGTATTTCCCGATGCAATGAGCGATATCAACCAAGATAGAAATTTGTATCAAACGTTTTATGCAAGATCTTTTGATTCTTGGAGTCAAGGGCCGTTGATTTTTGAATCTTTCTTGAACGTTTTCGCCACATCTCCTATATAAGAAAAAGGGGTCATTTTACAATGTACTAGTATTTGAATATTTACAGAGAACTAATATTAATTTTAACTTTGTGATTGGAAGAAATTATGAGGCCCGTTTAGATTTTGATCTGGAGGAGAGCGGCTGGTATGGTTTACTCTAAATTAGTTAACCGTAATTTTCCACGTTTCATGTCCTAAATTGCCGAAAAATACCGCCACCGAAGGATCCGCCCGGTGTCAATCAATTCGATTATGATCCTTGTAGACATTGTAATCAGCACAGGTGTAGACTTTTTTTTTATTTTTTTTTTTATTTTTTTTATTTAATCATTTCGCCAAAACAACAAAAGTTACAATGGAAATTTATCCAAATATATACATATACAACAAATATATACACATTTATTTAATGTTTTTTTGAATGTATTAAGTCGGCAGGAAACTCAAAGAAAACTTTAAGAAGTTTTATCATAGAGTACCTTATTTCAAGTTATGCAAAAATTTACGAAAATTATATATGTGTATGTATGTACTACAACAATTTCAAAAGTTTAAACGCAAATATTATTTACATTTTCTGATATAATCTCAGCGTTGTATGATATATAACAGTAAAAACAAAAAGCAAAAAGAAAAGGAGAATGAAAAAAACAAAAAAAAGTTAAAAAAATTCTTGTTCATTATCATGTTCAAGAAGAAGAGACTTTATAGTCTTCTTAAATTGCAATAAGGTAGTGATTTCCCTCACTTTTAAAGAAATAAAATTATTCCATAGAAAGGGAGCTCTGTATGAAAAGGAAAATAAGCCAAGTTTACTCTTCTTTAGACTTGTACTATATAACAAGCTTTTTGATGAGCGCAAGTTGTAATGGAAATCCCGTAAGTTACATTTGTTTGTAAAGACTTCTGGCACCAAACCTTTACTTAGTTTGAAGACAAATATTAAATTATGGTAAATATTGAGTTGAAAGATATTTAAAGCATTAAGTTGGCTTAGTAATGGTTTGGCATGTGCAAACCTTTCACGATTAAAAATTATTCTCGATGCTCGTTTTTGCTGACGATACAAATACATTAATTTTGATTTATGCGTGCTTGCCCATGCAATATTTGCATAACTTAAATGACTATGAACAAAAGAAAAATACATGTCCTTTAAACAACGTTTATCCAAATAAAACCTAGCTCTATATAAAATCCCTATACTTTTGGCAATTTTATTTTCAATCATGGAAATATGATTTTTCCAAGTTAAGTTTTCATCTAAATATACACCTAAGAATTTAATTGAAGTTTCTCGACTTATTGCAACCGAATTTAAAGACAGTAAAGGAAGATCAAGCGGTATTAATTGTTTTCTACGAAACGGATGGAACAAAGTATATTTAGTTTTTTTTGTATTAACTGATAATTTATTACTAGAGAACCATTGGTTTAAACATGATAGTTCATTATTCATTATCCGGAATAACTGATCTAAATTTTTATGGGAGTTAAATATATTTGTATCATCAGCAAATAATATTGTAGAGATCTTCGGACAAACAGAGGCTAAGTCGTTAAAGTATAATAAGAATAGGAGAGGACCCAGTATTGAACCCTGAGGAACTCCTATAGTTATATTAAGCAGGGTTGTTTGTTTGTTATTGTAGCTTATGAATTGTTTTCTGTTAGATAGATAACTTTTAAGTAAATTAAGGTTGTTACCAATAACACCATAATGGTTTAATTTTCCCAATAAAATATCATGATTTACGGTATCAAATGCTTTAGAAAAATCTATAAATACACCTAAAACAAATTCATTATTTTCAAATTTCTCTGCGATTTCATCAACAATATCTATGATCGCGTGGTCAGTTGAGTGATTTTTTTGAAATCCATATTGTCTCTAGTACAATAACTTATTCTCAGATATATATTTATATAGTCGGTTATATAAAATGCGCTCAAATAATTTAGAGAAAATCGGTAAGATTGATATTGGTCTATAATTATTGATTAAAGAACCATCATCTGATTTAAATAAAGGGATGATTTTAGCTATTTTCATTTTATCTGGAAATATTCCTGAGGTAAGTGATTGATTAAAAATATGTTTTAATGGATTACAAATTTCAGAAAAGGCAATTTTTACGATATTTGGTGTTATTTCGTCATAACCAGGAGATTTATTAATATCTATTTGGTTAACAACATCATTTAATTCATTAGTAGTAATTTCAATGTTAGTCATGGAACAAGTCGAGGTATTTAGATAATCCGAAAAGTGTTTGCCTACAATTGGAATTTTATCAGCAAGCTTGCTTCCCACGTTAACAAAGTATTCATTAAAATATTCTGCAATCTTGTCTTCATCAAAACAGTCCTTATTTTCAATAGATATTCTTTTAGGAAAGGATGGCGAGGTATTTCGCTTACCCAAAACCTCCCTAATTATGTTCCATGTTTTCTTAGAATTTCCCTGGTTTAATTTAAGTAAGTTATGGTAATAATTAATTTTCGATTTACGTTTGATCTTTTCAAATAAATTTTTATATTTCTTATATGAGTTTTCTTTATCTATTGTACGTTTTTTAAGGAATTTATTATATAATTTTTGTTTAAATTTGGAAGATTTTATTAAACCTTTAGTCATCCAAGGATTATTTAAGGTTTTTGTTTTCATTTTAATTTTAGTTTTTGGGAAATGAAAATTATATTTTGATAGAAAAAGTGTTAAAAATTGGTTATAAGCAACATTGGGATCTTTGATATCAAACATGTCCCAGTTTGTAAACTTTAAGTCTTCTTTAAACTTTAAAATTTTATTCGAAGTAAATATTCGTTTTAAAATAAACTTTGTAGAATTTAATTCAGATTTACAATTTAATGGTTTTATAACAAATATAGGGAAATGATCGGTGATATCAGTTTTTATAATACCTGTTTCAAGTTTCAAATCAAATGAATTAATAAAGATGTTATCAATGGCAGTTGCAGTGTCCTTAGTAACACGAGTAGGTCTATTGATTATGGGATAAAAACTGTTTTGCATAAAAATATTTATAACATTTTTCACGTTATTGTTTGTGTTAAAATTTAACACGTTTATGTTATAATCGCCTAACATGTATATTTCCTTCTTTTCATTCATTATAATTTCTTGATATTCACTGAGCCATAACTCAAATTCTTTTGTAGAGTTAACAGGTGGCCGATACGAACAAGTAATTAAAATATTTTTGGAATCTTTGTTGATTATTTCAACAGTTAAGGATTCGTGATGTTTATTGTTTACTGACTTCTAATGGTACGTATCTATGTCGGGGGTTCGGCTGGAAAGTTGTAGTTTCAGATCAATTTTTAACCTCGAAACACGTGAAAAAAATTGTTAATTGCAAAGACATGTACGTCAACTCAATTTTAACCAAATGTGGTTTCAAATTACTGGGGTGTTTACATAAAACTGGTCTTCACAATTTCAGAATGAACAACAGACAAAAACGTAACTCAGTTATAGAAAAGAAAACAACTTTTTCGTAACAGCTACACCTTTTCTTATAACTAATGACCACTGGTGTAGATCTGAGAGTTTATTGGAGTTGTTGATGAGAGAATTAAGTGTCTCTCCTTTCCATAGATTACCTAGTGAGACAAAAAACATGGTCTTTTGTTTTTGAAGAGCAAACCCCTCATGGGAAAACTCCTGATGCGAAAACTCCTGAATTGATTTTAGACGTTTTCCCATAAGGGGTTTTCTCTACAGTTTTCATTGTTTGCCTCTTCACGCATTTTGCTGTAATTTCATGTTTCTCAAAGGTGGGCCTTTTACAAGCTTTATTATTATTTTTCGACTGTTTTAAAAGCTTCCTTCAAGATCAAGCTCTTGATATATTAAGATAAATAAATTGGGAAAAAGTGCGGAATTAGCTAATTTTACTATATAAAAAGAATATACCATATTCAAGCGGCACATTGATCCAGCAGTTTCTCTGGTCAATTCTGCTATAGAAATAGGATATTTTTTAAAAAGTAGGGAATTTCCTAACCGCCTCAGCGATGATAATACGCTCTGGACTCATTTTGTAAAGAGATGAAAGACACTATCTTTTTACATCCACAATCACTATGATCATGGTTTAACTCTGTTATAGTTCATATTTTATTGATTTTTATTGTTTTTTGTGTTTCCTATGTTGTAAATTGTGTTTAATTTTTATTAAAAGAAGGACTGCTGTAAAAACCGTACAAAAAAATCCTAATTTTAATAATGGAAGGTGGAAACCTTCAGCTTTCAAGGTCTGTACTGGCTGGCTTCCGATCCACAAAACAGATGTTTTTTAGAGAAATTTTTAGACAGATTCCAAATCCCGCGATATATAGTTCAAAGTGCGTCATTACATACTTCAAATTCTGCTGCTGCTGCTATGTTAAACTTTTCGGTAATTCATAAACATTTGAAGAAAATTTAACGAAAACAAACGCGTCCGTTACAGTTACAGATATTTGGCCAAAATAGTAACTGAGTTACCGTTACAATTACTGATTTTTAAAAATGAACTAGTTACAGTTCTAGTTACTGTCAGTTACTCAAAAATCTGAACATAAAATTTTGCCCCTGCCCAGCTCTGCATGCAAGTCCAGTTTAACCGCAATGTTTGATATATAACAGTAACTGAACACTCCGCCTCCTTCTTCAGCCACGAGCCCGCAACCCACGTGGTGAGCAAATCGCGCCGGTACAGCTGCAAGAAGAATGCATTATTGCGCAACGCGCAGGAAACACGCAGAAAGCATGCCACAAACACGTGCAGAGAAATGGACTGCAATTAGAAACTGAAATTTCAATACAAAAGTAACTTGTAACTGTAACTGTTGAAAAAGTGCTAAAATAGGAACTAGTTACCGCGTTGTTCGTTACTTTTAGTAACGAAGTGACCGTTGCTGTTACTCAAAAAGCAACTAGTTACAGTAACTAGTTCTTTTTGTAACTAGTTACTGCCCACCTTTGTAAAACACTACGTAGGAGATCGAAAATAAAAACAGAAAAACATTTGTGTACGCCATTTGGCACGATTAGCAGATTCTAATAGTCAGGAAGCTAGTGGGCAAAAAAATGAGTTTCAAAACATTTTGGGGGGACCAATTTTTAACCATGGAATAACGTTTATTATTTGTTTGTAATCATAAATTCACTTGTTGGCCACTTTAAATGTAGCAAAATAAGCTACAATGATCAAATATTTAACATTAACATCGCATCACAACACAAACATTCAATCCACCATCTTGTTTTGAAAAACTATTTTGAAAACCGGGGGTAAAATATGATTTACATTTCTGTGTAAATATATGTTGTTCAAGTTTATTTCAGTATTTTTCTTGTATTATTCTTTTATAAAAAGTTTTTAAGCATGGGAAATAAAAATAATTACTTTGCAAATATATTTCAACGGCTAAAATATCAATGTTTTCTATTTTATAACCCCTGATAGTGATTTCGAATGTTTTATCTTCGAATTTAATCGGCGGGAATATCATGTAAACAAAACGGACGCAAATATGTGTGATAGTAAATGGTGAAATGGCGACTAGTCCAAAAAGGTTAAGGGCAAGGCTTTCCCAACCTGAAAGTATTGAACAAGAAAGTGTCTGTTTTATTCATAATTTTAATTTTCCTAATGATTCAAAGCTCCAGAAATTGTCAGATCATTGAGGTACATATGTTCCGCTCTTTCTACGGGATTACGCAATCTATAGAATAATCTTTATAACTATTTATAAAGAAATTTCTGGTAAATTCCTAGCTGAATCAATAAATATTATGGCTGGCTAACAAAGAGACATCAATTTAGTACACCAGTCTCACTGACACAATGGGTATGAGACCCATAAAGTCACAAAATAACTTAGAATTCTTCCATAGAATGAGCAACTGATTTGGGTGCGCGTTCTATATAATGGGCGGCAATCTATAGATTGGCGCGCATTCTATGAATTCCTAGATTGCGTTGCGCATTCTATTGATTGCGTAATTCCGTAGAAAGCGCGGAACATATACATATTTGTCTTGTTTTCTAATTTGCTTTAAATGGATTTAAAAGCTTTATCAAAGTACAGGAGCGTACCGTGGGGGGATCGATGGGTGCGGTTGACCCCCTCCCCTCTTTGTAAAGAAAGTGGCCTTTTTAGAAAAGCATGAAAATATTTTTTTAATGCATGTTTTGCTCATTTATGTAAAAAATACATTCCATTGAAAATTCAATCAAAAGAAATGTGATTCAGAAGTTTGTTCGTTTTAGTGACAATTAAAAAGCAAAAATGTGCGTAGTACATCCTATTAAAGAAATCACTTTTTTGAGAGGGCATTGTGATTAGTGTAATCGAAAATGTATTACCTGCCGCAACGGAGGATGTCCTTCAACTAGTTTTTTGCTCATGTAAGAAGTCCATGTGCAAAACTTACGCATGTGCTTGTGTTTCACATGGACTTCAATGTACGGACCTTTGTGCGTGCCCGGAAAGGTGTAATAATGAGAGTGACAATAGTTTCGACTCAGAGTTATCCTGCGAATCCGATTCCGACCAAGATAATTAACTTTTCCGCCATATTGTTATTGTTTTTTAAGATATATATTTATATTTATTGATTGTATATTACACGCATTTTATAAGGATATAAAGCCTCAACATAAAGCTGAGAACATTTAAGGCTTGTTTTAATTCGCGACCAATCTTTCGTAATCCTTGTCAAGAACATAAAAATTAAGTATGTTTGAAGGTTTTTGTCAAATTTGAATGTTCTTACAAAAAACATCATGTATGGATTACTACAATCTTTAACGATTTGATAGTTTACTACCTAAGTCGCATATAAATTTTTGTCTACAATTTTTTTGTTCAAACAGAGCTTTCTGCTTTACTTTTTAATTTTAGTGTTTTGTAAAAAAACTGTGACGTCATCAAAATAATTTTGCACATTATTTCGTTACGATTGAAAGTAAAGGTAAAGGTCTCAATACATTTTTTACTCAAAATTCAATTATCTTTCCAATGATATAAAAAAAATTTATTTATAAATATTTTTAATTTTCATTTGTATTGTGACGTCATCAAAACACAATTAAGGCCCGGGACGACTATTTTGCTAATTTAAAATTGGCCAACAAGTGATTTTGTACTCAGAGGGTTATAACCTACCAATTCCAACCATAAATTTTTGGTCCCCCTTCTGCCAACTTTTTTTGCCCACTAGCTCCCTGACTATAATTATCATCCTTCCTGAGGGATTTTATTAAGAACGTTTTAAAAAACATTTTTGAAATAGAGTTATTTTATATTTTCGATTTAAAAATTCCGGTTGTCTTTATGTATTGTCTTTACATAATTATTTCCAAAGTTCACCGCCCAATCAGATTAGGTTTTAACAATAAAATAAACCAATAGGAATCCGTTTGCGGCGTGATAACAAAGGCTTTTGTGCGTGGGATTTGTACGAACGATTTTTATTGAATGGAACACAAAATATGATTTGCTTTTGGAGATATTATGTTTTTAAAAACATCCATAAAAATAACAAAGTTGTTATTGTTTGTTTCCTTAATTTACTTTGTTACTCAAATTTTATTGATATGCCACATAAAAACAGGTAAGTTTCATTTAAATTATGAGATATCTAGCCCAAAGGAAAATGTTTTCCCATGTTTACATTTTAACTATCTTTTGTGATACACGAATATAACGCGGTACACCAAATAATGCGGAGCGAATTAATGTGATCACAAATTAGCGCGAATCAACAAAATTCAAATATTCAAATGGTATTTAATTAGCACGAATTTTCACAGTCGGCGAAAAAAGTTTTATTGAAACTTGAAATCAGTACAGGTAAAAACAAAACAACAAACAAATTTTAGTCAATTTGAGGAATCCTTTCGATAATAAGAATCGTTTCTTTTTAGAATCAAATCTTTTCTTCTTTTATCTTTTCAATGTACGGCAAGAATAATATAATGATATGCTTTTCCCCTTTGGCAGCCATTATGATGTTATCGGTAGCGACAAACTTCGACGGCGTTTGATCAATATTTATAACAAGCTCGTCTGGAATGTCAGATTTCAGGACTTTATCAGTAATTTCGGGAATATATTGAGATTTCACTTTAGCACAAAGAGAACTGGTAATTACTGGTCTAGATGCATCCTGTGATACAATAATCGAACCCATGATCTTGTTATTTTAAAATCCATATACTTGCCAAATCTTTCTGGATTTGCGCGAAGCAAGCCATTTACACCAGACACTACATGAATGCAAGCCCGTACCGGCGGGAGGTTTTTTTTGAGGGGGGAGGGGTGTGGCAGAATTTGTAATAAAAATCTCACATTTTTGATCGCAAGGAATGTCCTTAGCAGCTATTTGAGTAATTTTAGATTGTATTTAAGGAGTTTATAGTTATTTTGGAAGAAATATAGAATTAATACTCTATAAAGCCAATATATAGATATAAAATATACAACGAAATAAATGCCAACTGAAGAACAGCAACAAATGTAGACTCTTTTTTCTTTGGTAAGTCATTCGAAGAAAATTTTCCAAATTCTAGAAATCTACATGTTGCCATTTCAATAATACCAAGTTTATCACAAGCCTCCTTGTGAACATGGTACATCATGACATTAAAAAGACGCTGGTCTCAGGGGCGGATCCAGGAAATTTGAAAAGATGGGGCGCTAATATCATAATTTCATCTCAATCCGTGAATCTCTTCCCCACAATAATTGAAAGACTTTTTATGCCCGGAATGTTATTGCCATAACATCCGTCGGGGAGACTTTTTTGCATACATATCTATGAAATTGGTAAATATATGGTAAGCAACATATTATAGAATGTTGCAATTACTTTCTTTACGCACAGATAGCTAGGATGTCTATAATGCCATCAGTACGTGAATAAAGTAATCGCATGTATATACTTTCCTCCCGCCAAAAGCATTTCGCGTTACACAAAACCATTCTTCTCAGAACGGCGATCTAATAACTTTAATCTTGACTTGGGTTTCGTGGGTTTGATTATATGGCTTTCCTTATTAAAGGGACGCATTGTACACGCATTGTACACGCATCCGCATATGCTTGCCTAAACTAAAGAGCCAAAACCTTGATATGAACAAAAGTTAATTTTAAAAGGAACCCAACTGACACGTAAAACGTATTGAGGCACTTGTCTAATAAGTATAATACCTTCAAACCGTGACCTATTAAATTCCCTTTTAGTGTAGGAAATGCTTATAGTAAAGAATGCTTCAGAAAAGGAATACAGTGTAAAATCGAAAATAGACTGTCGAAACCTACCTCTTTTTGCCAAAAACTGCTCGATCGTCGCCTGACCACTTCGCTTACTAGAAAAAATCGGATTGAAGAACTCAAGAGTTAGCAGCAGGTAACACATGTTAAATACTTCACTATGATACCCTTGCATAATACTTGGATCGCACTTCCTGGCTGGCAACAAACAAAACAGGAAAAGCAAGATAAACATGAGCTCAAATAAAGCCGAAAACAGGAGTGAATGTTTATTCAGCAATTCAAAAAGTTGGCAACACCTCCATTTTGGTCAACTTTATTTATTGTAAGAGAAGCTTTTGACACGTCTTCATCGGGTCTGCCTGGATGTTTACTCAGCACTTACCAGCTTACAGTGAGGCCGGTTCACTTTAGTAATCACACTAGCCAGGGCCCGTATTCTGGTGCCGGGCATATTTTAGAATACTTATGGCGTCCCAGGATAACTGCAAGAATTGAGACGTCGGTCGCGCGCCTTCTGCAAAAAAATCTGAAAAATATACCACCAACTTTTTTTGTGGCGCCGGAAAAAAAGTTGTTGCTCGTCGCCAAAAAGGAAGGAGGGGGCACCCCCTAAATCCGCCACTGGGTCTGTCATTGTTACTTTCAAAAATCTCCCAATTTTATTTTTATTTTAGGGAGCGGGGAGGGGGGGGGGGGCAGGACCAAGAGAACTTTCTCGATACATTTGGTTTTCTATTCAAGAGTTGCAAAGCAATGGCTCTCTCATTTCACTTTTCATGGCTAAAATGAAAGAAGTAGAGTATCCCCTGACTGGGGAATATGTTGATGACTCGAAAAATATTTTACAAGTACTAGGTATTGAGAAAGATGAAGATGATGACGAAGATGTGGAATAACAGACAGAAACAGCTGATAATGAGCACATTCAAATATTTTAGTTTCTCTCCCCTTATTTAAAACTACAAAAACATGTTTTATTTGTGAAAAGAGCACTTTCCGATCTTCCGTTTTGGACGCTTTCTATTATCATCATTTTTCATGGAAAATCGTTAAATCTTGCTATTTTCGGTTGCTTTGAGAATCTAATTGAATAAATAAAGTAGGATGAAATTAAAGGACGTTTATTTAACGCTAGGCATTTAATAACGGATGAGAAATTTACGCAAACACAAAAATAACGGGGTTTTAATTAACGCGAAATTTTTACATTGCCGTGAATTAATGTACCGCGTTATATTCATGTAATAAGGTACTTTGAGATTTGAAATATGTTCGTGAAATATTTCCAAGACCGCAATAAAAATAGTGAAGTCGCAAATTAATCGAGCAGAAAGTAAATAAAAGATGGTGCTAGCTATCATAATCAAAAGTAAAACTTGCATATGAGAGGTGATATTTTATTAAAGACTTTTACTTTTAGGTCCATCTTTTTTAAAGCTGTTTATATCGACTGGTTCCATGCATGTAAGTCAAACAAAGTTGCAGTTCGTTTTCAGGCATGGAGGAACCATTTTAAAAGTAGGTGGGCCCAGAGGCGCAGATGTCAAAGTCCAACTTCTGGGGGGCGAATCGCCCATAAGATTGTTGCATTCCTAATACTTGAGATCGTTTATACATTGTGTTTTCATGATTGACTTTCGTGCCAACAACCGAAAATCCTCCATTTTTGGGCCCGATTTCAACCATAGAGACCATAGAGAATAATTATATTGATTGATAGATTGCTCCACCAATCACACGCAACCACACCCACACGTGCTACCCATCAATATTGGGCTCAACAGAAAAGTTTGAAGATTGGATTTCATCATTGAGCTATCAAAGTGAAGACCTTGAGTGAAGTATGAGTGAAGACCTTTTTTTGGAACTCCCTCTCTGATTTGCCGTTTTCGATACCTTTTCAAAGCCAAATGCTTTCAAAAGTGGGTGGACCCAAGCCGTGGTTCCCCCATGCCTGTTCTTTTTTTCTTAGTTTGCGAAAATCTTAAATAAATAAAGGAAACGTTTTACTTTTAAAAGAGACATACTACATAGTTTAAAAGGAAGGATGGGTATTTTATGTATTCCGTTTGCTTTGAAAATTGGTAGGTTTACTAATTAAATTATGCTAACACTTTCAATTTACCAATTTTCAAAGCAAACGGAAATACATTATAAATTTTTATGATTTTGTTTAGGCCGCTAAAATACGGTTTTACCAAAAATTTGCAAACCACTTTTCTACCACGTCTCTTTTGCAGCAGTTACATTGCAAATACATTATATATATTTTTGTTGTAAATTTTAACACTAGAGAAGGATGGCGGGTTAAATGCTTAATGGTATTTCAATGTGGCGGGAATCAATATGCGACTGTCCCCATATTTTACATGCTTTTGAGAAAAAAAGGAAATTGTATATACAGTATAATCCCGATAAGTCGAACCCCCAAGGGACCGAGTAAAATAGTTATCGAGATAACGAATGTTCGAGTTATCGGGAGTTTTTATGAGAAACTATTAAGAAAGGGGAATGGAAAAACAGTTCGAGTTAACACGAGTTCGACTTAACAAATGTTCGAGTTATCGGGAGTTTTTATGAGAAACTATTAGGAGAGGGGAATGGAAAAACAGTTCGAGTTAACACGAGTTCGACTTAACAAATGTTCGAGTTATCGGGAGTTTTTATGAGAAACTATTAGGAGAGGGGAATGGAAAAACAGTTCGAGTTAACACGAGTTCGACTTAACAAATGTTCGAGTTATCGGGAGTTTTTATGAGAAACTATTAGGAGAGGGGAATGGAAAAACAGTTCGAGTTAACACGAGTTCGACTTAACAAATGTTCGAGTTATCGGGAGTTTTTATGAGAAACTATTAGGAGAGGGGAATGGAAAAACAGTTCGAGTTAACACGAGTTCGACTTAACAAATGTTCGAGTTATCGGGAGTTTTTATGAGAAACTATTAGGAGAGGGGAATGGAAAAACAGTTCGAGTTAACACGAGTTCGACTTAACAAATGTTCGAGTTATCGGGAGTTTTTATGAAAAACTATTAGGAGAGGGGAATGGAAAAACAGTTCGAGTTAACACGAGTTCGACTTAACAAATGTTCGAGTTATCGGGAGTTTTTATGAGAAACTATTAGGAGAGGGGAATGGAAAAACAGTTCGAGTTAACACGAGTTCGACTTAACAAATGTTCGAGTTATCGGGAGTTTTTATGAGAAACTATTAGGAGAGGGGAATGGAAAAACAGTTCGAGTTAACGCGAGTTCGACTTACCGGGTGTTCGAGTTATCGGATTGTACTGAAATTGTATATATATATATATTTATATATTTTAATTTATTTAGGTACATAGTGGCTTCCCTTTGCACCTTAACCCTGGGATGGAAAAAACCCAAAAGGAGAGAAAATTACATCTTCAAGAATACTGCAACTCCATCAATCACTCAAACAGACTCAACTACACACGGTTTAATTTCTACAACAAAGAAAAGAAGGTGATGTATTGTTTCATACCGAAGGCTGCATGCACCAATTGGAAAAGATTATTTTTGATTTTCGATGGGAATGAGACAATAGAAGGGGCGATGAATCTAACGAAACAGGAGGTATTGATAAACTCTTTGTTTTCTGCGAAGGTACACGGTGGTGGAAAGAGTACGTTTTCTTATCACATTTAAAAACTATTTGTTTTGCTGTTCTTGGACGTTTGTCTAGTTTTTTAAAACAGATGCACAGGGAAAGAATTCCAGTTATTGAAAAGATAGAACTCACCTTTTTCTTCTTTTGCTCCCTCTTCTTGTTAGAACTAACTTTTAAGATCACAATCCCAAAGTATTTACCCAGGGATATATTTATCATGACATGACATAAATATTTTTTGCAATTTTTTGGATTTTAGGTTATAAGTTGTTACTGATCTCTGGAACAGAAATCCTTTTCTTTTTCGCTTGGATTTGCTGTATACTCCTCTCACGTATTTCTCAAAACGCAGCAATTTTTTATATTTTGATTTATTTATCCGGCGATAGCGCAATGGTAAGGTGTTCGGTTCTTAACCGAAGGGTTCTGGGTTCGCGACTATGTTTTATCACAAAGTTGTTTAGTGAGCGGTTATAAATAAAAAAGCCGTATTTCATCAAAAATAACCGTAATAGGTTATTACCTATTACAAATCTATAGAAAAACATATTGAACTACCAAGATCTTCTATATATAATATTTATTGCATAAATTAACATAATTATTATCTCGAGGATGCATAATTGTGATAATTCAATATTTGTTAGATCCATCGTAGATCGTATAGAAGAGTGAAAGATCTTACCTCGATCGAACAGCAGGAAGTGAGGGACACTTACCTATCGTTTCTTATCACGAGGCACCCCTTCGAACGTCTAGTGGCGACGTACCGCAACAAATTCGAACAACCCTACGGACAGGTGTTCATATGGAGTCATGGTCGCAAGATACTGCGCATGTTCCGCAAGAACATGTCACGGACCCAGAAAAAGGGCTTTCAAGTGACGTTCTACGAGTTCATCAAGTACATTATCAAGACCGGAGATTTCGATCCGCATTGGGAACGCATGACTAGGCTGTGTAATCCATGCCAGCACAATTTTACGTTTATAGGCGAGATGCGTACGCTGGTAGAGGACTCGCAAACGATTCTGTCACATTTAAGCGGGGGTTACCAGTTCCCTGCAAACGCAACTGACCGATATAAAGAAAGGTCGAATGAAGTCATGCAAAAATACTTCAAGCAGTTGGAAAGACGCCAAATCAGACAGCTGTACGAAATATACAGAGAGGATTTCGAGGCTTTCGCGTACGAAGTTCCAGAATTTATGAGTTGGTTAGACAGTGTGGGTAAAGTGAAAGTGAAACTAAAAGATATGTCGCCTAAATAGATTTTTATTGTTGGTGCGAACATTTGGTTCTTTTTAAATATCATATGTCAAAATAAACCTTTTATATTTATGACATTGTAAAGAAAGTTTAAATTCACATACCCTATAAATGTAGGTTTTTCTATGGAATCAATAAACCTTTTTTTAAAATTTTCGCCTTAGTAAGTAAACTGCGGTAGTGATTAGGAGAAATGTTCTCTCGTGCTAAGACGAAAAATTCTTCGAATTCGAAGAATCTTCTTCAAAGAGATGACAAATGTCTGCCAGAAGTTTCTCGTCCTTCAAGTGGATAAAGATTAGATCATCCAATAATACACTTTCATGAGGAAAAGCTAAATTATCTGGAATCCCACGAAGTTGCAGCCCTTGTTTCCAGAAAGAAAACCGCGTTTTTGGAAAATGTTTTGACATCATCATCATCCGTTTGTACGTGACCTTTTCCACTCAGAGTTGCTTGCACGTTTTCAAAAGATGATATTCCCCACATTTGTGTAGGTTTAATCATCTCATGGTTTATTGAAGCATATGTTTTTACAGCTGTTTTTTCTGTACCGTAAATCCTCGAATTGACCCCACCCCCTTGTATAAGCCCCCTTCATTGAATCTAAATTTTTTTATTACCCCCCCCCCCCGCTCAAATTTCGTGTTTACTTAAACCCTCATGGGGGCCAAATCGGGAACATATTATATCATGAATTTATCGTTCATTACAAACACCCATAATCTTTTGCTATGAATTACAGAAGAATAGACAGTCAGGATGAAGAAATAACGTGTTTTAAACCAGGTATGCCATGCAGGTCGGGAAAATAGCTACAGGAAATGAAAACGGCCCAGTTACAAGTGCTCGACGGCACAGAGGAAAATCCGTTCGTTCCTGATGAGACAGATATACAAGAGGCTTGCCCTCCTTACTTGATCCTCGATGAAGCAATCAATGATGCTGAGGACATTGATATTTTGAACTGAACACGTATGAAGTATTGATGAATATATGCATATATCTTTTTTCTGGGTTTGTCATACCACATTTTTTTATTAGCCCCCCCCCCCCCCCCCTCGAATCATAAATTAATTAGCCCCCAGGGGGCCAATTCCAGGATTTACGGTATGTATTGTACAAGTTTCCTAATACACAAGGAAGTTTCACCATTTCATTGCCTAAGTAAATTGAGGAGAGAACTGCCTTATTCGTACTAATTTTCGTGCGTAATAACTGTACTAATAAGGCACTTTCCCACATTCTCTTTGTAAATCGTGATGTCTTATTCCGTTTAACTTCATACGCAAAATTACAGCGCATGTTTATTGGAGAGGCACTAAATTAAGCTTGAAGTGCGGCCACGATTTCACGGTTGACTTGTCAAATACAAAAGCTCAATTCCTGGCCTTTAATTATTATTTCCTTTCTTATCGTCAAACCGCATTTTAAATACAAATAAAAAGAAAGAAGAGGCCGTAATTTATACTCATATTTTGTTGAAACAACAATTCCTTGTTAACTTGAAAAGTCATATAACAAAGCCGAAATCTGTTTCGGTTTACAAATATTTAAGCATATAGCAACATTTACAGCAATATATACAGCAGAACAAAGAAGTTATTATGCTAGGTGATTTTAATGTTAATTATCATAAAAACAATAACATCATTTTCAAAGACATATTCTGCCAAATGGGATTCAAACAGATAATAGAACAATCAACACGAACAACCGATCATTCATCGACACTTATTGACTTAATCTTCACGAATCAACCATCAAAAATATCATCGAAATGTGTTGTAGCATCGTCATTAAGTGATCATGACATGGTTGGTTGCATACGTAAATTAAATTCACAAAAGAATGCACCAAAAACAATCAAATGCCGTCAATACGCTCGTTACAATGAAAATGATTTAATGAATGACGTAACAAACATCGACTGGAGCCCGTTGTATGTAATAACAGATGCATCAGAAGCAGTAAATTATTTTACTCGTCTGCTAAAAACTGTTTTTGATTCACATGCGCCTATTATCGAAAAACGAGTCAAGGGGAATATATGCCCTTGGTTGACACCTGAAGTACGATCATTGATGAACAATCGAGACAAAGTGTTACGAAAAGCCAGGAAACACAATGTAACAGCTGATTGGGAGACATACAAACGATTGCGAAATCAGTGCACAAGTAAAATCCGACAAGCTAAAGGTAGCTATCATTGTGAACTGCTAAAAAACGGCACTGAAAACCCCAGAAAGTTTTGGTCCACAATCAAAAGCTTGTTCCCAACAAAGTCTACAAGCTTTTCAAACTCAAATCCAACGACTGATGAGCGCAAAGCGAAGGTGAAGTCACTCTCCGAGTATTTTAGAGATGCAATAGCGTCCCTGAAAAAAGCCTCGATACCGCTTAAAAACTTTACCTAGAAATACAATCATCGACCAATCCGGACAGTACACAATTTTAAGATGGAATATATCTCACGAGTGTTTGTTCATAATGAACTCAAGAAATTACAACGAAAAAAGGCAACTGGATTAGACGAACTTCCGCCGGGGCTCCTGAAAGATTGTGCGCATCAAATTTCACAGCCCCTGTGTTACATATTAAACCTTTCAATAAGAACTAGTAAAGTACCCTCCATCTGGAAGAAAGCAAAGGTGATACCTGTTTTCAAGTCAGGGAATTCTGAACTTCCGCAAAATTATCGTCCGATATCGGTTTTACCTGTGATGTCCAAGATCCTTGAAAAAGCTGTGCATAAGCAGCTTCTAGACTACCTCGAAAACTACAAACTATTGACCGAATACCAGTTTGGTTTCAGGAGAAAAAGATCGACGAAAATGGCTGCAACCCTCCTGTGCGATTCCATCAGGAAGGAACTTGACAGTGGGAAAATGGTTGGGGCAGTGTATATTGACCTGTCAAAAGCCTTTGACACTATAGGTCATAGTGTTCTACTAGATAAACTTGCTACCTTCGGTGTGAATGGTACGGAGTTGAACTGGTTTATGAGCTATTTGTTTGGAAGAACCCAGGCTGTTGAGATTAAAAATGTGCAGTCGGATCCAGCATTAATAAACTGCGGAGTTCCACAGGGGTCTATCTTAAGTCCCCTGCTTTTTATCATATTTTTTAATGACCTAATCGATAGTGTCAATGTCAATATAATAAAATACGATTGTTCCAGTAAAACGAGTCAAGAAATAGAAAACTTGCTCAACAACGAAATGGAGAAAATCGGCGAATACTGCAAAGAAAATGAACTAATATTAAATTTGAAGAAGGGTAAAACGGAAACAATGCTATTTGAAACCCAGAAACGTTTAAATATGCACGGAAATGAACTTAATATAACATACAAAGGCACAAAAATAAGCTTCGTCAGCAACTATGTGTACCTGGGAAATACACTAGACATGAACTTGAACATGAACACGAACTTTGAAAAGAAGTACAAACTTGCCAGCAGCCGACTTAGATTACTCAAACGTATCCGGTGTTATCTTACAGCAGATGCTGCAACGAAAATCTTTAAATCAATGATAATGCCAATACTAACTTATGCTGCCTCGCTGAAGCCATTGTTCACACAAACACAATCATCCAGAATAAATTCTCTTCACCAAAGAGCGAAATACATCACGAAAAACCAAGACCTCGTAAGTGTTTATAACGAGATCAATCGACAAAACTGCATGTTTGTGAAAAAGTGCGTAAACAAGGAAACCAATAGCGCAGAATTCAACAACTATTTTGAAGTCCTGACAAACTGTAGGCAAACGAGAAATAGTGGTCACTCGTTAAAGCTACCAGCAATAAAGCTCGAGGTGGCAAGAAAAAGTTTTTATTTTTGTGGAGCTAGAATATATAATACACTCCCTTTAGAGATCAGAGAAAAGCAGAAAACGTCTGAGTTTCGCTCTGCTCTGAAAAAGCATATTTTTTAAATTTTTTAATCTTAAATTTATAACTAGCTAGCACCTCACATTTTTAGATACTTTTCTTTTTTTTTTTTAATTGTTTTATTAATATTTTTATTTCTCAAATTTTTAAATCAAACAGGACAAACTAGGAAAGCAGTTTTACTTGTATATATTGTATATTATGTAAATACTGAAGTTTTTATCCTGTCTAAAGATTGACAAATAAATAAATAAATAAATAAAATTTAATCAACAGTATTGAAAATGTGATCTCGTGTTTCAATTTGGATTTACGTAATAGTAAATACGAGAAAGACAGAAGATGGAGAAATATTAAAACCTAACGAAATTTCGCACACCCTCCTCTCTGTGGAATAGCAATCAGTGTTCAAAAATGAAAGTTCCTTAGAAACGCGATCCCTGCCCTGGAAGTTCCTTAGAAACGTGATCCCTGCCCTGGAAGTTCCTTAGAAACGTGATCCCAGCCCTGAAAGTTCCTTAGAAACGTGATCCCTGCCTTGGAAGTTCCTTAGAAACGTGATCCCAGCAATGAAAGTTCCTTAGAAACGTGATCCTATCCTTGGAAGTTCCTTAGAAACGTAATCCCAACACTGGAAGTTTCTTAGAAACGTGATCCCTGCCTTGGAAGTTCCTTAGAAACGTGATCCCAGCAATGAAAGTTCCTTAGAAACGTGATCCTATCCTTGGAAGTTCCTTAGAAACGTAATCCCAACACTGGAAGTTCCTTAGAAACGTGATCCTATTCCAGGAAGTTCCTTAGAAACATGATCGTATTCTTGTAAGCTCCTTAGAAACGTGATCCCAACACTGGAAGTTCCTAGGAAACGTGATCCCAACACTGGAAATTCCTTAGAAACTTGATCTCAGCCATGAAAGTTCCTTAGAAACGTGATCCCTGCCCTGGAAGTTCCTTAGAAACGTGATCCCAACACTGGAAGTTCCTTGGAAACGTGATCCCAACACTGGAGGTTCCTTAGAAACGTGATCCCTGCCCTGGAAGTTCCTTAGAAACGTGATCCCAACACTGGAAGTTCCTTGGAAACGTGATCCCAGCCCTGGAGGTTCCTTAAAAACGTGATCCCTGCCTTTGAAGTTCCTTAAAAACGTGATCCCTGCCTTTGAAGTTCCTTAGAAACGTGATCCTATCCCTGGAAGTTCCTTAGAAACGTGATCCCAACACTGGAAGTTCCTTGGAAACGTAATCCCAATCCTGAAAGTTCCTTAGAAACGTGATCCCAACACTGGAAGTTCCTTAGAAACGTGATCCCAGCCCTGAAAGTTCCTTAGAAACGTGATCCTATCCCTGGAAGTTCCTTAGAAACGTGATCCTATCCGTGTAAGCTCCTTAGAAACGTGATCCCAACACTGGAAGTTCCTTGGAAACGTGATCCCAACACTGGAGGTTCCTTAGAAACGTGATCCCTGCCCTGGAAGTTCCTTAGAAACGTGATCCCAACACTGGAAGTTCCTTGGAAACGTGATCCCAGCCCTGGAGGTTCCTTAAAAACGTGATCCCTGCCTTTGAAGTTCCTTAAAAACGTGATCCCTGCCTTTGAAGTTCCTTAGAAACGTGATCCTATCCCTGGAAGTTCCTTAGAAACGTGATCCCAACACTGGAAGTTCCTTGGAAACGTAATCTCAATCCTGAAAGTTCCTTAGAAACGTGATCCCAACACTGGAAGTTCCTTAGAAACGTGATCCCAGCCCTGAAAGTTCCTTAGAAACGTGATCCTATCCCTGGAAGTTCCTTAGAAACGTGATCCTATCCGTGTAAGCTCCTTAGAAACGTGATCCCAACACTGAAAGTTCCTTGGAAACGTGATCCCAGCCCTGAAAGTTCCTTAGAAACGTGATCCTATCCCTGGAAGTTCCTTAGAAACGTGATCCCAACACTGGAAGTTTCTTAGAAACGTGATCCCAGCCGTGAAAAAAGCTCAACAAACTGAAGATAACATATAAAAAAGACACACAAAAAAAAACCTTTTCAATTGATGGTATAAAAACAGATCAAAAAATAAACTTTTACACTGGGATAACATCTATAGAAAATTTCAATGCTATTTTCAAAATGCTTTCTCCATTGATTCATTTCATTACCTTATGGAGAGGGCCAAAGAAGGTAATTTCTCAGTTAGTAAGACCTAACAAGGTTGTTATTACCAGGCCTAGAAAGTTAACACCTAGAAATGAATTTCTGCTGACACTGATGAAATTAAGATTGTGACTGCTTATTGAAGGCCTTGCTGATAGATTTGACATATCAAATGGTACTTGCTCAGAGACATTCAGAACCTGGATTCGATTTTTATCAATGACCATTGGAAATCTTGTTAAGTGGTTGCCAAAAGAATCTGTACAGGAAAATATGCCAAATATTTTTAGCAAAGCTGGTTATGGGAACGTACGGGTAATCATTGATTGCAGTAAATTTTTCATTGAACGCCCAAAGTCTTTGGAGGCTCAAGCACAAACATGGTCAGAATACAAATCTCACAACACGTTGAAGTTTTTAATTGGGATTTCACCGACCGGTTATATAACGTTTTTTTCGGATTGCTACGGTGGACGGGCTAGCGGGCATACGGACAAAACCCCCCCTAGGACAAAAACCTCTAGGACAAAACCCCCTTAAGACAAAACCTCCCCTAGGACAAAACCCCCTTAGGACAAAACCCCTCATAATCTCTTCAACATTACAAACAACTCAGATAATGAAGTTTAAAGTATTCAATTTGCTTTGAAAATTGGTAGGTTTACTAATTAAATGATGCTGATTTCCGACAAAGTACCAGAATTTAGATATTTTCACCCCTAATACCATTTTTGGGCAAATTTGGGACCAAAGTTTAAAGTATTCCGTTTGCTTCGAAAATTGGTAGGTTTACTAATTGGGCCCAAATTTGCCTAAACAATTTAATAAATATTTTGCATTATTATTGTAAAATTTTGCCGCGTATTTTTTCCAGAACTTTTAAAAATAAGGGGTGTTTTGTCCGACTCTATAAAAAAAATGGGTGTTTTTGTCCTAGGGGGCTTTTGTTCTACACCCGGGCTAGCGACAAATATATTTGTCAAGATAGTGGGTTCTACGATCATTTAGATCTTTATGACGATGTCATGGCAGACAGAGGATTCATAATTCGAGAAAAGCTTTATCTCAACTTTTGCACCCTCATTATTCCACCCGGCGCACGTCTCAAATCCCAAATGACAACTGCAGAGGTAAAGAAAACAAAACATGTGGCAAATCTAAGAATCCACGTGGAAAGAGCAATAAATAGGATGAGGACTTTCAGAATATAGTTAGTTATAACAATAACTATGATTCCTAATTGTGATGACATTGTAAAAACATGTGCTGGTCTATGTAATTTGAAGCCGTTATTGTATAAAGAATCAGAAGGATAAGAAAAAATAGAAATATAGCCTATTATGATGTATATACTGTATATAATTATAACATTTTAACAAAGTATCTTCAGTGTGTTGCTAGGATCAATCGATAAAAGATGTATTCAGATAAAAGTTGTTTCCTATGACTGATAACACGCTTCCAAATTTAGAATTAACAAATAATAGCAGGTTGATTAATTGTATTTTTATTTTCTCTAAACTTGACTGTCCGTGTATGGATTTTAATCCTATGCATTCTGACGAGCTCTGATATTGAGCGAAACAGTCTTCTACGTACTCATAATGATAAATGTCAACTTGATAAAAAGAATGTATATTTTTTAAACAGAATTTATTATCACTACTAATTTATTGTCACTGCAAAGATGCTTCAGTGTAGCAGAAGAAAGTGCATGCAACAAAAGAAAGTATAACAACACAAATTCGAAAATATAAAGCTACAAGAGGTACGTCCTTGTTCCTTTGCAGCATCAAAAAGCATTCATTGCTATTACTGATGATTTTAACTATCACAATTCGTTCTCCTGAAAAAGGTTAGATAAATAATTGAAACAAGAAATATAGTAATGGATCACCATGTTTAGACAGTAAAATTTAAAATTAAATCTTCTGCATTTTTGATAAATTTAAATTTATACTTTTTCAGGCACGTCTTTCGAATGCAATGATAATTATACCAAACATAAAATACCTTAGGTTATTTGTAATATAATCATGTGTGCAAGCTATGAAAGTTTGAACACAAAACTATGAATAGATTCAACCAAAGGGTATATAGTATGATATAATTTCAATATCATCATATATAGCTACACAATTTAACAAAATAAATCCCATTTCTGATACAGGTTTTTACATATGAAACTATGTAGAATCTTCAAAAATTAAGACACTTTAAAAACTATATTTTTCATTTTCTAAAATAAGAAATATTTGCATTAAATTGAAAAACCATTTGGAGCTAAAAAATATACATAATTCTATTATTAATTCTATAAATAGATGGCAAATAAAATTCTCGATAAAACCTATCACATTTAATTGACAGTTCGTTATAGAATGCTTCATCAAAATCAATCTCCTCAATTATATGACCATGTGCAGTATACACAAAAAAATGCACTTTTTTAACCCAGTCACACCCAACTGTAATTGGCATTGTGTATAATACCCATGCGATCGTTTTAAAACCACTTCATCATTTTCTCCTCGCTGTAAAAAAACTAATTCAACATCATCATCCTTTGGAGACTTGTGGCTAATTGAAAAGGGACACTTGATTTCCAAACACATTTTCCCATGGCACGTGCATGAAAAGACTCTGTCTGGGCTAGCACCTATAAATGGTTTGTTTCCATCAAGATACAAGCCTGGTTCCTCCATTTTAACCCCCTTATGCTTAACCTTGAGGATATCACAAAGTCTGTTTGCTGCAATAAGCCCCATATCTCTTCCATATTTGAGAGCAGGTATGTTTGGATTGATAAATGTCATTTCAGAAACATTCTTGATTTAACCCCACATCATGCTCTCCTGATTCTGTGACACTGCATCCTTTGAAAACTTTAGCCATCTTTGTTTTCACTTCATGAACCTTGGATGCAGTGATAACTCCCTTTCTGTGTTGAAACCAAAGATGGTTTGAAGACTGACCTCTTGTTATTACTTCAATTTTTTTGACAATTTCTGGTGAAATGTTTAATGTGAGGTTTTCAAAAAATACTTCAGGAGAATTTGACATGGTGATGATCATCATCAAGAGAAGGAACTGACTCGGGCTCAAATCTTTTTTCGGTTAAAACTTCTCGGGAAAAATCAATCTCAGGTTTGGGTACTGCTGTCGATAAAATAGTTTTTGAAATTATACTTGATTCTTTAAA
Source organism: Candelabrum cocksii (assembly GCA_963930725.1). Lineage (NCBI taxonomy): Eukaryota > Metazoa > Cnidaria > Hydrozoa > Anthoathecata > Candelabridae > Candelabrum > Candelabrum cocksii. The sequence continues at coordinate 11,987,345 of OZ005674.1, read as the reverse complement.
TGATTTTACCATCTGCTCAAAAGATAATCCACAACCACTCCTTGTGTTGAGGAGTGGACTAAACTTTTTCTTTGGAGTACTATTAATCTTTTTTACCTTCTTCCCACGCTTTGCAAAATCATCTTGATTGAAGTTAATATCTTTAGCCTTGCAAGGTTCAACAATGGAACTATGTAAGCATTACATTGTAAGCTAGAACTTTCTCATAACTGCGACAGGACCAACATTTTTGGTAACCATTATTGTGACAACACATATTCTATATACCCATTACAAGCTTGCAAAAACATGTGCGGAGTTGTAGCTCTGATAACTGTTGTAATCGCATGCCTGAAAGAAGAATTATATAGAAATCTGTTAGAAAAACGGTGCAATAAGGATAGGATCGTGTTTTTATCAACCCCCTCTAAATTTAACAAATACTTGATATATATAAGTAGGTATACAATAATTATATCTATATCTTTTACTTTTAATTCTGATTGTCTTTATAGGAGATGTGTTGGGATAAAGAAAAAAGCTCCACCAGTTTGGTTTTGCAGTAGTTGTATCTAGTGATGATTATAGATTAAGCATTTGATTTCATCGAAGAAACATTCCATCTTTTTAATTCAGAAACAACCAAGTTTTCATGATCAAAACATATTCACATTTTACTTTGCTTTTATAAAGAGATATAATGATACTAAACTTGAAAGCTGCTTTTAAACTGTATATAGCTAGCTATCTTTCATATTTTAATAACCATTTACTAATAATAAAGTGTACTGCAAAGTTTTGGCATCTTCTTGTATTTGAATATGAAACAGAAAAAAGAGGCAAATGTTGTTTTGCCTGGCGAAAGGTTACGCATGCGCACGATTCACGAAAAACGAAAACATTGCAACCTGTCTGTGGTTTTGAAGTATATTTTTTTCATCCGCAATATCAGCATTTAGCCGCTCGTATTTTTTCAATGTTTACGTTTTTTACTACACTAACTCTCCCCAGACTCTTTACCGATTCCCCGTTCGCGGCTCGTCGAAAAGGTGTATTGACTGGCTTCTGATATAAAATAAAAAGGTGTATTGTAGAGAATGATTCATTCCTTTTAAATTAATTTACAAATAATAAAATACTCTAAGAAATAATTCAGAATGCTATAAAAATTCTAATAATACAGAACTACTTTAAAGAATCATCTTTGAGATGATATAGTCGAAATCTTGAAATTTTGCAGCGTTGACCACACTAAATTTTGTAGCTACAAAGTAAATAAGATATCTCATATCAATTCAAATAAATTATAAAAGTCGTTTGTCTGTTCGTGTTAATGATACACGAATGCTTTCCGTGCCTTTTTGTACGAATCAGAAGTGAAATTTTTTATCATTTTTGCCAACTCTTGTTGACGATGTTTCTCAAGTGTTTCCAACATTTGTACGTTCGGCAACCGTTTGATTGTCGAACAAGAAGCGTTCATTTCTTGAGCTTCGTTTTCCAACATTGCGTTGAACTCCTCGATGCTACCCCCCATGGCCATATCGAACATTCCGATATCGACGGCCGTCTCCCCTAACAACGGTTTGCTTGACCCCGTTAACTCGTTCGCTTTCTTCTCTCCAACTCTTGCGCTTAGAAAGTGCGTGTGGTATTCCGAACCGAACAGCTGCATGGACGTGTAGTGCGGATTCAACACCACACCTTTTCGCGACCACACGTAGTCACTGGCCAGCGCCATCATGCATCCTCCGGCACCCGCGTTACCTTGCACAGCGGAGATTGTAAGTTTCGTCATGCTGAAGATCGCTTTAATGACGTCATTGATCGCATTAATGTTCTCCCACGATTCTTTGATTGGATCTTGCGCATTCTCGATAACGTTCAAATGGATGCCATTACTAAAGTAGTTCGTGCCGCCCATTAGGACCACGGTTTTTATGCGATCGTCGCGTTCGATCATACCCAATGTTCGTTCGAGTCTTCTGCATTGGCATGTGCTCATCGCGCCATTGTAAAATTCAAAGTGCAGGTAGCATACGCCGTCGGCAGTGACTGTATGCCATATCTCCTGGAACGTTTGCGGCCGTTCGCCATACTTGTACTCCAACGTTGTCACTGGCACGTGTGGAATTTTCAATTTTGCCTCGCCCAGCCACAAAGTAGCTGGTAGTTTCAACTTGGTCTTCTTGAGGTGAGTGAGCCAAACAAAACCGTCTTTGCATTTCACCAGAACGGCGCCGTTTCGTTGAGCCACGATGTCTCCGGGTTTTCCTGCCGCTCGCGATTCGTTTTGTTCCACGTGAGCTCCAAACACCCGGAAAGTCTCTTGAAACTCGCAGTCTGGAATCCAAAGCGTTGCCGTAGCACCGGGGCTAGTATCTGACATGCGCACTAAACGAGAGATATCTTCAGGAGACTGGTTCCAATCGATGTGTCGGTCTTGGTTTTTCATTGACATTTGTAGTCTTCCTTTCACGTTCTGGTCCGAGTAGTTTAGAGTTCTCGCAGGAACGTTGTTGTTATAGTTGCGAACGGATTCCTTGATAACCTCAACCGCAGCGTTTGTCACTTCATTCGCGTACAAGCTAGATTTGGTGAGCAGATCAATGTCGCGATTGATTTTGAAATTCTTCGTTGCCCAAATCGCCCCAGCATCCATGTCTTCGTCGGCCTCTAAAGCAGTCACTCCCCATTCGTTGAACCTGTTCTTGATTGCCCAATCCAACGAATGCATGCCTCGGTCTCCCTCAATACCGGGGTGAACAATCAAGCAAGGCGTTGACTTGTTTTCCCAAACCTCTCTCGGCACGCGCTTGGTGAGGAACGGACATATGATGATATCGTGTTGATGGTGTTTGGCGATGTAAGCCATGTCTTCCGGTTTATTGATCTCGTGGACATTCACCTCATGGCCTTGCCTCTGCAACTCCAGACACGCCCGCTGCGATAATCCGTTGAATTTATTGGCGAAGAAAGTGATAGCTAGCTTCTTGTTGCAAATCACACGGCTCGCCATTGATCTGCAAAAGCGAAACCGATAAATATTCGTGACTACAGAATGTAAGAGAGGTAGTAACATTGAATTCTTTGTAACTACGATCTTCCTATAATTCAACTCAACTGCTCTAGTATTTTCATATTTATATATTATTACTCAGAAACCGTTAAAATAAAATTCAAAAAACATTACATGAGATCTAGAACCAAGTATATTATGCAGACCGGAACACCTCAATAGGAAGTAAGTAACCTTCAAAGAACTTTTACCCTTAATTAACCAGTAATATTTCTTTAAGATAAACCAAACCAATCACAGTTATACATGTGATACTTAAATATAAAGATCGATCTATCCTACAATTTAAAGACCAGATGACAATAAATAAGGATGAAGGTACTTACATTGATTTTCCTTTTTTCACTGCTGTTTGCCACTGTAAAGTTGCTACTGACCTTCACTGGAAGCAGTTCTCTCTTATATACGTTTATGCTGACGCTAATCGTCATAAATTATCCCCAGTCTCCTCTTGAGTTTTGATAACGCATGTTAAAGGCGCACCCAATGGAAGTAATGACGTAAACCTTTTGTTTTCGCTGATTCGTTCAAATTTTGTTCCTTACTGCTGACGTCATTTTTTTGGCGATTGCGTATTTGTGTGAGTCAAACAGGATTTCAAGTGATGGTTCGGTGGTAAAAGATACACGAAAATTTTTTCTCTTAGCAGGTACCTACTGTTACTTTTTCTTTTTTAAAAGTTTACATACTGTATTATAACAACACATTCAAAGTTTAGATAAGCGGGAAAAAAATTGAAATATTGATTCTGTAATCGATTAATTGTTCGGAATGGTTGCGTTCAAGAAATTGCATTCGAAAGTAAACTTCAATTTCGCAACTTTATTTTAAACAACAATGCTAAAAAGCGTGAATGAATGAATGGCATTGAAGTCTAAAGTATGTGACAGCAACGAATTTCTGCGTGGTCATCAAAATCATGAGCAATCGCACGTCTTGGAACAACTCGAAACTGAACTTTGCAATTCTATCAACATGTTCTCTATGATTCGTTTACTAAACAACATATATAAAAATATAATATAAATTTCCGTTTATATCAGTGGTATCAGTATTTATCAGTGGTATGGGCGCCAAAAATAATCTCAACTGGAAACCGAAATTTGAAACGTTTTTCTCTTTTTATCATTTTTCATTTTTTTATTTTTTTTTTATTTTTATTTTTTATTTTTTAATTTGTTTGATTATCTCATAAAGTTATGACCAATTCTTCAATTTGGTGTTTTTTAACAAACGAATATATGTAGGCGAATTTTAAATAACGATCCAACGTTTTATGTTTTCATATTGGTTTCATGTTTGTTTCTTTTTAACGAGGCTTCCAGAATGCCAATTAAGCATTATCATAAAGACCTCGACCCAGACTTTTAGTGTATTTAATTGCTCCCATTTGTGCTACGGTTATTTTTGATGAAATACAGCGTTTTTTATTTATAACCGCTCACTAAACAACTTTGTGATAGCATGGTCTCAAACCCAGAACCTTTCGGTTAAGAAACCGAACACTATTACCAGAGCGCTTTCTAAATACCAGATGGAAAAAACATTGCACTACTTTCGTTTGACAACGTAAGTAACTGTGGTGATGATCCTACGTTTGTTTACGATCTTAAAAGTAGTGTTAACTATGACGTATTTCTATGACGTACTTTTACCTCCAAAAACCGGCTTATAATAGTTCAAGAAGCCGATACCTATGGAAGCTTTTGGAGAAACCAATTCTTTAATTCTTTTTAAAAACCAATATTCTTATATCTTGATCGATTCAGTATATGAATTATGTATCTTTTTAGAGAGTGTGTTCATTGTTTTTTTGAAACATGCGTTGGATCCAATATCTAATACGATGTTGTGATATTTATACATATACATGTAATGTAACTCTGCGAAATTACATTTCTATCCATTGATTCCATGCCTCAATATTTTCATTAATATATTTCCTACGGCAAACTATTAAATATATATATATATATATATATATATATATATATATATATATAAATATATAAAATAATGAAAACGATATCATCCGATGATCACTGTATACATCTGCTATAATACATTTTATTTACTTCCTTTCCTTTTCGTGGTAAATTATAGGCGATATTTAACAAAAAGAGGTATTTTTAGAGATGTATTTTTGTCTAAAAATTAGAAAGAATATTCATGCGACCTTCCAGTGAATCCCTTTCGTGTTTCAAAAGATGTTTATTAAAATTTGTTAAGTGTTAACCAAACACGAAATCGAAACATTCAAATTCTCACGAATGGCAATATTACGAAATTACCTTTTGTGTTTATTGTTTCGATGTCTAGCTTTTAATATTATTTACAATGTAAGAATGTACGAAGATCTTTCTTATCTATCATTGAAATTGTGAGCAGACTGGCGCGTTTTGGTATTTGTCCGTACAAATAAACAGTAAGTGGTGTGTTTCGCTACCATATTCGGAGTGCTTACAGAATCAAAGCCATTAATTCTGAAACAATGACATATGGTTTTCTCTGACGCAATCAAATCAGTTACTGTCTGGTAGACTGACATAAAGAGATTTAAAAGTGCCTATGAGGTTGAAATATTATCATGGGAAAGATTAAGTTACGACGCAAACGAAACTATGGTAGAATTTCTTGTTGACGTTGCACGGAGAAATTTCCTGTTGGAATGAATCATTGTTGTCAACGCGATAAACGAGTCGTGTGTAACAACACGTGTTGAAAAACAGGCCGGCGTATATCTTTAAAGGAGTGGTGTACTCGAATTTTCGCTTTTTCCAAAAAGCACATTTTAAGATTTTACCATAATAAACATTAAATTAGCAAAACATTTCAGGACAAAAAAATGCTGATGATGCTCATTTTAAGTTTAAAACACAGAACGGTTTACTTTCGTTTTCAGATATAATATATCTTTAATAGTTCAAAGACTTCGTTGTTTGAACTATTAATTCTGAACGTAAAAACACCGCGACTTTCCTTGCTCAACCTACGTTGACGTTCTCTTGATTAAAAAGGGTAGAGGAAGTTTCTGCCGTTCAATATATCTACAAAATGTGAACGTATAAGCAAAAGATTAATGAGGTGATTGATGAGACCTGTGGGACGCTGAGTATGTGACACGTATGAGTTTATGAATGATGTAAAGCTATGGGTTGCCATGGTAAGAAAACAAGATGTAGAATGGCATGAATTGATATGTAGAGAATTGCTACATATCTATGACGTCATGACTTTTTGTGATGCGTTAATTGGTGGGAAAATAAAGTAGTTTTTACTTTTTAAGTAACTTTTTTAATTACAGTGTTTTCCTAATAAGTGTGGAATGTGTTAAAGATGGTAGAAAAGGAAGTTTTCAAGCAAATGACTATTAGGGCATGGAAGGAGTTTAAGAAGACGATGACTCATAACAGCAAGGAGGTAGAAGTGAAGATGCCTGAGACGACTGTGCTAAGAATATATTAGGAAGGATGTTTGCCCAAAAGTTAAGAATACCCAAAATGAAAAAACTAAAAAAATAAAATAAAGCTAATAATGCTAAAATGAAACTTAATGAATCAAAAATGAATGAAGTGGAGTGGGTTGGAGTGGGTAAGAGTGGGTTGGAGTGGCAAAGCCCGATAAAATTAGTCCTGGAAAAGTGCTTTCGTGACAAAGAAGACAGACTGAAGATTATGCATGATTTCTTGAGGATGATTTACAAACAAAAACAAATGAAAATCTAACACTACATCACTCCGTCCTACTTTACCAATTTCGTATTAGCTAGAGAAATTATACAATTTTATATCAATTATTTCTTTACGTTTGTTTAACTCATTTATCGACCACCGTTAATAAATTGAATCACTTTCTACGGGAGAAAACTTAAACGAAAAATTAAAATTTAAAGCACCGGCTGGACGCACGCTCGCACGTTCGCATGACATCGTCTCTTTTGTTAACGAGCCGCGAACACTATCCACTGTTCTGTTCTGCTGTCCCACGTGACATGAGGCCCAGTGTGCACACGGAAACTCAACTTGTGAAATGCTGTTGGCCACTGCAGGCGGCCTGAACTCATCAGTATCCGTCATCAGCTCGCAAATGATTTTTCCCCCTACTTGTGAAACGAATCTTTCACAAGTATAGAATGTTTACTAAATATTCAAGACTGTTTTAAACATACTTATGTGGTGCCGCCTATAATACTCTTGTTTTCTGTATGAAACCAGTTAAAGTGACCCGAGGTCTAAAAACATGCGAACTTATTTTGTTAAACACAAAAAATGAAAACTAATTGCTTTTTCATTTTTTTGCAATGCCAAACCATTCGTTGGCAAATAGCTTTTTAAAAACAAATTTTCAACATTTTTCTAACTGTTCTCAAATGTTGTTTGCGGCCCGATTTTCAAATTAGTGTTCAGACCTTTTTAAACTGTGACGTAGTTATGGAAAAAGAAATTTTCCGAGGAAGAGCTAAAAAGTTTTGAAAATAGTGAGCATGCAAGGCGAATGCGAGGAAGAGATGGTTGGTCAAAGGACAAGCGAGCGAGAGAAAAAAGAAGTGACTGAGTGGTGTAAGTGTGGAATGTGTCAAACGATAGAAGTGAGCAGGGAGTGTTTGTGCTGTGTAGAAATTAATCAGGCTCGCATTCGACTTCCAGAAGGTTAGTTTTATTCTTTGCTATTTCCTGTTTCTTTTTATAGTTAGGTTCAAATTTGCTCATACAATTATTTAACTGGATTAAGTTTTTATTTTATATTATAGCTACAAGCTGTGTGGAATTCAAGCTGTATGGATTTCCGACCTGTATGCTTAAACAAGCATATTCTATGAAGGTTTGATTGGTTGGTGCGTAACTAAAACTTTCAAGTTTACATTTAGATAGATTCAGTTTCTTTTTATGTGAAGGAAACTGCTGACTTTGGCTTTTTTTGGACAATATTAGTCTGACATGAAATACAGTCAGTTGTGGAGCACGCCAATGTTCTTGTGGATGTGGCAGCGTAACAATCTGGGTTGGACTCCGGTTTGAGTTGCTTGTTCACATTTTACATCCACAGTTTCAATGGCAATATCAACAAATAACTCATCGGTTTGTAAATCTGAATTGGAACTTGCAAATCTTTGGAATAATTTATTGTTTCAAATCTAATCAAAAGAAATATTTCATTTTCAGTTTTAAAAGCCTTGTTAAAACTATTTCAATTTCACTGGATAATGATATATATAAATATTTTTAAAATATCTTATATTATCTTTTGTTATTTTTTTGCTCTGTTTGTTTGAAGAATTTTTATTTGTATATCATATATTTCTTGTATGCATAGATAAATTAATTTTTTTATAAACTTATATTAATGGATAAATAATAATTTTAACCAAATTTCTCAATAATGCTAATTTTTTCAATAATTCTAATTGGTTCTCAATGATAAAGTCAAATTTGACCTTCTACGAGTTTCCACTTTTCTTTGATCATTTACATGGCTGTAACAACCGGGGGGGGCCAGGGGGGCGATTTCGATTATACTTTACATATTATTAAGTTTCATGGAAGTGAAACATTTTACAATTAATTTTCTTCTCAAGGGATGTACAGGGCCCGCGCCTTGGAATTGAAAGTGGAGGGGCCACATGTAATATACTATCGGAGGAGGCGCCAACCATGGTGAAAAATATGCCTTCTAGAATGGCTAAAAACGTACTCTTTTTTATATCTTTTCCCGAAAATTTAAGCATGATTAAGTATTATAAAAAAAAATCAAAACACAATTTTATTATTTTTTCTTTTGTTAGCGTTTGGAGTATTGCTAACTCTGTGGGTATGGCAGCTACATCCACATCTTTACCATAAACTAGTTTTAATTGAGTCATCTCTTCGTCATAGGGTTGATTCGTTATTCCTTTCAGCAAGAGTTCTTCAAGAGAGGAGAAGGCTTTAAAACTTTCCTGGTCGAAGCGCGTCATCACAGCTTGAACTACAGAATCAATTGCTTCATAGAATATGGCTCTGTAGTGCTCTTCAGGTTTTGTTGGGTAATGAGGAGCTGCAGTAGCACCAGCTTGTTGATAGCCTTCCATAAAGGTGAGAGTTGAATAGTTAGGCCGGCTTCTTTTACGGGGTAGCGATGGAAGATCCATTTGTGTTTTCTGGCTGGCTTTCTTGTTTACTAATTCATAAAACAATTTAAAGTTTTCTTCGGTTCTCATGCCTTCCAGTGTCTTTGTCGTTAGCATTGCAAATTGATGTCCACTTACTGCTGACATGTTCTCCCTTTGAAGAGTTTTGGACAGGTTGTCAGTCAAGCTAAATAATCGGTGTCCTAAGCACAACCCAAAAAAAACCGGAAAACTCTTTATTTGTGCTTGACAGCCAATGATTCTCGATCGAACTTCCCTCGTTAAATTTTCCACCAGACAAATATCCCAGAGTGATTGCAGGTTAGAATAGTTGTCGATAATTTTCTTGAAACAATTTGCTCTCACTGTCCAGCAAGTTTTGGACATCTTGTCTAATGAGGTGCCACCATCGACGTCGTCATTATCTACGCCTTCAACATTTTCCGACAGCGTACCTAGCATCTTCTCTCGCTTTGGTGAAAATTTAATGAGGACACAAATCTCCCCAACAGTTTCCATTGTGTCCCCAAGTATCTTATAATTCGACGTGAGATCTTTAACCGCCAAGCTTAGTGAGTGGCCAAAACAGTGAGTTGGGAGGGCTTTGGGCTGAAGCGACAAAATTTGAGTTGCCACACCACTTCGTTTACCAAACATGTTACTCGCCCCGTCATAAGTTTGGCCACGACATTTATCAATTGGTAGATTGAGTCGAAGCAAGATATCCTTAATCGCGGCAACTAAGGTGTCAGATTTAATGTTATGCACTTCGTAAAATCCAAGAAACACCTCGTTTGCTTGAAATCCCTCGTCTACTGTTCTTACACAGAAACTCATCTGCTCTTTATTGCTGCAATCTGTATATTCATCGCACATTATAGAAAAAAAACCATTCATCCGAATTTTATCCAGTTTAGAGGAAAGTAGCTGGCGAGCTATAATATCAAGTAATTCATTTTGCACGTTATGGTGAATATATTTCTGACCTGATTGTCCCAAAGTGTTCAGAATGTTACGGTCTTTTGTGCCAAGTAATAATAATAACTGAGTAAAATTATCTTCATTATGTGTCCCTTGTAGTGCTATCCCTTGTCGTGCCAGATAACGAAGACTTTGCATAACATCGATGAGGTAGGCACGGTGCATACGTCTCGAGTCGATCAAGTTTTTGTTGGTTAATTCTTGAATATCGGCGGATGGTATCAAGTGAAACTGCTGCGGCTTGGTGACATTTTGATTGTTGGTGCTCTTCAAAGCATTTTGGAGCTTTTTTCCAACAACGAAATCCTCGACTGATGTACGTCTCCTCCTTGTTTCTTTCTGCCAACAGAGTACCCTTTTTCGACTGGGTAGCACAGTAGAAGCAAAGTAAACAGTCGCGCCTTAATTCAAAAGAAAAAGATTAAACTGTATAGTAATTGTAATACCGTATGCAGGAAAATTATCATAAGAAGTGCCCTATAATGAATATTAATTATATCAATAATTACAGCAAAATAATCTTACCTTTTGTCATAGTGTAACCAAGGAAACTTTTCAAACCAGTTTGCTTGACATGATCTTTCTCTTTTTCCAATAACAGTTTTTGGGAAAGCGTAGTTTTTATTTGGTTGAAAAATTTCGCTTTCAGTTTTTTCGCAAGCCTCAGTTTCAGTTAACGGTGGACAAACTTCATTTACGTCAGCACTCTGCTCTTCGCATGTTAAATTTTCTTGAGGATTTTGTTCTTTTGTTGATTTAAAAAAGTCAGTTAGTTTTTTACTCATTCTTGTTTCACTTTTGCGACCTCGCTATATCACATACACTTTTTTCTTGATTCTTTGATTAAGCATTCGAAGACATTCTATTGTAAAAGAAGCTACAAACATCGTCTTTATAAATCAAATTTTTGACCCATAGTGTGTATGATCAATCACCTATGAGTTTTTGACATCTAATACAAAATCAAATTGTAGTATGCATTTGCTGCATTGTAATTCTGGGCTCTAACAAATATTTCTTAGTCAAAAAGTGGGGGGGGGGGGGCCATGGCCCCCCCCCCCTATGGCGCGGGCCCTGGATGAAACTAGCCTCATAATGTGTTTTTAGAGCTTTCAAATTAGAAAATTTTTCCACTCCCTTATCCTAAAGATTTTTCTTAAGTTTGGCCCCCCAAAAATTTTCAAGTTGTTACGGCCCTGATTTATAATATTATATTTCGCATAAAAAGATATTATTATATATATATATTAATTTTTCAACTACAAAATGTAGTGTTGAATTTATCTAGGAGAATTGTTGAAAATTTATGAAAAAGAAAATATGAATGAATGAAAAACAGTGGGATTGTTTTCCAGTGCATCTTGAATCCGCTAAAATTTATCGACAGTTTTATTGTATCTGTATCGAAAAAAATGAAAATTTTAAAATTATTGTCGACCTTAATCTATCATTACTTTAGCTACCTTTGTCTTACCTTAAGCGTATTAATTAATGCTGGATTAAATCGTGCTGGATTATTTTTTGCGATTTTGGCCTAAAATCGCAAAAATAAATCCCGCAAAAACACAGCAATGAGGCATTTTAAACGAAAACACGAACTTGCAAAGTTATATGCTTTTACTTCTTTGATCGTTGTCAAAAGTTTGTTTTTTGCAGTTCTCTACAAAAATTTCAAGGACAATTATTCAAATGCTTAGTTATTCGCTAAAATGTTTTTCTCAAAATCATACTCCATAATGACGTCAAAAACTGCTTTGCGGGCCGCGTGGACTGGACGCTAAATAACAAACACATGTTGAAGCGGGAGGTTCGAAAGAAATGGCGGCCATGACAGAAATGTATTAAACAAAGATATTTTTTTATAATCCTTCATAATTAGACTTCGGTACTTAAAATGACACTTTAAAATGTTTTAACAATCATATTTAAAACGATTTTGAAACCAAATATTTTTTGCCTCGGAATCACTTTAAGACTGTTACTCGTAACATTATCAACGCCTCGTGCCTTTTAGGTTACTGCTGTTTGTCCCTGAGATTAAAAGCTGTAACTGAGCTTTCTTATTGTGCTTAACATTAGGGGATTTTATCAAACCATCGATAGGTCCCCCGGTAACAAAATTGACTCATAAGTTCAAATCAAATTCATGATCAAATCTATTACAGATTTGGCAACTCTAAATTTAAACATAACGTGCCATGAAACTTGATATCATGATAATTGTATTAATCACAAAAAAGACCTAACGTTAAAAAATGTCAGTATTTTGTTAATATTGCTTTACTTCCAGGGGGGGGGGGGGGCTGAGAAGTTCCGACGGGGGGGGGCTGTAGACCCCCTAGCCCCCCACTAGCGCCACTCCTACTCCATTGTATGACCTTCAAGAACCTTTTGATATCTGATCCAGGTGACGATTATGCCAGCTCAAATTACAGCACTGAATACCTACTTCTTACACCAACAAAATAAACGTTATGCCACATTTTTCGTACATGTACTCACAACAACAGTGAGACCATAAGGACAACACATTCACGTGCTCTTGAAAAATGCTTCTGGTTATGGAATTTCAATATATACACGTATTGTCCGGTGCGGTCTGTTAACCTTCTTGTTCTGCCTTACATATATAATAAAAGGGAAAGAACTCCGCCTATACGACTTATAAATAATTTTGTGGTATAGTTATACAAATACAAATAGCATATAAATAAATAAACAAATAAAAAAATAAATATTTATACAAATTATAATTATTATTATTAAGAATCTTTATACAGGTTAAAAACGTCAGCATGTAGAAATTAAGATAAAATTCACAACTGTTATCAATGTTCCACCTGTGTGAATAAATGAATAAGAATAAATAAATAAAGTAAGGAGTTAAAAAGTCAGTTTAAAAGCATGAAAAATGTCAAATAAAAATTAAAAAACCATAAATCAATATTGGTCTAGTTTTAAATATGCTCTTAGATTTCTTTCAAAGCAATCAGAACTACGAATGTACTTACCACAACCTTACAAATAATAACCACTATATCTGAAAGATTGCTTTCCAAGTTCCAGTTTAAACTTAAGAAAAACAATTAGATGACCATTGTTTCGTGTAGCCACACCATGTTCACGTATTTGGAAATAATTTTTGAAGTTGTCACAAACGTTGTTCTCCAGTGATCTCTTAACAATGTTGAGCGCCTCTTTCCTCACCGAGTTATGAATTCCAGGAACCGAACGACCAATCACTTTTTTTGCTCGACGTTCAAGTGACAAAAAGCGTGTTTGTTGGGTGTGTTGGTGTAGGTCAACTTCACTGGGCCTCTGTAGGTTAGTAGAGGAACAATCATCATCGTTTAAACTTTGTAGGCTGCTTCCATTGTCAGAAAGTAATGAAGACGTTTTAACAACCTCAGCCTTCCGCTTGCTTTCTTGTAGATATTTTCGAAGTTCTTGTTGAAGTTGAGATTTTGGTCGACGATGTTACCAAGATACTTGTACTCAGCAACATTGTTTATCTGTTGTCCCTTGTATGAAACATGTAGATTATTGTTCGCAGTCTTCAGTCGTTTGGCTGTTCCCAGAATCATACTCTTAGTCTTCCCTTTCTTTAAATTGATTATAAGTTCATTTTTATCAAAATATTTCGAAATTTCAACAAGGTCTAGATCAAGTAACTTTTCGATATCCCCTTTCACTTTTCCACTCACATACACCACTGTATCATCAGCGTACAATGCTTTAAAATTTTTAGAAAGTCGTTGAAAAATATGAGGAACATTAAGGGTCCTAAAATCAAACCCTGAGGTACACCACCGAATAATTTTTGTTTTGAAGAAAACGCATCTTCGACACATACAATTTGTTCCCTGTTAAAAAGGTAGTGTGTGAACCAATCTTACTCAATACCATTTACACCATATTCTTGTAATTTATTCAGTAGTAGCCCATGGCCAATGGTGTCAAAGGCTTTGGTCAAATCGATGAACACGGCTCCTACCATGTTGCCGTTGTAGATACTTTTTCTTATGTCGTCAAACAAGAAGGTTGAAGCCAGTTTGGTGGAGCGCTGTTGACGATAACCAAATTGTGAGTCGGTGAACAGTTTGTTTGTTTCCAAAAAACCTAGAAGCTGAGTTTTAACCGCACGTTCAATGATCTTGGAAAAAGTTGGCAATATAGAGATTGGACGATAATTTTCTGGTTTTAAATCACCTCCTTTGTGAATCGGTATCACCTTTGCCTTCTTCCAGATGGAAGGTATTCTACCGGTTTTGATAGATATGTTAGTCACAAAAGCAAGCGGTTGAGAAACCTCACGAGCGCAGTCTTTGATCATTCCCGGTGGGAGTTCGTCGAGTCCAGTTGATTTACCTCGTTGTAATGTTTTCAGTTGTTTTTCAACAAAAACTTTTGAAATGTACGAAAATTTGCGAACCAAAACTGCGAACCAAAGCAATAAAAGACTATTTAAGAGGTACGAGGGTATTTAAAAAAGAATATATGTACAATTTGATTATTCATTAAAAGTCACTTCCCCTCTTCTATATCTTTCAAACATAACTGCAGGACACTCTCCACCGTAGATGTCATTTTGTCTAAAGTCACTTCTTCGCTTATTACCGGCACGTGAATGAACAGCGATGGAGCGCAATTTTGTTTCAAGCACGTGTAGTAGATAAATTCGCATAAATATCTAAAAAATATATATAACAAATATCAAAAAAAATATTATTTATCTTATTTAAAAATTACAATCTGTTTTATATTATAATCTACGCCTTAATGGTCACTGTAGCTTAGTGGTTAGTGCATTCAACCCACAAAATCAAAATCAAACGGTGCTGGTTCGAAACCCAGCTCGGACATATTTTACATAGTTCTTGAGCGAAACTCATTGCGTAATGCAAGCCTAGCTCAAATGGTGGGTTGTCTGGTGAAGCGATTTCGTAGGCGCAAATGGGTGCCCTAAGTACGCCAGGACCTAAACCTTGGGATAAGAAGAGCCACTGTTATATGTGGAGAGTCCCGTAAAACTCCATTATTATTATTATTATAATAAGGCTAAACGCTTCATAAAACACAAATAATATGGCAGGAGAAGATTCGATTTTATATGTAAAACCAAACCAATTTACATGTATTTCTTCGTCACTTATCCCCTTCTTAACGTAACTTACAATAGCCCCACCATGAAGAAGAAACTTCGATGTAGTAAATGGCCTTGTAAAATATATGAAATTGACAGAAAATTTAGTTCTACTGAAAAGATGGAGGGAATTTCCCGGAACAACGTTTTCTATTGCTCTCCATTTGAATGCTAAAACACAAAAGTCAACTCTGAAGTGAGGGGCGGAATAGGGGACTTTTTTACCGGATTAACAATTACAACATTTGAACAATCGAGGCTTAAAATTTAGAGGCTCGAAATTTTCTTATGTTCCTCCCAAAATTAAATAGCTCATTGTCAGCATAATACCTTCCGAATCCGAGCCTCCACTTATAAGCTGGCTTGCTGTATAAAAACAAACGTGTACTCTAATCTATGTAAGATCGCATGAATAGCTGACTCGGATAAGTTTAAAAATAAATATGAAAATGGTTTACAGCCTACCTGCCAGCATTAGACGAGAGCTCTACAGATGGGTACAATCCCACGCATGCGCTGATGATCCCTTCTAAGTTTAAACTTGTTTCTAGTTTCACGCATTCTGAAAAGTAATAGATTTTTGAAAAAATACAGAAGATAAGTTTCAAGAATAGTCATTTAATAAAATAAAGGTGGTGTCTATCTACTAAAGAGTATATAACGTGTAAACAAAAAGGCTAAGAGAGCGCAAAGAAGCTATTTATAGTAACCGAAGGAATATTTGCTACCACTTTGCGTTGGTCCACAGCAACCGTCAACATCTCTTTTGAAATAGCCATTCGAATGAGCACATGTTTCGAGCTGTATAACATCTTTGATGACACCTGACACTCCCGTGGTTACAACGAGCTAAAAATAGAACTGACATAATAGAGTAGGAATAAAAACCATGTTATGCATAATAAAGTTGGATTATTTAATTGCTACACGAAGCCAAACCGACCGGTTCGAATCGCATCGTCAGCATATTTCTTTCTGAGTTACTCAGTTGTTTTCTTGAGTGAAACGCAAGCCTAGCCCTATTGGTTGGTTATCCAGTTGAGCGATCTTTTTAGGAGCAAACAACAAAAGTGACAACAAAATAATTTATAAATAAAATATAAATATAACATAAATAAAATATGAATATAATATGAATAAAAGGTGTTTTTACGCACATTTGGTTTAACTTCTTCCAACATCTTGGGGATTTTTTGAGTCACGTAATCATAAGAAACTTCAATTTCCTCAGTAATTAAAGACCAGTTCTCATTGTTCCATTGTGAGTTAATCGTCTAAAAGTATAGGGCGTAGAAATTATTAAAGAACAAAACCAAATTGTTGAAGTAGAAAACAAATAAATAATTTTAAATAAAATAAGTTTGCATTGCATGATGGGAATTGTTATCAATTGAAATAAATCATTGACAAAGAAATGAAGCAAAATTAGACTACAAAACAGATAAAAAAAATTAAAAGATTTGATTTGGCTGGGGGAGGAGTTTCTCTCCAAATCTAATAAACAGAAGGCGGGATGAATCAACGTGGCAATGTTTTCATGTTTTCTTCTTTTGTCACTAACGTTTACTCTTTGGGAATTTTCAGTAACCGACAATTTTTGTTTTTGTAACTTTTACAAAGTTTGCCTAAAGCATCTTTTTCTTCAAGTGTATATTTACCTCAGTCAGTTCGTGAAAACGTCCGATCTGACGCCATGTTACGCATATAAGTATCAATTAGTAATCTTTAGTAGTTACTTTAACAAATTCTCAACAACATGAAAACCATTCGAAACAAAAACGAATCAATACTTTTTCGAACGTTTTTAACTAAGGCCTGATTACACTGAAAGTTTTTATTTTTATCAGTGAGATACAGTTTTCGTTTTTGACAACAAGTGAAAATTAATAAACGGGGGAGGGGGGGGGGTCTTAATAAGATCGGAGGGGGGGGGGGGGTATACCGGTATGATTAAACCTACACAATTGTGGACAATATCACCTTTTGAAAAGGTGCAACCCACTCTGAGTGAAAAAGGTCACGTAAAAAGGGATGATGATTATCGAAACTTTTGGTAAATGCAATCTGAAGCAAATTGTTGATTTCCCAACGAGGGGTTGTCCAGGTTATCCAGGTTATCCAGGTCTAGGTGACCACACTAGCGCTGTTGTTGCCGATATTGATTGCATGCCCCGTAAAGTTAAACCAACCAAGCGTTTTTGAAATATTTGGAATAGGGCAGATATTATCGGATACATAAAATATTAATTTGCAAAATAACAACTTGGTGCAAACTAGCTCAAAACATGAGCAATTGTGGTCAACATTTAAACGTATTGATGATCTATGCTCCAAATAATCTTCTAATCGCGTCTACAATAAGGCGAAACAAACCAATTTAAAATCGGACTGGAATCAATTTAATGAACCATCTAATGAATCTACATCAGCATGCCGATAGGCTCTCAACGACTTCGTCGGGGAACCCATATCGCGGGTACAAAGTTCAATCCGAAAAGATTGTTCTCGTACATCAAATCGAAAGAGAGCGACAACTTTGGAGTAGCACCTCTACAAGATAGATGACTCATCTGCATTGAAAAAAAAAAGAAAAGAAGAGAAAGAAAGAGAAAAGAAAACTAACATCCTAAACAACCAACGTATTTTCAAAAGACGACAACGCTACACCAACTATGAGATCCATTCCATCATATATTAGATCCCCAACGATTGGAGAGAAGCAATCTCCAATATTCAAGGCAGGTAAATCGGATAGAAGCAGTAACTACAGATCCATAGTAGCATCATTAAACACCTTCAAATCCACAAGATGTTATCAAACTTTCAACACGGTTTTCGAAAACAACTCATGTGAGACAGAACTAGGGTTGTAAAGGGGTGGAAAATGTCCGGGAATTTTGGAAACTTTCCTGATCACTTTTTCATAACACCTTTGAATGCGCTGTTATGTGATCAAGTTCAATTCTCAATCAAGTTCTATTCTTATACAAGTCGTCACATTTGGATTCCTCAAGTTTTCACGCACTCATTCGTTGAACCATCTGGTACGTTTATTTTTTATTATTTGTTTCCAATCAAGTTTATGTTTATATTTTTCCCACTCAAGATTTCAATTTATATCAGTTCAGTTTATTTTTCCAAGTCTCAATTTGTATCTTTTATTTTGTTATCTCAGTTTGAACAAATCAACAAAGTTCCAAACAAGGCTCACTCAATCCCCACATTCAAACATATGACCAATCAATGTCAAAGAGAAATCTTCAGCGAATCAATTATACTGACCTCAGAGGGAAGAGTTGTTCCACACGAATATAACATCTCGGACCAGCTGAGAAACCTTTCAATTAGTGACTCAACGAGCAAGAAGATGGATGGTGGACCTCCGAATGAAGATGTTATCAAACTCACTGCGCTGTGTCATGAGGTGATGGATGATTGGCAGCGTGCCGAATTAGACAAAACTCGAAAAGCTAAAGTTATCAATCCGAATCAAAACAAATCAACTGAACTTTCTGGGGAAGCTGTTGACAAAGATCTTCAAACATCCATCAATTCAGCCATCACCTCAATAATATATCAAAACAACTAAAGATCGCCAGGCCAAATCCGACCTGCGCAAAGAGAAAGATCGAGCCAATGAAGTTGCTAACAAAGAACGAATAATGGTCTTCCTACTCGAGTGCACCAAAAGATCCATCAAGGAACTGAAGTCCAAAATTAGCCACACTACAGCTGATGCTGAGTCAAACAATTTGCTCAACTGGAAATAAAGCTTGTCATGCAACAAAACCGAATTCGACAAGGTCACTGACAATTACAAAGAGTGTCTCCAATCTTCAACCAACAAAACCAACACAATGGGCGAGATCAAGAGCATCAGTGACAAATAGTCGAAAATGTCGCTGTCTGCTTCCTTTAAAATTTTTTTTGCGTTTTTTAATAAAAATATGTTAAAATAACACAGAGTGATAATGGAAGAGGACAGTGTAAGTCTAGTCAAAGTACACAAGCAACCTACATTACAGATAAAATCTTTTAATTGCCTCATTTGTGGTAAGGGAACTGGAAATGAGACCCTTTCGTAAACCAACTGAACAAGGGATATCCACATTTATCAAAGCGCTTCTTTTGGGAGGAAATTGTAATGGGTTTCACAAGAGCTCATACGAGTGTGCATTCGACTTTGGAAATAAAAGTTTGAAAGAAATGAAATCAAATGTCAGATGGCATCCAAAGTGCTATTCCTGGTTTACCAACAAATCTAAGTTACAGAATTATTTGAATAATAATGCTATCCTTACAACAATTTGTACTCGTTCTGGGAAACCATTGATAGAATTAAGCGAATGTTGTATGTTTTGTGGTTTTAAAAAATACCGAGGCGGCTCATCTTGTTGCAATATGACAATGACATCCAGAAGATCCAAGGTAGCTGTGAATTAAAAGAAGATTATGGCTTCACAAGAAAAATTGGTGGTTGTTTCGATAGACTTGTTATCTAAACTATACCTACAATTCCAATTCCAAATCAACAAACCATGACTCTGTTCACAAGACAGCGTTCAAGCAGTTGATTGTGAAAGTAGAACCAAAATTAGAAGAAGGTTGTGCACTTGAAATTGCAGAGTTGTTATGTAGGTATAAAACTATTCTTATTGACAAGAAATGCGAAAGCTCTGACTCTCATACAAGCCAAAAACTTAAGAATCGTCTGTAAAAACATTATGAAAACCGTATAAAAACAACTGAACGTTGTTCATTTCGCCAAGCTATTTATAGATTTCAATCGCTGATGTAATAAATATTGCCGCCGTCTATAAACGTTCAATAAAAGAGAAGGAATTGATGGAAGTAGTAGACAATATTGAACAAAGAAGTTTGGTTAAAGTAGTAAATATCATGTCCCGAGAGATTGAATCCGGGGAACATTTCAAATCATCATCATCCTTTTAACGTCGCTTTTCCATGCTTGCATGGGTTGGACGGTTTTGATTTTCTCCAATTATGGAGGTTTAATCATCTGATGGTTTATTGGTGCAAATGTTTTTATGGCTGGATGCCCTTCCTAACGCCAACCCCAGAAAGAGGAAAGTTATAAATGAGATGCTTCCTCACACTTTGTGTAGCTTTCTTACTAATCTTTGTCTTGGGAGGAGAATTATACAGAATGAGAAGATATACACGATTGCAATCCGGAGGGAGAAAAAAGATGCACGTTGGATTAGAACTATCATTGAAAGGTTCTGTTAGATCCAAGGAAATTATAACTGTCTTAAATAATCTGGGCCATTGTGTTTCTTACGATGAAGTGCTGAGAATTGAGATGTGTTGGACTGCTTGTATACTAGAGGAGGAGGATGGATATGCAACAATACCAACAAACATCACAAATGATATTTTCACTCAAGCAGCTTTCGACAATGGCAACTACGGTCAGGAAAATGCTGCACAGCATGTGACCAATACAGTACTTTACCAATATCAACAAGGTAAAAACAATAAATTGTTTTTTTCTATTTAAGAGACTGGTCATACAAGAGAAAAAATTTTCCACCCAGTTAATGGGGAACTTTTCCACTATATTCCATATTGTTGTGATAAATATAGCAGGTGCATCAAGCAATTAGAATTACACTAGTTCCAGTCCCAGATAAGGTAGATACAAACAATCAACTATTAATTTTGATTGCAGCAGGGATTGGTGAAAAACTATGCTGACAGGACAATCTCATGGACGGGGTGTAGGAAAAAACCCCTCTAGGACAAAAACCTCCATTTTTTTATAGAGTAGGACAAAACACCTCTTATTTTAATAAATTAGATAGTCAAGGCACCGAAAATCTACGCATCAATAAAGTCCTGGAAAAATACGCGGCAAAATTTCACAATGAAAATGTAAAATAATTATTAAATTGTTTGGGCCAATTTGGGCCCAAAATTTAAAGTATTCTGTTTGCTTTGAAAATTGGTAAGTTTACTAATTAGAGGATGCTGATTTTAGACCAAGCCACGTATTAGCACGACACTATGTGACATAGATATTAAACAACTTATGGAAAGGTTTCCGAAAAATCGTATCAGCAATAATATCATTCTCGACAACGATTGGGAATTCTAGAACCGTCCCACACCCCCCTACTGACATTAACGATATTTACACTGTTTTGTAGAAATGCTGATACAAGAGCTGTCTATCGAAAAACTCGAACCAAACGAAATTGAAAAGCTACCAGAAAAAGAGCTACACAATCTGTCAACATCGCAAAAAGCTAGAATCAGTAAGAAACGCTACATTCCAATACACGAGATTCGCAAGAAACTTAGAACCCAGATCTGCAAGTTATTGCCAGCTGTCCATGTGATTACCGGGTGTGATTCTGTGAGTAGTTTCATTGGCATTGGAAAGAGGACTGGCTGTCTTCAATGCTCTCAAGACCAAAATTGATAATTTGATAGATCTTAAAGCGTTTGGTAACACTCCTGTTAAGAAGTGATAAATGTTCTTCTTTTAGAATCAATTGGTTCTAAAACTTCCTAAAAAGGCCAGATGAGAGGGAGATCCAAAGGATCAACGTCAGTAGTGTTGTTGGTCTTCATAGAAAAAAGAAAGGTTTTAATGCTTCGTTAAAACCATTTTGTAAACTTCACTTATCAACAAAAAAGCTGAAAATTCTTTCTTGGATTGTATCTCCAGTAACAGCATCCATGGCAATGAAAGAGGTGTATTTGCGACAGAGGTTGATATCAATCAACAAATATCCAAGTTAAATTGTGCCCTCATTGACGAAGTGGTAGATATGTTTCACTGAAGAGGCACGATGGGCACTTATCAAAAGTGTTGCCAACGATGTGTTCATTCCCTTAATGGTGAAACTATCTGTTGTGGCGGATGTCTTCAATGGCTACATTTGGGGTGTGCGGAACTATCATCAAAACCAAAATCGACATATTGGTATTGCAGTCTCTGCAGAACCGCAGTTAAGGTTCAATTTTCAAATACACTTTTAGCTTTGACATGAATAATAATAATAATAATAATAATAATAATAATAATAATAATAATAATAATAATAATAATAATAATAATAATAATAATAATAATTAATAATAATAATTTATAATTATAGTATATATGACTCTAATGGTTATAAAATTATGTTATAATTCTGCAAAAGTAACAAAACTTTGTTTTTTAAGTTCTTGGATTGTATTATTTGATCTTCACAGAGAACCTCAAAAGAACCAGTACCATTAATCCAGAACAAGGTGTGACATAGGTTACAAAAAGGAAAGTTCACAGCATCAGTGATGACGAACGGCGAGTGGATTGGGCAAGTTGCGGGATTTCATAGTTCATGTTTTGAAAACTGTATCTTGCTATTATTTTTAAAGTTTGCATTTGTCAATTTTTATCAGAAAATGAAATAAACTTTGAATTGACAACACAAGTTATTCGAAGTTCAGGTCGCGGCTGTAGAAAAAGGGGAAAAAGCGATTGATGTCGCCAACCGTTTCAATGTGACCATGGTTCAAATATCCAAATGGCTTAAAATGTGAGATAAGATCGTACGTGCTGCTGTTGACAAAAACAAGAATACGTTTAAAGTAAAAAAAGTCAGAAAGTACAATGAACTATTAAAAGCCTTAAACGTCAAGTTCTTAGAAACAAGAATTATGGCCCAACAAATTGATTTGAACTGGTTATGGAGTAAGGCTAGAGTGATTTATAGAGAACAGGAGAATAATGACGTTGCAGTAGTAAAGAAACATGTTATTGTCAATTTTATAAAGAGATATCACTTAAAGTTACGGAGAACACAGAGAAACAAAAAGCAGAACAAGGAAGCCTTTAGAGAGCCCATGATGAAATGGCACAGCACTTTACGAGAACGCTTGGTAAAAACTGGAAGTTGCGGACACAGAGAAGCAAAAAGTGCGGCAGAAGCCAAGCAACTGGCAGACAACGATCAGAATTGAGACGAGCAGCTTATACTCAATGAATAAGAATGTTTGAGTATGTTTGTGTTTTTAAGCTACCACCAGCTATAAACGAGAAAATGGGGAGTCTCGATCTCCAGATAGTTTTATGTCATATCCAGGACCAATCCAGAAATTAATTGTGGATATACTCAAAGTTCGTCAGCGTGAAGTAAGCTCCAAAATAGCACTTGGTAGCAGATTTTTAATCGTTCATTGCCATCACTCAAAGTTTCTACAATTTTAGAGTTGGGCATGGATTTTGGCGTTGATGGAGAGCTATTCACTCAAATTTAGTAAAGAAACATCAAGGAAATGTGTTGATGAAATGTGCTCTAAATTGTACCCGGCAAATGGCAGAGGGACATTTGGACGAACTAGCTGCCGAGTTGATCGAAGTTGCCATATTTCAAAATGAAAACAAAATTAAGCCTGGTGTTTGGACTGGAGTTCTTGACACATCAAAACAAATCTTACAATCATCTTTCACGTATCAGTGGTGAAAGTCCTTTTTCAGGAATCTCTAAGGACATGAAAGAAATTTATAAGAAATACTAAACAACATTTTTGTCCAGTTGGAGTAAAAAACTCCAGTATTTTCTCAGGAACCTCCAAAATTACATGTACTGCACTCTGATTAACTATTCTGACACTTCTTATTTCTTTTCTTTTCTTTGCATTGATAATTTTAAATTTTAAAACTTCTTTCATGCTTGTAATGTTACTTTTAATAACTTGAGTACACGTCAATTTTTTAAGAAATAAGTCAGACCAGGCAGGCTCAATGTTTCTTTATTTTTTGGTCATTTGAGCCTCCATGTTTCTTAATTGTTTCTTAAAGAAACAGAACACTCTTAACTGTGGTGCTAACTTCCTGATGAACTTTTCCATGGCCTGTCGGGTCTGTTGGTTTCTTTTTTACAGCATCTGTTTTACACCTAAATATTCGAAGCTTACAAAAAATTTTGAGAATCTAGAACTGTTTCTGAACACATGCAAAACAAAGTTTGACGTCATATGCTTTAGTTAGACATGGTGTGAAAATCCCATTATTAAAAACTCGTTATATCAGCTGTCAGATTATACATTGATTGAACTGCCACGTGCTTCTGGTAAGATGGGTGTGTTTGCCCTGCATTGTTCTCAAAATATTTATGACATCAAACGAGCATGCTGAAACGCTATTTGTGGAAATACAGCGGTCATTCAGTAAAAATATTATAGTCGACCACCAAATGGAATGTTATGTAATTAAAATTCTCAACATCTTCAGAAAATGAAAAGACACTGCATCGCGCATTGCAATGTATAAATTCGAATAACAACTGTTTTGTGTTTGTTTTCTCGCTGTTCGATTTCTTAGAATGTTATGCAATTATTTTAATGTTAATGTTATTTTAGTGTGAATTAGAATAAAAAATAATATGTTGAAGAAACAATCCACGCTCGCTGCCTTTTTTGTTTTACTAAAACAATAAGACATAGAGGACAAGACACAATTGTGGACATTCCAAAAGTGGTGTCAGAAGAAACATTCGAATGAAAATGTCAGTACTGAATGCAAGGATTCAAAAACCAACAAGAACTTTCAGTTCTTTTGTAGAGTGCAAACATTCAGCTATTAGTACAGGACTTCAATGGTCCAGCAGTAATGAACCTTTGTGTAAGCCTGAAACTACATCAGTCAAATCTCCTGAGGGCATCAATGAAGTAGTCCAAAGTGTCAAAATGTTAGAGCCAACGCCAACTGTGGAAAGACGTTGTGGCAGTGATGTGAGAAAGTCTATTAATAAAAAATTAAAAATCAAGGCTATCGCAGCTGTAAAAAAAGGGGAAAAAGCGATTGATGTCGCCAACCGTTTCAATGTGACCATGGTTCAAATATCCAAATGGCTTAAAATGAGAGATAAGATCGTACGTGCTGCTGTTGACAAAAGCAAGAATACGTTTAAAGTAAAAAAAGTCAGAAAGTACAATGAACTATTAAAAGCCTTAAACGTCAAGTTCTTAGATGCAAGAATTACGGCCCAACAAATTGATTTTACCTAGCTATGGAATAAGGCTAGAGTGATTTATAGAGAACAGGAGAATAATGACGCTGCAGTAGTAAAGAAACATGTTATTATCAATTTTATAAAGAGATATCACTTAAAGTTACGGAGAACACAGAGAAACAAAAAGCAGGGCAAGGAAGCCTTTAGAGAGCCCGTGATGAAATGGCACAGCACTTTACGAGAACGCTTGGTAAAAACTGGAAGTTGCAAAAATTATCTTCCAGTGTATGGTAGTTTTGTTCCAGCAGAGTGATACATGGATCAGTCTCCTCTGCCTTTTGCAATTGACACAAAAAACTTTGAACACATTGAACCCAAAAACCCAGAGAACAGAAACTAAAAAGTATGGGTAAGTCAGCCTGGTGCTGGATTAGAAATACAACAGTGTACTCTGCAGATCTGCTTTTGCCCTGAAGGTCAACAACCAAGAGTAAGTGTCATATTTCGCGGACAGGGAAAGAGACTATCTGCTGTTGAAAATGCATTCTGGCACGCAGACGTAGATGTCTAATTTCAACAAAATGCGTGGGCAGACACAGATTTTTGTGTTAAGTGGGTCGATAAAACATTGAAGCCAGTTGTTCAATGTTGATTTGTTACTTTGGTAGATAATTTAAAAGGTCAAGTTGCTGATGAATTCAAACAGGCAGTAGCTAATGCTGGTGGAGTCTGCTGGTATGGGTTGCCAGGTGCAACTGACATCTGGCAGCCTGTTGATGCAGGGTATGCAGAATTATTGAAGGTCAAAGTCAGGCAGGAGCATTACAAATGGTTAGATTCGAAGAAAATACAGACAAATGGTATGGGGTTGACAATTTCACAGCATCTGATAGGCGAATTTTGATAACGCACTGGGTAAAAGAAGCCTACAACACTCTTTTGGACTCAAAATATGAAACGTTTAGACATCAAATTTTCGAAAACTCATTTTCTTCTAACATCGGATGGTTCTGGCAACCACTTAGTAACACCTGAAGGCCTACCTCAATATCTCAGCCTGGCAATGTTTCTTACTTGTTTCTTAAGATTTTGGGAATCTGAGCCTCATAAAAAAGACATGTATATTAACTGGGAGAAATTTGGCAACGTTTTAATCTCAGATGTTCGTTTTGTTTTGTTTCAGGATCATTGGCCATGATGAAACACCATAGTTTATAAACTACGGTGTGGATGGTACACCAAAGTGAATGGTGTTTTGTGGCAGGGGTGAAGCCTGCAAAAAAATGATACGTGAAAACAGGGAGTGTGCTACACTTCACCCATTTGCAACTTTTGCTGGAGATGTTTTGATGTGCCACGTAATATTTGCATCTCAATGCACTACCAGCCACATGGCACCATCAACAGCGGCCAACAGCATTGATAACCTTCTTATATCATCAACCGAATATGGGGTAAAGAAAAGTAAATCTTTATTAGATTCGTACAAGCTCTTACATAGACTACTTTAAGAAAAGGGGATGAAACGTCCAGCGGTTATATTGGCCATTGATCATGTTTTGATTCACAAGTTTTGCAGTTTCTGAAGGAGAATGACATGAGACTGTTTATATCTCCTCCAGATACTACTGGTGCTACCCAGATGCTTGATCAGGTGAATCAAGCCCTGTGTTCCAAGTACTATGAAGTCAAGTCAGATTTGTTCACTGAAAACGCTACTGTGAACAGAGAAGAATTTATGACTCTCTTTGCCTTGCAGAATCCCGCAAATCACTGGTAAATGCAACCAAACGTGTGAGTATATCAAAAAAGGTGTCAAATTCAAGCAGCAAGATGTGGATTGAAACATCACCAAAAAAACATTCATCACCAAACATATCATTTGTTAGCTCTCCAACGGGAATCAGAAGAGGTTCGGCTGGCAACTACAAAGCTAAGTTTGAAAAAGCACAAAGCTTATTAGACAGCTGCAAAATACGACACCATCTCTGGAAGACATTGTTGGGTTGTTGACTGTTAAAAAAGTCACTTTGAAAGAGGTAAAAAAAATGTACGGGTTACCCAAATACATGGTCTATAGAGGGTAAAGATATACTCTCCCTGACTATGAAAATCAAATTTGATAAAGAGTTAAAGGAAAAATCCAAAAAAGATGCTAACCAGAAGAAAGTTGAGATAAAAGAAGCATTTTTCAGGTGCAAAGAAAAATGTGTTTGTAATTTTCCATGTTATCGAGGTATGTCTGATTTTGCCACTATCAAATGCAGAATCAGAGAGGGTGTTTTCTTTTGCCGTACATTTGCAAAATGATCGACACCCTCGAATTGCTATTAAAATTCAGGGGCGATGGTGATTTTCCCCTGATAGATACCAAGAGTCCATGAAAATGTTTTTGGAGGAATTCCCTAATGGCGATGTCCGACAAAGAAAACAACACTTGTGCGGACATACGTATCCAAAAGGTAGAAAGATGGAATCAAAAAAGCCAAAAATTACCATCTTCAGCATCGACGATAGTGACAACGAACCGGATGAGATAAAACAAAAGATCCCCCTTGAGGAAATATCCGACGATGAGTCGTCAGACAATTTTAGTGATCAAGAGGATATGTAAACAGTTGGACTAGTATATATTTTTGAAAAAGTGTTCTGTCTTATCTTGCTCCATTTTTCTGTTTTTTTTTTATATAAGTTTGATGTTGTGTTATGTGATAAAAAATAAACTACGCTAGCTAAGGATAACGGTACACAGCAATTTCAACTATAATCTATATCTCCGTAACAATTACACTCAATAATTATTTCCCGTTAAATAAATACATGCACCCCTCCTACCTTTGTACGGACTTGGCACCGTCATATCGGTGTAGTTAATGCATGTATTACCTTGCTTATATCGTTTTTGATTGCATTCCTTCTTTTTTCTATCATTCTGTTTAAAACATGTTTTTCATATTCGACTCATTTTAGTACCCTAACATCGCGACAACATAGTCTGAACAGAACATCATATTAGAGATGTAACATACATCTAATAACAAAACAATTTTTCGCAATTTTACGCGTTTTTCAATTTTGAAAAATTGCAGCCATAATATTGACATTGCCGCCGACAAAAGACAATACTTATATACCTAATACAGAGAGCTGGTCTGATGTATATTGTTTATTACACCAGAAAATATAGGAAATCTTCAAACAATATTTTCATTTCTTCCCTCGGCCTGAATACAAACATGCCTTAAGGAAGTTAATTTTCGCGGATTTTGGCAAATCTTTAAAGGCGGATTTCCATTCAAACTATTTCCACGCGCGCGCGCATTTTTGAGACAGAAAATCAGTTAACGCATGCGCAATATGTGTCAAAACACTGATTGCATCATCCTTTCAGCATGCGCGCGAGCGTAAAAATAAGTAGAAACCATTTCTACTTTTGCGATCACAGAAATGCTCTCGAAAAAATAAGCCAATCAAAAAGCAAGAAACTATAAACAAATTACGACATTGTTAAAATTATCGTAAATCATCATGGCGTCTCAAGAGCAGCCGCAAGTAAATTTAAATATGCTTTTGGCAGCGTTACAGCAAAATGGAGAGAGAAATCTGGGAGATCTTACTGCATTAATTGCAAACAATGAAGAAGAACTTTGTCATGTAGCTGAATTTAATGAGGATGTAGAAGTTACTGCAGAAGAGACAATCAATGATGCTGTTTTGGGGGAGGAGGAGAAGAACGAACCAGAAGGTGTAACATATGATCCCGAAATACTCATTGATTTAATCAAAGGAGAGCCTTGTATATGGGATACTGCGTGTAGGGCTTACAAGGAACAAAACAAGAAGAGAAATGCATGGAACAAGATCTCGAAAATATTTAACAAAGATGGTAAGTGTTTAATAAGTTTTTGTTCTAAGCATGATTCATTCGGCATAATGATTTATTATTATATACCAAGGGATCAAAAGGAATAACGTTTTTCTAACAACCGTTGAATTATTTCTTTTTCAGTGGATTTCCTTAAACAACAATGGAAGAACATAAAGGAAAAAATGAAACGTTGCCTTGATAAACGCAATCGGTTAACACGATCTGGTGCTGCAGCCCATACCTTGCCAAAGTGCAAATTTTTTGACGTCTTGATGTTTTTAGATGATAAAATCAGTAATCAGGAAACACAAAGCAACATCGATATTTCAAAAGGTAGTGATAATCATGAAAGTAATCCAAGCCCTTTGTCCTGCAGCAGTATATTATCCTCGCCAAGTGGATCATTCAGCGCAGATGCTGTTGTAGATACTAGCACTAATACAAGGAAGCGTAGTTTAAAAAATAAACAAGGAATGTCCCAACGTATTGATCTTTTGACGCTAGATTTTTTGGAAAAGGCTTCCAACGAAAAAATACCCAAGAAGGAGGATGGAGAAAATAGTGATTTATTATTTTTTAAAAGCTTATTACCATCTATGAAACATTTATCAAGAAGAAACAACCGTGTGGCTAGAAAAAAAATACAGGACATTATCTTTGAACTTGAAATGTCAGAGGATGAATAAGATTTTTACAGTTATCTTAAGTGAATTAGTTCTTGCGGAATTTAAGTTCTTTTAAGCAAAAATCGCGTTTCTTAGACTTTATAAACTTAACTTATTCCACTGTGACGAGGAGGATGATGATTAGTTAGTATTTTTAAAACAACCTATAGAGTTTGCTTGAAATTCATTTACATTTTTTAAAGATATATATAAAGAATACATATAACAAGTATATAAGTTGAAAGTACGTTCTATTTCAAGAATTTAATATTCAGATATATTTAGCATATACATAGTACAGATTTTGCTTTAATATATGTCAAATGTGTTTGTTGTTGATGAAAGAATGTCATTTTGCCAAGGTACAGCACCTTCTGGAGAATTGAAATAGTCCTTGTATGCGTCACGTACTTCTTTTGCTAAATTCGAATAGTTGTTTGAACCACGAACACTTTGGTGTAATCCAGCAAGACCAACCACATCTCCTATTTCGTTTCGCCAACTGCCCGGAGTAACTCTGTTTACACAGTATGTGTCAACAAAATTTCGTGGCGCATAAGAATATATATCGTCAACATTATTTATACTCATTAGGAAGTTATGCAAAACTAAAGTAGCTTTGACAATGTTACAAGTTGACTCCACATTTGATGCTATAGGTCTTCGAAAAATACGGAAACGGGTAGCAAGAATACCAAATGCATTCTCAATAACTCTTCTTGCTCGTGATATTCTATAATTGCATATAACTTTTGTTTTATCACCGTTACTTTTGTCAGGATAAGGTTTAACCATGTAAGACTTCATGGAAAATGCATCATCTGCAACGAACACATAAGGATATTTTATATCATTGCCACTGCTTTCTATACGATCAGCAGATGGAAAATTAAGAAGATTGTGATCAATCGCGTATCCTAACTTGCTATTTGAGTACACACCTCCGTCACTTTGTCGACCATTATCTCCTACATCTGCTAAGGTAAATTTGTAAGCAGCATCACAAATAGCAAGCAATACTACACTATGAGTTTTCTTATAATTGAAATACATGGATCCACAACGTGGTGGTGCTTGAATAATTACGTGCTTTCCATCTATAGCCCCTAAACAATGTGGAAAGTTCCAATTATGCTCGAATTCATGTGCTATTTTTATCCATTCCTGACATTGGCTAGGAGGTGTAAAATAGTTCTTGGAAAGAAGAACATCCCAGATGACGGAACAAGTTTCTTTGATTGTTCTACCAATGACCGATGGACTCATTCTGTAACTTGCTGCAAGTGTAACGTGGGCATCACCCGTGCTCAAGTGCCTTAGTGTCACACAAAGCCTCTCCGCAGGAGTTGCTACACTTCTTCTTAGCGAACATTTTGTAATAAAAGGAGCTATCCATGATAATAACAGTTCAAATGTTGTTGGACTCATCCGAAAACATTTATAAAAGTATTCGTGGTCAAAAAGGTACATATCTTTTACCAACAGGTGAAATTCACTTTTTTGTTCCCGTTCCAAGAATATTCTCCGAATCCACATATTTTTCTTATATTTACTCCTACGATTTCTCAAACGCAGAAGGAGTAGCAAGTAAATGTATCGTTTGTTTACAGCAGCCATATTTTTCTTGAAATACTTCTAAACATGTGCGCGCGCACGCAAACTGAAAAAAGAATGGAAATTACCTAACGTATTTTTGCGCTGGCGCATGAGATCAAATTTACGCGCGCGCGTGGAAATAGTTTAAATGGAAATCCGCCTTAAGATTTCAAAAAAATTCAGAATTACAGATTATAAATTTATCTTGCAAATTTGCCTCAAATCTATCTTCTCTTGATTGAGAACATAGATTTTCAATGTAAAATAAAAGAGGTGCGGAAGGGGTGCGGATGGATATCCTGAGTAACTTTGAGTCTGATTTCTCAACAAACAAAATTAAGCTTTTAAGGCAGGCCTAAATATTAGTATTTTTCAAAAATATTTCACACAAGATGTTTTTGTAGTAAATGGAAGCTTTTGGGAGGGTGGCCCATAAAAAATTCAAAAGTCTATCATTTTGAATCACCCTAATATAGACGTTTTCCATTGGGTAACTAAGGTAGTTTTGAGCAATGATATCTTTTTAAAGACAACAGGTCACATAATTTTTTCAACTGTGTTAAGGAGGCCTAGGTCTGAACAAAGTATAAAACTACTTGATAGAAACCAATTTTGTTGCCCATTCCAAAAAAATGACCTGGAACCTAGCCCTACATGAGAAAGATAGCAAATAAATTTGCTCATAAGTCAAAACCACACAGTAAAAAACTAGTAATTTTCATATCATCTGACACTTGTAAGTGTAGACTATGTGGTTTGAAAGGTTTTTTTGTGTTTCAACACATATTTGGGCCAAAATGGCCTCCTTAAGTCAGCCAAAATTAGAGTTTGAAGGGGGTTTTGAACCATGATTTCAAGCCTAATACTCAATTTAGACTGTACATTGCAGCTGAAACTGATAAACCTCATTGAGTGTTATAGGATTTATGTAAAAGTTCAGCTTCTAACCAAACTATAAGGAAATCATCAGGGTTTGAATATTAGGGTACAGCAAATAATAAATAAATGATCGAAATTCAAAAGCCCAGAAAATCCTTAAAAATTAATGAAATCGAAAAACAATTTTCAGAGAGTGCTTAAAACCCAAGTACTTTCAACATATGTGAAAACTAAGTTGTTTTGAGAACATTACTTCCTGACATTGCCTGACTCTTACAAAAAGTGGCTCTTAAGGCAGCCTTACAGTTAAACTTTCGTATTGCTCATAAAAGATGCTCATAAAACCTAAAATAACTATACAAATCTTTATTTTCATTCCATAAAATAGCAGAAAGGCGGACTAGCAAAAAACAATCGCGAGGCAAAGATTAACTACTTAAAATAAGTTTAACAAAAATTTGAGAAGATTACCACCCATGCAAACAACTTCTAAACCCTTAAATTTCAAAACAGGGTATCCCACTAATTAGAACTTGAGATTTTCAGAAGAAGAAGTAAAAGACAGTCATAAATTTCATTGCTTATGTTTTTTTGTCTTGTCAGGTCGTAAAAATTAAAGAATGTGCACGTTGCTGCATCATTTTTCTACATCAATCAACAACACGTTGTAAGCTAAACTATTGTGTACTTTAAAGGAACCAAGTTTCGCTTGACACTTGTTGACACTTTCACCTTCTGTCAGCGAAAGTTTCTACCTTTAAAGTACTTAAAAAGAAGAAGAATTTAGTAAATTGAAAACTGCAGCCACAACCAAAAATCAATGGTAACATCGTACCTTGGCAACAAGCCAGCTTGGGTTTACCCTATGTTCTCCAAACGCACCGAATCCTAAGAACAAATATTCATCCTCGTAAATTTTGGTATATGGTATCTGAAAACAAAACAAGAGCAGGTTGCCACACAAGGTGTGATGTATTGACCTTTGCCTTTTGGTAAGCTTTTGTTTTACCTTATATTATATACTCTCTTACAAGACAAATTTTGTTTTGTTAAATAAAAATAATGCAAAGCAAATGATTTCAAGAGCGGTATAGGGGTACCTACCTGTCAATAACAGCTTCCATTTTTTCATAACTAATAGTTTGCTTGTGTCAGGTTGTTTTTTATCTAAACTATATATAAAATTATATTTATTAAAATATGAAACTTCATAAGTTCAAAAAAGTACTAACAATATAAATATATTGGGATGAAAGCAATATTAGCTTTACTCTATTAATTCATTTTCATGCTATAAGAAGAATTGATGTGACTGAACTAAACTGCATGAACGAGATATGGCGTACTAGAAATAACAGGCCTTGACACCGCGCAATGTCCGTCAAAATGCGAGGACTGATTCTTTTCATAAGTTGATGCAGAGCATCATGTGCACAGAAGCAAAAGTGTTAAAAATC
Organism: Candelabrum cocksii; assembly: GCA_963930725.1. Classification (NCBI taxonomy): domain Eukaryota; kingdom Metazoa; phylum Cnidaria; class Hydrozoa; order Anthoathecata; family Candelabridae; genus Candelabrum; species Candelabrum cocksii. Next base: position 11,953,621 of record OZ005674.1, on the reverse strand, counting down.
AAACTATTTGAGACAGAATCCATAGAGGTAATGTTGTAGCCATTATTTGTGTCAACAATAGGAGTAAATCAAGAAATTTGATTGCCAAAGTATGGCGAACAGTTGAATTTTTTTGCTTTTTTGCTTCATGACTTTGTACATATTCTTAAAAGTATTAGAAATGATTGGATTACTGAGAAAACTGGTGAGATTAAGTTTCAACTTAAAGAAGATTCATGATGCAAAATGGGAGCACAAAAACTTGAAGAAAAGAACTTAGTAAAAATGTCCAGATTGACCTAATGTTGCTGCAAATCCAAAACCAATCGAGCAACAAAGAGTTGATACTTGTTTGAAAGTATATTTTGTAAAAAGACAATAACTGCTTTGAAATGCCATCCGTCTATGCAAAATGACAATGTTGATAGAACTGTTCTTAACAAAGCCAGTTGAATTCTGGAAAATTGTGAATGCCAAAAGACCTTCAGAAGGAATCAAACTTAGGTTTCACTTCGAGACCCTATATCATCACTAAATGATTTACGACTTGATAATTTGGTAGAATTATGAGATATGATTGATTAGCAATTTAAAACCAACACAAGGAAAACGGGTCCAATGTTTAACTACTGACACCGGTAATGTCTTTCAAGTTACATGCAAAGGTCTTATTAAACTTGGCAAAAGTATTATTGGGAACATCCCATGTTTTTCTTGGAAATTTCACAACTAACCCTTTGAGACAAGCCTTTAGTAAACTTCGACAAGGGAGTGGCATATTTTAATTATATTCAACAAGTGATAGAAAATTTAATATCAACATAGAAGTCTATAGAAGAATGACCTGGTTTGGAAACTCATTGTTTCCCGCTATTGTTTGAGAACGAAACTCGACAACGCTTATTATTATGATCACGTGATCAAAGTAGTTGCAAAACAACTTTTGAAATGGCGGACAGAGATGGATGTTACAGAGGAAATAATCTAGATATTTATATTGACTTGCTAGAAAGGGGGCTCATTGATGATGAAATTGAAGTTTTCTTAAGTTCTGCAACCTCTGAAGTAAGAAATGTTTTTATATCAAATAAAACGATATGATCATGTAACCGAATGTTAGCTACTTTCTTATTACTAGTGCTTAATATAATATATATTACAGCATTATATTATGTGTAGCTAGCTAGCGTAGAGATGATGGCAAGTTTCTTAAATCTAGATTTTATTTTTTAGGATGTTACTACAGAACTGTTTCAATGCGATCATTGTTCAAAATCTTATAAAACAAGAAGTGGTTTGAGACGACACGAAAAAATGAAACATCTCCAAAAGGAAGAAACCACTTCATCTCATAACAACACTACACTACCGGAAGAAAAATACACATGACACACTTCGACTTGGCAAGACCAATACATTTGCATTTCTTAATTCATCATAGAAAGATGCTGACTTCATTGCAAGTGACAAACAAAACAAAACAAACAAAAGCAAATAATCATTGGATGATAACATAGACTATTGGGAGCAGAATTTACTGCCTTTCTCTTTTCCTCCCAAAAAAGTTTCATAAAAGGATTAATGTTTCCAGAATTCTGCTCCATTATGCTACTTAGCTCCCCTTCTATTGTTTTACCAAGTTGGATTCCCATTGTTGCTATCTCGCTCTTCATATGTTCAATTTGCTGCTTTAATTGTGATGTAAGCAATCGTTCCTTTATTAATGCCAATCTAACTCTGTTTGGGTGTGTATATTTTAATGGGGCATTTGGCTTTGCCGGTGTGTTGAAATGTTTTGTCTTTGCCAAATCTTTCAATTGCCTTTTGTTGACCATGTCTTGACATGGCTGACAAACACTATCTTTACATAATACAATACATTCTGTACATCTATAAATGTGTTTATTTTGAGGAGGGGAGCTGTCAATTATTTCTGCAACATCAACAGTACATGGAATGTACTTTATCATCAACTGCATTCTTCAGTCCATTACATACATTATATGTTTGAACATCTTGGAGAAGTGATGAGATGGTAACATGACGCATTGAACGAAAGTATTGCTTGTAAATTTTAGAATCACATGGTAAAGTCCATCCATAAACTTTACATGAAAATTGAAATTCATTGTCTACAATAACTTCATACTTTGGTAATATATACAATGGTTCTGTATAACTGAAAGTAGCAACATCTACTCCAAATACAACAACCCAATTTGCTAATTTCAATTTTCCAGCCCTCTTGCAAAATTCCTTATAACTTTTGTATACACTTCGGTTCTCAGCAATGTGCACACAATTTCTTTCATCTTTCACAATGTTAATATGCCTTCTCTCAAGAACTGTTGGGGTTGCATGTGATTTTACTGGTAAGTTGACGGATGGCAGTGCACCAAGCTTCATCGTTTTTCAACCAGTTTCTGCAAAAATAAAAATTGTATATATATATACATAATTGAAAAGATCACACATTTCTACTTATAGTATATATATATATATATATATATATATAACTATTGTTATAGTTGTTGTTGTTGTGTTGTTGTTGTTGGGTTGTTATATATATATATAGTGATAGATTGTAGCTAGATATCTAGCTAGCAAAACAAGATATTAGATTCTACTTACTTGTAAATTCTATGTCTTTTTGTTTAAAGTCAAGTGTCTTTCACAGAAATAAACATTTCCATTCTTTATTCTTTCCTTCAAAACTTAGTCCATTTCTCTATATTTCGAAAGGATGTTACAGAGTTCTTTTCGCCAGTGAATAAAACTGATCAGTCCTTGTAGGTATTTTAAGTATACTTATGTCCTTGTGTTTCTGTGTATCTGAAACTGTGCAGCCAGGAAAAGCACAATTTCTTCCAGGCATATCTCCTGGATAGTTCTAAAAAGAACTGTTTTTTCAGTTTTATCTCTATAGTTAACAGTTTTTTAAAAATAAACTACCAATTTCACTGCGCTAACAGATGAAAAACGTACACAATCCAGTTTGTTTTGCAACTACTTTGGTCACGTGATCTAACAATACAGAAACAATAACTTTAAACAATGAGTTTCTAGACCAGTCATTTTTCTATAGACTATGATATCAATAAAATAAAGCTTGTGCTGCAACAAGATATAAATGTTACAACTTTTTCTGTGACAAAAGGGAGGGACAAAAGTGTGAAAAATGTTACTACCACTTATCAAAACAACAAACAATGTCAAGTTTTTAATGATTTACCAGAACTTAAAGATAAATTAAGCCCTGATATAAAATCTATATGTTCTGTTTATGTTGTTTTCCTCTTTGGAAGTATCACATGAAATTGTTGACATGTATGTAATTGTTATACTTCAAATCTCAATCCAGTCACCACTATATATAGCCACAATTCTTTATTGGTCCTATAAATTATGGTTAAATAATTTTCTGATTTAAAAATCTGAAATCTCAAGCTCAGACATGATACTAACTTTTGTTCATGTACATTTCGCTAATGCTGTGTTTGTGGTGTAATGATGTTTGTCCATGTTTGTTGTGATTATCCATGTCTGGAGTCATAAAAGGGCGAAACAATCAAATTTATCATCATAAATCTATTGTATCTATCTATTGTTTTTTAACAAATCAAAATTTTGTCTATACTTGTGTGCAAACTTATATCACCTCTATTCCACCAGATCTATTGAACATATCTCAAAGTAAGGAAACATACTTCAAAACCGGCCCCACATTTTTACGGACATTGCGCGGTGTCAAGGCCTGTTATTTCTAGTACGGCATGGAACGAGAAAATAGAAATTGCAAAATGTAACTGTCCAAAACCCCGAAACAATGACTCTCAACCACTGATGCTTTTTACGCGATTAGTGGCTGTTAACCACTGAATCTATTTGCACGTGGAATACGAAGCACTTTCCTTCTTTCAAAATGGCTTCCATGTCTTCCGTCTCCCTCCTGCGATCTGTCTTTCGAACACCCGCAAGACAAATAGTTTTATTTGGTGCAAACGGCTCGCAACAATGTTTATGTACGTATAAACATGACATAATATTATTTTGTTTACAGATACCCTAATCTTAATCATAATCTTTTAGATAGCCATTTGCGAATACGAAAGTACTATTTGGTTTGGATAAAAACAATACTTTTAAATGTTTCGGATAGTCTCATGTCCATTTTCAAGATAATGTTGTTACATAAATTTCAAATATAAGTGGTAAATAAACTCATTAAAAAGTAATAATAATTGTAATTTTAGTTAAGTAGTGTCCTCAAACGAAAATATTAATTTTTAGCAATCAAATGTTTTGCTGTAAAACAAAAGTCAAATTTTTGTATCAGTATTCTTAATGGAATAGTGAAAATTTGTATTTATGTTTTTAACGAATGTGATGTGAATTGTGTGTCAATAGTTACTACTAATTTGAAAAGTAAATGCACGCTTCCTTCCAGAACTGTTTAAAGAATAGAAACACACGGTAAACATAAAAATTCTCAGTTTTTATCTTGCATGGTGAAATACATTTTACGAGCTTCAGTCAGAAGTAAATTGAAAATATTTTAATGAATGGTTAATGTGCATCATATTGAAAGATTATTTTATCAACAAAGGATCATTGAATCAGAATTGAATTTTGAGCAGTGGAAATATCAAAATATGTAAGAGGTCCATGATAAAAGACATGATTTAGGACGATTCTGGTGAAAATTGCCCAAACAGGTATTTTCAAATGATTTAACTAATTTATGCTAAAAGCATAGTAGGATCGAAGTGATGATTGTTTCTGTCAAATTTAAACTTTATCACATTTTCACCAATTTGGACATTTATCAAATAAAGTAAAATCAACTGTAAGAAGACAATCAAAACCTTCATCACAATCTTATTAAAAGCTGTCAGTGAGAATTAAGAATGTAATTCAGTGATTTCAGCATAAACCTCTCAACTTCTATCAGGGTGTTAGCCAGGTCTGAATTGCTTACAGTGTTTTCTCCGCATTGGGAATTTCCTCTCTAACCCTGGCCTTCCCAAGCAAAAAATCTTTTGACTTAAAAGTGCTCTAGATTGGCTAAACAGACAAATTGAAAATAATTGATACAACTCCTATTTTTAAAAATGAAAACTTTTTTGTAGCGTATTTTATTATTATTGGTTATGTTTTCCTCAGAAAAAACTGCCATTATATAATTTAAATAAAATAATTTAGTTTGTGTTGAGTTACTGTTTTTAGTAATTTTTTTTGCTTGTAATTGGGAATTTTGAGTTCTTAGGCAATTGGGAATACAGCATATAACGTGATGCCACAAGGCTGGCTAACACCCTGTCTATATATGATGTAGGTTTGATAAACAAAATTCTTTGCCTTTTTGTGGAGTCAAAATGAACAAATTCTGCCTCAATTGTGGTCTTCCTATGATCGCACAACAGATGTAACATATTTTTCAAAATGCTTTTTCAATAGTTTTGACCTTTTCCTCTTTCACGCTAGTAGTTAAGTGCATTAATTGCTTAATTTAATTTCAACATTTGTCATCTTGGCTGAATTGCTCAGGTTTAAACAAGGCAAATAAAAGTGTGATGCATGACAATTATAAAGAGTTCCATTCAAATGGGTCTGAGGGTAGAGTACTTTTCTCGGAGATTTCTTCAATGATGAAAACTGGCTACAATTTATTTCATAGTCATTTTTGTCAATAACAGATCATCAGTTTTCACTTGACTCTGACTTTTTCACAATGAAACGTATAATGTTAACCTTCTAGATTCGAATGACCATGGTAAAATTAAAGTGGAGAAACCAGTTGTTGAGTTGGATGGAGATGAAATGACACGAATCATCTGGCATCGAATCAAGAACGAGGTCAGTCGTGAAAGTTTAGGATTTCGATAATTGAGTCTATTAACTAAGAAGAATTTCATCTTAAAACATTCCTGTCATTTTTGACATAGCTCGTCGAAAATGCACAGAAAAACGTTAAAAATAATTTATCCACATCATTACTCTTCCATCTGGAATAAACGTGACTCAACAGCAATTTTCTGAGAATTTTTTACCCACAGCTCTGTCAGCCATCATGTTTAATAAAAATTGGCCATATTTTCATCGACAATGCTTATTCCAGGTGAGGCACCATGTTTATTAACATCAAGGAACCAAGTCACTCTTCTTTTCACAACTCAGTTATTTGTACCATTCAGCAACCACCGTAGCACTGGAACAAAATGACACGATCATGAGACAACATTTAATTTTTCTTTCTATAATTGGTCATTCCCAGCACCACACTTATTTCAGGCACCAGGTCTATTCAAGTAATTGTTTTCCTTGTTTGTCGTTCACAACTTCAAAGCAACTTTTCTCCTCTTGTATAGTTGATTTTGCCATACCTCGATTTGGAATGCAAATATTATGACCTTGGCCTGCCTTACCGTGACGAAACAAACGATCAGGTGACGGTTGATGCAGCAGAAGCCATTTTGAAATACAACGTTGGCATCAAGTGCGCCACAATTACCCCCGATGAAGAGAGAGTGACAGGTGGCAAAAATATCCTCTTTTCAGAAATGAAATGCGGCTTTATTTCAGATTTCAATTTATTTTTACTTCATCATAATTTACAGTGTCTGGTAAATATAAAAATAATTTAGTTTACAAATATAAAATGCAGGAGAGATTTTTTTCGTAGTAAATAGAATATTCCTCTATGGAACGCTCTGGGTCTTGCACTATTTGAATTGTCTACCTAACCACATTTTTAATGTTCCACACGACATGTAAACATGTAAAAACGCATGAATCTCGTGCATTTAGAGTTCAACTTGAAGAAAATGTGGAGAAGTCCAAACGGTACAATTCGTAACATTCTTGGTGGCACCGTGTTCCGAGAGCCGATTTTATGCGAAAACATCCCCAAATTGGTTCCTGGTTGGACCGAACCTATCATCATTGGTCGACACGCGTTTGGTGACCAGGTTAGTGTGTGTTTCATGAAAAACAAAGATTGATTTATCTACGCATGTGTGAGACAAATAACTTATCTTATAGAATTAACCATTTGCTTATTTGACATTCTTTTAGCTAAAACGCAAGACTATTTCTTTTACTTGGTTGGTTTGTCTCGTATTTTACTCCTAGATCCTAGCGCTGTTGTCTTGATTTACCAATTTTCTGTGGTTTGTCTCGTACTTTACTCCTAGAACTGTTGTCTTGATTTACCAATTTTCTGTAATTTCCGCGATATGTGTTGTGATGCAGTATGATTATATCTTCGTTATGCACAGTGCTACGTCACATAGTTAAGATGATGCACCCCCGTGATATTATGAGCTGGTGGGTTTTCCTGCAGTAAGTTGTTTAATGCAGAAGAAGTTAATTTTTGGTTAATTACTAAAAGAAATTGACATTTTTGGAGACCGCAATAAAATTTTGTTTTATGATTTTCTCTCTTTTTGTTCAGTACCGGGCGGAAGACCTCGTTGTGCGGGGTCCGGGGAAGTTTGAGATATCTTTTACCCCGTTATCTGGTGGAGAGAAACAAACCGTCGATGTGTTTGACTTCAAAGGTATGTTTTGTGAAGAAAACATTGCGTGATTTATTTGAAGCTGTCATATATATTGCCAACGGATTGGCAAACTTCTTCTCCGTAATGGAGAACTTCATTCTTTAAAATGTTATCCACACTGAAACGTTGTATCAGGGTGCCCACTCTACCCGGAAACTCCTTGAAAAAATGTTCAGTTTGTAGATATTTTGAAAATGAAAACAAAACAAAATATCTGGAGGCTGTCCTGAAATTTTTCCTTACTGTCTATATGATGGCATTTTTGCAGTAAATTTTTTTTCTCGATACACATGGAAATAATGTAAATTTCACCTGGAAAAACATTTTTATTGTAAAAATAAGTGGCCTGATTGTTTGTTTTTGTTTTGCGTCCAGGACGCTCATTAAGCATTGCCATAAAGACCTCGATCCGGAGTTTTAGTGTATTTAATTGCTCCCATTTGTGCTACGGTTATTTTTGATGAAATACAGCGTTTTTTATTTATTACTGCTTTGTGATGGCATGGGCTCGAACCTTTCGGTTAAGAAACCGAACGCCATTCCCATTGCGCTATTGCCAGATATAATTGTTGCATGATCGGATGACACACACTGTTCAACTCAGGTACTGGCGGCTGTGTGCTTGGTATGTACAACACCGACGAGTCCATTCGTGATTTCGCCAACAGTTGTTTCAACTACGCAATCAGCAAGAAGTTTCCCCTCTACATGAGCACCAAGAATACCATTTTAAAGAAATACGACGGCCGGTTTAAAGATATCTTCGAAGAGATCTACCAGGAGTATGTTTTCGTTAGCAATCAATTCTCTAAGAATGTACAGATGAAATGTTTAAAGTTCAGAATTCGTTGTCATGGCAAATATATGTGTATGTATTTAGTTAATAATAATAATAAATATATAAGATATAGGCCGTAAATATAGCCTTGAAATATTATGATGATGATTTTAAATACTTAAATAAGCTGGGTTTGGAAGTAGTGGAGATTTGTATAAAAGCAACAGATCCCGTGTGTATTTAACAAAGATGACGTCTGTTATTTTCTCGTAGGAAGTACAAGAAGGATTTCGATGCGATGGGCATCTGGTACGAACATCGTCTGATTGACGACATGGTTGCGCAATGCTTGAAGTCGGGTGGTGGTTTCGTTTGGGCGTGCAAGAACTATGATGGCGACGTCCAATCAGATACACTCGCCCAAGGTAATGATCTTTCACGGAAATGTGAGATGGGGAAAGTTTCATTTTGTGAAGTGCCACAAATTTGTCTGGGTTAGGGTTGTAATTTGCCGCGCAAATTAAAGAAGCAATAATGGTTCACATTTTTTAAGTTACAATAAGTAGTAGTTATCGCGAGTTATGAGAAAAATATGGCGAATATTTTTTTGAGTTTTTTATGTTTTTCAAAATATTCAACGAGCCTTTAGGAATCCCGGGAATAGTTGCTTTAACCAATCAATCAAGAAAAAATATTGAGTTTTGCACTCCGAATTATGATATATATTTCCTTGTGATTGGCCAATCAAGTTACAGATATTCATGCAACCTATTGATAAACTAAAATATAAATACATGTTTCAACAAATTGTATGTATGTATTCTCTCAATCATTAGTTCACGAGAAATGTGATTGATATTTTTATACAATGGCCTTAGTGCCAATGCTCCAACAAAAAGATACAGGCCCGAACTGATACCGAGATTTCATACGATTTGATCTAGAAACATTGAACTCAATGAATGAATGTTTTTAAACTCAATATTCATATTTTTGGTTATATCCTCCCATAAAATAATCATTCTCTATGCTTCCATAAAATAATCGTTATTCGAAATTTGAAAACATAGCAATGTGATACGTTTGTCACTCTGTCTTATGTCACTATTTTGTCATATGTTTGTCACTTACAGGTTTTGGGTCTCTCGGCTTGATGACCAGCGTTCTGGTGTGCCCGGATGGTAAGACCATCGAGTCAGAGGCGGCCCACGGTACAGTTACCCGCCACTATCGGGAACACCAGAAAGGCAACCCCACTAGTACCAACCCAATCGCGAGCATATACGCGTGGACTCGCGGCTTGCTGCATCGCGCGGAATTGGACGGGAACCAAGAGTTGACAACGTAAGGGACCTAAAGAGAGACATCTTAAAAAGTGTCGTCACTGGCATGATGCATTTAGTCCTATAGAAATGTTTCAAATTTGTTAGTGTGAAGTCAAAGTGTGACGAGAGGGGAATTATTTATTCTGAATTCTTAACACGACCATGATTCTCAGTTTCAGTAGAGCCCTCGAGAAGGCTTGCGTTGATTGCGTTGAAGATGGCCACATGACGAAAGATCTGGCTGGTTGTATCTATGGATTGAAAAAGTATGGAATGCTTGTACAATATACAATAAATTTATTTTCCCAAATGGTTACCATCACAAGCTTGTAACTATACAGGTTATTGTTGTTTCTGAGGTTGTTGTGTTTGTTGTTGTTGTTGTTGTTGTTGTAGTTGTTACTTGTCATAAACCACTAAGTTCTAATATATTGCTAACTACCATTTTCATTGCTTTCATTTATAATTCTTTCAGCGTCAAGCGCGAACACTATCTCCTCACGGATGAGTATTTGGATGCTGTCAGGCAAAAACTGCTCAAGGTCTGGTCACCATCTACGGCATGATCAAAGGACATTCTTAGACGCTATCTTTAGTTAGCCTATTTTTTATGTATTTTAATTATAATGCAATGGAACATGAAAGATATCATTCACCAACGTAGGTCATTTTTCATTACCTCTAAACAATTTTAATACATGCCTTGTTATGTTTCGTTCGCTTTTTTGAGTGTCCCCTTTATCAACTGACCGCCATGTTTAACGATTCATATAATACTGTCGCCTTTAATAAAACGTGTTTTTGTAAGGAATTTGACCAGAACACTTCTGAACATAGCGTGGTTGTCGTGTTTGGCCTACTTCAATGATTACTTTCATTGTTTTGTATCGTAAACACCTCGCGGTTTTATTGTTGATTCAACACTACAGAAGTTTGGCGCATGAACATGAAGTTTTGAATCATCAAAATAATACCCCCGTCCTTTTTCTCATCATTGTATTCTCGCAACTGTGCAGTGAATTTGCGTTGAACACCTTATTTAGGTTTTAGTTCTCCCTAGTCGACGATCAAACGCGAAATGCAGTTACCTCTAGTCCATTTAATGCCGGGAAATACTGGAAATCATTCTCCGTAGAAAATACAAGGAGTGGTTCATTCAAACATAATTTCCTATTTTTTCCATGATTCATTTGCAATGATTGGTGAAGTGAAATCTGCGCCTGATGTGGCTATTGAAACGCCAAACGATTACTGCATTAACTTACTAATATGCTAACTGGCGTTGTTCGTATACTGTAAATGATAGTTTAAACGCCTGTCAATCAGAGACCAGCCGGCAAAATTATTAACGCCCAGGATAAAACTGGACACCTATTAGGATAAGTTAAAAAAGATGATCGCGGTTGTTTATTTTAGTTTCGATGCATTTTATTGTCGCAAGGAAAGCTTTACAACATTTTCACTTGTTTTTAAACTATTTGTATGCGATTTGAACTCGTGCCTAGACTTGCCGGTGTTGCACAGAAGTTCGGCATGGCGAACTTGTTTGTTTCTTCTGTGATTGCGATTGTTATTTTTTTCAACCATGGTTGGAAAAACTGCGCATTTTTTGGATGTTCCACTTCGCGAAGACAAAAAGGAATACCTATTTAAAGTTTCTTCACCAAACACCGATCATTTTAACGAGAAATAGAGACGGGATGAATAAAATAAATAATAACACGATTTTCACGTTGCATATGGAAACCAGGTCTAAAAGAACCTTAGAATAAACTTAATAATCGTCAACTGCCGGTTTCTATTTTCGTGTTTGTATTTTTACCGGCTGCCGTTTCTTTTTCCTAAATTGAAATCTGCAGAAAATTTTGCAAAGTGGTGGTTTTTCAAAGAGATTTTCCACCGTGAATTATCGATTTTAAAGCCCGTCCGTTGCCTTCCGGGTATATATACGATCATCTCAGAAATCACAGTGAAAACAGGATAGCATCACGGAAGCAGTCACCCAAGAATTGAAGACTTCTATTAGAAGCTTTAACAACTAAGAAATGAACCGTTTTTTAATATTGCTTTAACTTTATAAACTTCTCTTTTAAACTGCAAACCATAAACTGAAATTGTGTTAGTACAAAAACGATATTTTGATTACCAAAAGCAGGTTTCATTTTTATCTTTGTATCTAACCTTTTACAATCTCTAGATCAGCTATCTCAAAAATTTGATGAAATTTCATTGAAAAAACATGCCGAAATTTAAACCTTTAAACATTCAAATTTTACTTTTATAAATAAATTTTTGCAATTTTGATTTAAAATATTTAGCATTCCTCGACAAACAAATGACAATGTCGGGTAGATCCTTGCGGTTGCGCAGAACGATTGCTGGACATTTGAGTGGTTTGAGTTGAGCGGATTAAGGTTTTCAAGGGTCTCCTATCAACAAAAGGTCTTTAGTGATGATGCACAGTTATTCGAATTGCTCTGCGTGATATTTCTTGACGAAATACGTACTAAACCACACACGTCTGGACCATTTTTTCTTCGGACCCAAAATTTAATTCCGCCGACTTTAACTTAAAATTTTAAATATTGCAAAGCACAACGTAAATAGTGGATTGAAAACAATTCATATATATACGGTAAAATGTAAATATTTTGTTTAAATTCATGTATTGAATTTAATAAACTGAAGTTATTCTTTTATAAAGATTCCTTTCGAAAGCGAAACATGAACCCTACCTTACGTTAGTTATATCATTGATTTTTGTCAAATAATTAACAAAGCTTTTTATATATAAACCACACAAGGCAAGTTTACACGGTCATTCTGCATTTAGGAAGTGGCGAATTTGCACGGGGTTTATATAATTACTAACTTATATTCTTTAGTATATTTTTGTCCTATTTGTGAACATTATCTGGCACGGTACCTGGAAGTCTAACGCAAAATTCCTTTATCACAGTCAAAATCACGACACGTCCCATTAGCTTTAAAGGTCCACACGATTTTAAAGAAACGGAGATCATTGTTTACAAAATCGATGCGTTTCAAGTAATGTGGTTGAATGTAAACCTAAGATTGTTTTTGTACTACGTTTTGGTCCCCTGAACCATGGAATAATATTTCATCTAACTTTTGAAATGATCCGATATTTATTTCTCTTTTAGAATGTCAACTTGTTTTGATCCAATGCAATAATTCCATCAATTTCTCTGTTTGTGTTATTAGGGCTGGCAAGCCAAACACAAACAGGAGACGTTTAAACAAAGAAACTATGTATGCACGTTTAAGTATACCTCAGTAAGATTCTATTTTATCTGCAAGAGTGAATATTATAGTTACCAAACATTCAGCTATGAAAGTATAATTACAATTTCAGTTTTGCCAAATATTAGTTATTTAAATTTGTTCCGTTTGTCGCCAGTTTTCTCACTAGATCGCCCAAACTATGTTCCAAAAATAACTCCTACAAAGACCCATTCCGGTCTGTAAAATACATGATCAATGACATTTCCTTGTCGTATTTCTAATAGAATTTCAAATGTTCTCTTTGGATAATTGGAATGTTTTTCAAAATACCTCACTACGAAATCATTTAACGGAATACATTTTGCTTTAGATTCGTGTTCATACCTTCTAAAATTAACGAATTGCGCATGCGTTTGCGAATAGTGTTCAAGGGATTGTTTAGCGTTTTTGAGATTAATAATTGACCATCAGGAAATACTTGACATGGTTGCCAAGAAAATTTGGCGTCAATATGCAACTCTCTAAGCGCGATCCTTGAGTAAAAAATTGTTGCCTTGTAAATTGACCTATCGGCTTTTATATCAAGTAGTAAATAAGCCTTTATCTCTCTTAAAGCCTAAACTAAGCTCGTTTGCAGATTTGAAAGTACGAAAATAGAGGTTTTGGCTCCAAATGTTGTTTGCTTTAACGCGTTTGGACTCATCATGGTTTCCTACAAAACAGCAAAGTGCACAGTAGATCATGTTTCATGTTTTGATAGCAGAAAAAACATTCGCTCAAAGTATTGTTGATCGTTGTAGCGTAATGTGGTGTTGCTTCAAAAAATTAAATCTAATCGCTGTCGTCGTGGTTTTGTTCAAGGAAGTTCATGCCAGTGTTACGTGCGCGCGTGTGAGGCGCGAGAAATGTCCGCTCATTTCCGAATGTTCTAGAAAGACGTTGGAAATTATGGAGGATTGTGGGAGTTTGTTGAACAAGGCCATTTCCAAGCTGAGTTGTAGCGACAAGTGTCGCTCTCGTATCGGGAATTTCTCCACTCAATCTCCAATAGGGAGGGAACTGGCTACCTGTGACTGCCAGAAAGATGCAGATTGTGTCATACTGCGAAACAGATTCCAAAGATGCTTGACAAACTTTGCCAGCGACAAAACGGGATGCCACAGGTACCAGAAGAAATGCTTTTCAAACAAAAAATGTGAAGATTTGTACACTGTTTGGTTCGATTCGTGTTCGGATATGTTCAGTGGATACCGTTACACGAACTCATGTCAGAGGGCTGAGAACGAGCTTTACTCGCACGTCATTGGTGGAAATCTGCAAACCTGCACGTGCGATGGTACATTCGAAGAAGAAAAGTTTTGTTTGGAGATAAGGTACCTGAGGAACCGTTTCAAAACTCCGCCGGCAGTTACGCAAATGAACACTCCACGCAAAGTCAAACTTGATCAGAGGTCGTCAGCTAATACCTTGTCTCAAATATTATCCACCTTCTTACTGGCATTGTTGGGTAATCGAGTCATGTTTTAACCTCGAAATCAAGAAAAATAAAAGACTTTTGATTCCTATTAGTAGCATTAATACTTTGATAAAAAATGAAAGGAGAAAGAGTTTAATCGGAAATTATCTTTGTTGCGGAAAGTTATATAACCGCATATCATATGCTTGTACGTGACGAGATTCGATCGTATGATAATGTAAATTGTATTTATTTACTTTTGTGAAAATAGCACAGGCTTTTTCATATTTGTTACAATTTTTAGGTCTGTGTTTTACACACGATTGCTTTTTAAAACACTCGTATTTCAAAGTTATTCATTGCTAATTTTTAGGTCTGTGTTTTACACACGTTTGCTTTTTATATTACTCGTACTTCAAAGTTCTTGCTAATTTTTATGCCTGTGTTTTACACACGTTTGCTTTTTAAATTACTCCTATTTCAAAGTTCTTGCTAACTTTTAGGTCTGTGTTTTACACACGTTTGCTTTTTAAATTACTCCTATTTCAAAGTTCTTGCTAACTTTTAGGTCTGTGTTTTACACACGTTTGCTTTTTAAATTACTCCTATTTCAAAGTTCTTGCTAACTTTTAGGTCTGTGTTTTACACACGTTTGCTTTTTAAATTACTCCTATTTCAAAGTTCTTGCTAACTTTTAGGTCTGTGTTTTACACACGGCTGCTTTTTCACCTTTTTTTGGTGTTTAAATATCTAGAAATATAAAAGATAAATTCAAACAAACAATGGTCATAATTAAAATTTATTTATTTAGCAAATAGATTGGTGGTTTTCACATGCACACAAAAACAACTTGGAATTCCTGGCATGTTTGGGCTTGTTTAAATCTTTCCCATCAATGCGTAGTTTATTGACTTGTTAAAATAAGTTAAGTTTCTTTATCAACAAAAGTTTGCATGACGTCATGTTCTTTGTAAAAACACAAGTACAATATCAACAGGATTCGAACTTCCCAAGCATAATTTTTTAACAATAAACAAAATATCAATATTATATGGAACCAACAATTTTAATTTTTTTTTCACGATATATTTCGACATTGCTGTCATCATCAGGTAGTCTACAATCAATAAAATCAGTTTAATAACCAATAACAATATTCAAAACATTTTCCAACAAAATATATTCATTCAATCAAGACACTAGATACGACCATTAAATTTCAATCTATGAAGCGAAATAATTAAATACTACGCCTAATCACAATTTAATGACCAAAGTATGGCTTCTAAATTCATCTTTTGTATTAAGATTTGGCTTAAGGTCACTAATAAACAACGCTTCTTTAATCATTGATTGCCATTGGGAGTTAGATGTAGCAAAAATTTTAACATCCTTGTCAATCGAAATGTTCCTTTTATACTGGATCCATATAATATTTGTATAAATAATATAATATATAATATAATATATATATATAATAATAATAATTATTGATAAACAAAATAATTAACTAAACATTTTAACAATAAACCAATTAATCTGCTTTTGTAACATGCTTCTCGCATATGAAATTTTTGGTTCTAGGAAAAAACACCCCTGGAAAAATCCCCCCATGAAGTTTTTCAATTTTTTTTTCAAACAGGTCCACGTGTAGCGTGCAGCAAACACCATTTCCAAGCTTGTCTGGAAATTTCACAAGGGTGTCTGAAAAGAAAATTAGTTCCAATTTTTTATTTTTGTTTATTTGTTGTGTTTTTGTCAATACTGTACATTAAACTAAAAATATCTGCAACGCATATGTACTTACAATGTTCGTTATATAAAGACTGGAGCAATTTCTATAACGTCAATCACTTGCTGTAATTTAACCTCTAAGCCATATATAGGACTATTCTCATTGCCCCAGTCAACATCACAGTAGATAAAATGTAATTTCAAAACAGAATTGTATTTAGGTAGCTTCATACCCTTATTTATGTTTCAAAAACCATTTTTTGAAAAATTAATGGGAAATTCTATGTCTAGCATTTTATTCTTTGACTTAATCAGCAAAATTATAAAACGTTTTTGTTATTTTATCATTATAGCTTAGTCCGAAATTTTAGATAATTTAGTACGAAATTTATTGTTAATGTAGTTTAAAGGGCGAACTTTTCTCTAGACCGGTTTGGTCCCAGGTCTCTGTTAGGCAAATTAGATCAAAAGAGGAAACTTTAACTTGCGAAAATTCAGTTGTTGTTTCAACTTTATCAAGACAGGACAAGAAAGATGGAGTTTGTTACATCGCAGAAAGGCCAACACAAACTGATTCATGACGGGTATGTTTATGTATTTCAAAAAACCTTGCAAATGATTTGCGATCGTTTGAATGTGTGATGAGAAGAACGGGTCAATGTAAGGCAAAACTGAAAGTTGACGTCCAAGGTGAAGCCGTGGGAACAGTGAATGAGCATACTCTCATCCACCGTCTGAAACAAAATGTGAAGTGGTGCGATTAAAAGCTCAGTTGAAAGATCGAGCAGAAACAACAAGAGATGCACCACAGCAGATACTGGCGGACACACTGGCGAATGCATCTGAAACCGCTGCGATAAATTTACCACGAATTAAAAACCTTCGTAGAACCATTCGTTCATAAAGACAAGATAATGCAACTCAACCAGTCTGGCATACCTTTCCCTTACAATGAGACTTTGAATTGTGAATTGTTTCTTCTACATGACAATGGTGTTGGTAACATTGCTCGCATATTGGTATTTGCAACAAACCAATTCGTTCAATTGTTGGCTACTTCTGAAGACTGGTTTGCTGATGGCACTTTCAAAGTGTGTCCAGAAATATGTTTCCATGCGATCCATGCAAAGGTAACTCAGCGTGTTATACCCTGTGTGTACAATAGGAAACGCACCATCAACAATTCCTTTTGATTTGAAGCTGCTGCAATTAACGTTTTCCCTGAGACACGTGTCAGTGGTTGCTTTTTGCACTTATCCTCAAACGTTTGAAAGCGTATTCAAGCCTTTGGCCTTAAACAAAACAAAGGTACAATAACGATGCTGGATTTTGACTACATTTAAGAATGATTGCAGCCGTGGCATTTGTGCCTCCCAATGACACTGTTGAAGTCTTTGAAGAACTCAGTGACGAGATCAGAAATACATACAACGCAGATGCTGATGGAATATTAGATTACATTGAGGATTCTTACATTGGCAGATATCGGCAAAATGACCCACGCAGACCTCTTTTTATTTGCATTAGAGATGTGAAATATGTACCACAGGACAGCTGAGGAAATGCCACGTACAAAAATCATATTGAAGACTGGCATTGCCGATTTCTATCCTTGTGTGCATGATCTCATCCTACATTTTTGAAGTTTGTTGACATCTTAAAGAAGGAGCAATCCGGATCAATCGGGTAGAAATCCTTCAACCTCAGGGAGGACACTCACCTCCAACACAAAGGCGTCGATACATCGATGGTAATCCAAGAATCTTGACCATTGTTGATGATTACCGAAATCGAGACCACATTAGATACTTAGGTGTAATTGCACACAATTTGTGTATTCTAACACAGTGTGAATTGATATTTGTATGTAATGCTAATGTTATTTTATTGAAACGACAAACAATTATCAGAAATGATTCTTGTTTTTGACTACACGTATTTTTTTATAAGAAACCCGTTTACTAAACTAGATCTAGATGCCCTCAAATATTTAAGAAATTGTAGTACTACAAAAATATTTCCTAAGAAACCTTAGTCAGGTTCCAGGGTTTTTTTTCATAGGGGAATTTTTTCCTGATACCAAAATTTTTACTTTGATTAATCGGCCCACTCGTGTAACTAAAACGTCAGCAACCGCTATCGATAATATTTTAATAAAAAACCTTTCTGACCATAAGCTCACATCTGGAATTATTAAAACCGGTATATTCGACCATTTTTCGAAAAAAAATCCTACAAAAGAAATCAATCTAAAAGCAACTTGAATAACTTTAAGGAACGTCTCAAATTGGAATGACACACTTTTCATCGAATGATGCAAACATATCTTTTAATAAATTTCATGACAAATTTATTACGCTTTTTAATAATTGCTGTTTGGTTGAAGAGTTAGTTCAAAAAATATCTTCTTTAAATCCTTGGTTTGACAAAACGCTTATAAAATGTCCAAGAAGAAAACAAAATAACATTTACTCGAACTGCTCAAAACTAATTTACTTATAAAACCTATAAGAAGTTTTATGAACAGCAAATTTTCACACAAAAAATATTATTCTTACTTGCTTCTAAAATTTAAGGGTAACATTAAAAAAAACATGGTCTGTAATAAATGAATTAACAAGACGGTCTAAAATATAAAAGTAATCGTTCCTGTAAAATAACTGTAAAAAATAATAACAATATTACTAACAATAGTAACATCGCTACTGAATTTAACAACTTTTTGCTCACGTTGGGTCTACACTTGGAGGAAAGGTTCTACCATCTAAAATGCATTTTTCAGATTACTGAACGAAAGGGGAGATGCCATATGTTATGTTATGTTATGTTTATTTCGCCAAATAAAAGACATTTACAAATCAGTGCGTGATATATAAACCACAGAACAAGAAAAAAAATGGCTAGGAATCCATAGAAGACCAAGCGGTCTTTTCATTGGACACCTGTATAGACTTATTTATTTATTAAGAACAAGAGTTTAGACGTGAAAATTATAAAATTAAAAATACACAATCTCACAGAAAAAAAACAAAACAATAATAACAAATATATAAAAAATAATAATAAAAAAAAGATAAAATAAAAATTAACTATCCGAATTCAAAAGTTCGTTTTTAATTCGGCGTTTGAAAATTTGTAACGATCCGCACTCAGTATTATATGCATAATTGTTCCACAAGCGTGGACTTCGGTATCTTATTGAAAACTGGCCTTTTGTAGTTTTTCTGAAAGGGTACTTGTATTTTATATTAGAATTCCTAGTATTATATTTATTAGAACAAAGTTGAAATTGAGATTGGAAAACATTTGGAATTGATCCATTATTTACTCTATACATAAAGATCAGAGTTTGAAAGATATTTATTTGGTAGATATTTAAAATCTTTAGATCTTTTAATATTTTATGGGATGAAATGTCACAGTTTTTGCCTTTTATAATTTTAGCCGCTCGTTTCTGCTTATTAAGGAGATTTTTGAGGTGAGATGTATGTGTGCTGCCCATACTATGTTAGTGTATATAAGATAATTGTGAATGAATGAAAAGTAAATTTGCTTTAAAGATGATTTATTTAAGAATGATTTTGCTCTGTGCATTAAGCCTATATTTCGGGAGATTTTTTTCTCAAGGTATTTTATATGGAAATTCCATGTTAGATTTTCGTCAATATATACTCCTAAAAATTTATTGTATTTTTCTCTAGTGATTTTACAATTGTCGATACTTAACACTGGCAATTTTTTCGCGAGAAATTTTTCGGAGAATTTTGGATGAAAAAGAATATATTTAGATTTATTAGGATTTAAAGACAACTTGTTACACTTAAACCAGTCGTTTATAAGTGACAATTCCATGTTCATTATCGAAAAGATCTTATCAATATTGTCACCTGACGAAAAAAGATTTGTGTCATCAGCGAATAAAATTGCGGAAGTATTTTTAGAGACATTTGAAATATCGTTGATGTATAATAAAAATAGTAACGGTCCTAAAATAGAACCCTGAGGAACACCGCATAATACCGTTAGTTTGTTCGTTTGTTTATTATTGTAACTGACGAATTGTTTTCTTTCTTGAAGATAATTCCTAATTAGTTTTAAGATTGGTCCATGGATACCGTAGTATTTCAATTTACACAGAAGAATTTCGTGATCCACAGTATCGAAGGCCTTCGATAAGTCTACAAACACACCCAAAGTGAATCGTTTTCTGTCAAAGTTTGATAAAATATCTTCCGATAACTGTAGAACTGCATGTTCAACACTTACACGCTTTTGAAACCCAAATTGATTTTCGTTTAGCAAATTGTTAGTAGATAGGTGTTCATACAGGCGGTTGTAAACTATTCTCTCGAGTATTTTAGAAAATATAGGAAGAATGGATATAGGTCTATAATTCTGTGGGGATGATATATTTTTAGATTTATAAATAGGGATAATCTTATTTTAATTAATAATTTTTTAATTCGGTGGGAAATATTCCAGTTGCTAGACTCAGTTGAAAGATATAGAAAAGGGGATCAAATATTTCGTAGAACACATTTTTAACAACTTTAGGTAAGACATCATCGTGACCTGCTAACTTATTCACTTTTAAAAAATTGAATGCAGTCATAAACTCCTCTATAGTTAACTTTTTTTTACAATCAATATATTTATTACATGTATCAAGAAAGTCTGTAACTACGGAATTTTTATTAGTAGATATTTCTGATGCAAGAGATGGACCAATATTTGTGAAGAAAGTGTTAAGGGAAGACGTTATTTTATCATCATCAAAGATCTCCTCGCCGTCAACAACCATACGGTTTGGAAACTTTGAAACAAGATCACGTTTTCCAATAACTTCCTTAATCACATTCCACGTTTTTTTGCTGTTGTGTTTGCTCAAATCAAGCAGCTTTGAATAATATTTTCTTTTTGTCATTTTCTTTAAGCTTTCAAATAAATTTTTATAATTCTTATACTTAATTTCGTTAGAAAAGGTTCGATGCTTTAAGAATTTGTTGTACAATCGTTGTTTTTTCTTTGATGACTTTATTAAGCCCTTGGTCATCCATGGGTTTAAAAGACCTTTTGTTTTTACGTGATATTCAGTGAGGGGGAACGACTTGTTATACTCTGCAAGAAAGAGGTCTATAAACATATCATACGACGTGCTTTATTATTTGACGAATAAACATTTTCCCAGTTTACTGTTTTCAAAGATTCCTTAAACAAGACTATGTTGTCGTAACAGATGTTTCTTTTGAAAACTTTTGTTTTTCTGTCTTTTTGTTTTTTTTCTTTATTACGTAAGTTGATTGCACAATAAACCGCAAAATGGTCAGAAACGTCACATTTAATTACACCAGAGTTTGTTTTCGAAATAATATTAGTGTTGCAAAATATGTTGTCTATCAAAGTGGCAGATGCTCTTGTTAACCGCGTGGGGCAATTAATAGTTGGCGACATTGCATTTTGAATGAAGGTGTTTAGGAATGTGGTAGTAATTGCGTCTTTACGTAGGATATTAAGGTTAAAGTCGCCAAGGAGGAAAATGTCGCTGGAGGCAATTTTTTGCGTAAAAATGTTATCGATGAATGAAAGAAAGGGTTTTAGAGATTGACTGGGTGGTCTGTAGACCGAACATATAAAAATGTTCTTACAAGCCGGGAAAATAACTTCTAAAGTGTAAAATTCGAAGAACACATTGCTTTGTGATATATCGTACCGGATTTTATAAGATAATTTGTTAAGGATAAACACACATATACCTCCCCCAGATTTGTGTTCTCTTGGAAAAGAGAGAAGTGTATAATCCTTTAGATAAAATTTTGAGTCATTTGAAGTGTCAGTATTGCACCAAGCCTCGGTCAAACATTATACGCTAAACTTATGATGGCAATTTGATAACAATTCTTTGAAATTTTCAAAATTTTTATAGATGGATCTAATGTTTAAGTGTAAGATCGCGAATTGCGAGCTTAAATTTGGTATAGAATGAACTTCATGATAATTACAATTTAAATGTTCATTCACTGAGTTCAGATCGTTACAGTTTATGAGGAAATTAAAAGATTATTGCTGGTTAAATTTCAAGGTTTCAAAACTAGTGGTTTCCATTTTTAAAAAAGAAAATTCACTTTTGCTGTAATTAATAAGTCATGTCTATTTATTAGCTTGACTTACTTCTTTTTTGTTTACCCAATTTGGTGGAGGTTTCGTGATCAGCTTGTCGTAACGCACAACCGCAAAATGACCACCGTCGCGTAATCTTTTCTTGGTGATTTCTAGTTCGCTCCGCTTACGTGTTGTTTCTTCAGAAAAGTCTTGGTTTATAAAGATTTTAGTCTTCGATCCAAGTCGCTCTTCTCTCGCTTTCTTGATAATTTTCTCTCTCGTTTGGTAATTTAAAAATTTCGCTATTATTGTTCTAGGCCGCCCGTCACTCCGATTTTCCAGATTTCCGACTCGATGCGCTCGTTCAATGGCAAACTCGTCAAGCTTTATGTTAAGGTTATTTTGTAGAACATTCTTAACTTTCATTTCGCTCTCCTCCCAAGATTCATTTTTATTTTCAACAATTCCGTCAAACCTTAAATTGTTTCTTCTGCTTCTGTCCTCTAAATACGTTATTTTTTGTTTAAGATCTTTCACTTGTGCTTGCGGATTGTACAATTCTGTGATCTTGTGTTCAACTTTGGCTATCTTTTCTTTTAACTCATTATTACCTCTTGAACAAATCTTTTCTATGAAGTTTATAGATTCTTTTAGCTCTTTACTTCCTCTATCTTTTTGTCTTGTTTATCGACTATCATGTTGATAAAATCCATCATTGTACTTTGGTTTACTTTAATAATTTCCTTGATTTGCTCGATGTTGAATAAATTTTTGTTCGCCATTGCAACAAAACACGTCCGCTCTCGTTAACGTTCGAAATTAACAATGCAACTGCATCTATAGAAGAATGTGTTACTTCAATGAAAAGAAGCAAAGCTCCTGATTATGACATGATCGCCAGCAATTATTCTTTTTTTGTAAAAGATGAAATACTCTCCCATTGTATCAACATTTCTTTTACCTTAAGAGTACTTATTTTTGCGGGTTTTTATTTTCGCGAGTCGAGAAAAATTGCATTTCGCGGGTATTAATTTTTACGAATGATCGTTTATAAAATATTTTGCGGGTATTTATTTTCGCCAATCCCAGAAAAGTTTGCGTTTACAAAAGTCATTAATAAATGTTACATAAGGTAATGATGTTGTTCAAACCACATTCCTTTTCGCTTGTTGAGAAATATTTTATTATCTTTAGTATTATTCACGGCTAATATTCTTTATAAAATATAACAAAAACTAATTTACAATAAGGTCAACAAAGTTTAAGGTTAAGATTTAAAAACGAATTCGATCAGACAAAAAAAGGTCGACCTGCCAAACAGGTTATGCAAAATAAGAAAAACTGCTGATTGTAGGTTCAAATTATGGTTATTAGAACAAAAACTGTTGATTGTGGTTTCAAATTATAGTTATTAGAACGGTAGAAGAAATAAATAAGAAGTTTTAGGTGACATTTTGCGTTGCTAAGACGCGTTGTTATGGACTAAAGTATCGACTACTTATTATTCAACCAAAGATATCTCAAATAAAAAAAATATATCAAGTTCTGATTTTTATTAAATGAAAACTGTTCCTATGAGATTAAAATAAAAAGAATCACCTTTTCTTCGAAAATTCTAGTTTTTCCAGATTTTTTCACGAACGTTGTCTTCGAGAATATTTCGCGGGTATTTAATTTCGCGAATTTAGCAAAAATTAAATGTACTCTTAAGGTACATACAGTGGACTCTCTCCATCTCGAACTCCCAAGAGGCCAACAGATTTGTTCTAGAAAGAGAAAATAACAGGAAAAATCGAAATTTTCACTAATAAAGCAAGGGAAACAATGAGGTTTATTAGGGATGTATTAGACTTCAAGTTTAAATGCTCAGAAGACCTTTTTGTTGAAAAACTTTAAAACATTATATATAAAGTTAAACAGGTGTAAAAAAATCTAGAGATTTCAATCTCTCGTCTTCATATAGCCGTTCAAAACGTGGAATTGTGTTTTTTGGAACACCAAACTTTGCTGATGCCACCATGTTGGTCATTCCCTCTTTCAATTTATCTAATAATTTGACACTTTTGTATCAATTTTGTGTTTTTCAGCTTCCGTTTAACGGCCTACATACTTAAGGCCTTTTCTTAATTCAATACAAAACCTTTACACTTTGCAATATTTTGATTGCAATCGAATTTTCGAATATTGAACATTTTTGTTCTATTTGCCGTGTAAATGAGGAACGAGTAGGGAAAAATTCGAGATAGAGAGAGAAACATTCGCAAGAGCAAGGGACCAAGTTTTTTGTTCGAGATAGAGAGAGTATACTGTCGTCTTTCTTAATAAACTAAAAATATCTCGTGTTTCTCCAATCTTTAAAAAAGATGATTCTTTTGATATGTGTAATTACAAGCCCATTTCTACACTTTCTGTCTCCTCTAAACTCTACAAAAGAACTACTTTAAAGGAAGAAATTGTTGTGGGAAGAAAATGTTGCGAGCAAATTTTCGCGACTTTTTCTTTCTGCAACAATTAATTTTTTACTATTCGCAACTTCTAATTATTTCCAGTGTTTGCAACAATTAATTTTTTTCTTGTTATTTTATAAAAGCATCCGAACAAAAATAAAGTTTTCGTTTTAAGACCTTTTTTGTATAAGTAAAGTTATATGAAGTTTACACCATTCTGTGTACATTGAGGTATGAAAATATTAAAGTCTGGTCCGTAGAAACTGCTTATAAGAAAATCCGTCACCAATTTTTCAAATAATCCGTAGTAGGCTGTATTAATTTTGGAATAAATTGATTGTCCAAACGCTAAGTTGCTTGGAACGACAAGAAAAATTATCAGTAAGTTCACTCGCAACATTTAATGTACAAAGCTTTTTTGTTTTAAAGTAGTTGCGAAAATAAAATCGCAACTTTTTCTTCCTTTAAGTATAACTAATTTTTTTTACGTGGATAATATCTAGTTGACGTAGAATCATATATTACGTATTGTATAATATGGGGAAGGAAAACCAAATGAGAAATGTTAAATCTTTCTCAACATTAAACAAATAACATTAATATTTACAACATAAAACGATAAACAAACAAACAAAACAAATATATTTACACAGCATTGTTGCAAAACAAACGAATTAAAAAATAGACAATACAATTAAATAAAAACGTTATAATCAATAAAACCAACACGGCAACACAACCTTCTTCCCCAACCCTTCCAACTCTTCTTTCAATGCTATGTACAAATGTTTGTGATGTCCGTTCGCGCGTTCGTCGTCAGTAATCATGATCTGCTCCACCGAGTTCATCGTCTTCATCGTATTTATCATTTCTTTTGTTTCTTCAACAGAACATGCGATATGAAGTACAATGTCTAATTCTTCAACGACATCCATCAGAGGTAACAACATTCGAAATGTGTCAATTGCATGATGATCATATATCAGCTGCTTTATAGGAGGTTCACTGGATGATCGTTCGAGTATATTTGTGCGAATAACTCTCCATCAAAGTTCTCTGGTAAACGATCAATACAAATCCCTTCCGCTGAACATATGAGCTTCATGACAATCGATTGTACATCACGTGACATCTGTCTCTTACAACTCACACGTAACCATTCAATGTTTAAACAACCAATTCCCTTCAGTTTGTCGGCAAAATATAATTCTTGCGAACATCGTACCGCGTTACCATCGTCAATCTCGTACCTGTACCATCGCGTGAAATGTCGTTCGTATTGTTGAGGGATGGGAGACTGCGAAGAATGAAGCGAGGAACCGATCACTCATGTTGTTTATCCCTAAACAAATAACATGAAATATGTTTTCAAGAATATTAAAGATTATTTTGAGTAAATTAAATAAAATATCTAAATATCTTAAATATTGCTATTAATATCAGGATGAAATGAACGTTACATTTGTCACGTGACGCGCAAGATATATATTCATGAAATTGGAAATGTTATATTTATTAAAACCAGCAATTTTCCGACTGAAATAATAATTATTATTTTCAGGGTTATTTTTAGTAACCGCGAGAAAAACAATAAAATTATCACACAAAAACCAATGAAACCAAAGTTTTGTTTTAATACATTGCATCCATGTTTTCAGGAGATGTTGGAATGGAAACAACAATATTTTACTCAATAGGCTCTCTATAAAGTGTTAAGTCAGGATTTAAATTTATTGAAACAACAGTAAGAGTAAAACTTGTATTTTATGTTATATATTTATATCGCAAAAAATAATGTTGGCAAAATTTAATACTCTTAAGGTATTTATCAAGTTCCCAATTAAAAGGTATAGTCGCTTATTGAACGTTTCTTCTGTTAAATAACAAAACATTGGAGACATCATCTAAAGAACACTATTTGTTAAATTTACGCAAAATTACACAAAACTCGGAGATGGAAATTCTCCAGTTCGCCGGGGAAGCCAATTTAAAGAGAAATAATCATCATCATCATCATCGATAACGGAAAAAACTATAGATAAGATCAACAGAATCTCTCCCGAGAAAATTCCAAATCTTTCAAGAAGTTCAAAAATTAAGAATCCTAAATAAATCCCTTGAAAAATAATGTTAACCATAAAATACATTTAAATTTACATTACAATACATTTAATCACCAAACTCATTCGCGATTAAAAAAACTTGTCTTTCCGTTTGAAATTTTTTGCATGCTACACACTGAGAAAAATTCTGATTTGATGAAAGTTTCGTTCCAAATAAGGTTTCGTGTGACGGGGGTGGTGGCAATGTCTAATGTTAAAAGTAACGTTTTATTGTTTACTGTGGTACATAACGCTATGAAGGTTTCGTTTAAAAATAATAATGCAATTATACACCAACTTTTAAAATAATTTAAAACTCTGCGATCGCATATTTATATTGAAACTTCACTATTAATTTACCCCCTCTTCTCATGTAACATCATAAGCCATAAATAATGAAAATCGTAAAATGCACGTGCATCCAATGAATGCCGTTTCCATGGCGAGAAAAAAAAATTAAAAATGTGTACGTTTAACAACATATCTAACGAGTTACCATAAATAATTTTCCACGGGTTTCTAAAAATAACTTATCACGGGATTCTAAATATAATTTAGCACGGGTTTCTAAAAATATCTTCCTCATTGCGAAACACATTAATTTGAATTTCGAAAGTTTTTAAAGGTATTCGTACAAAGAAGTGACCTTTTACCTAAAAGTGAAATACACCCGTTTTTATATTTTGATTAAGTAGGTTTAAAGAAGTTGAATGATGTTAAAAAATGTAAAAAGGCTAAAGGAAACATTAGTTGGTTGCAGACTTGGAACAAATACTTTCAAAAACTATTTAAATACAAACACAAATAGTGTGATACTTTGGTTTTGAAAATCTTCAAATACAAATACAAATACTTTGAGTTTGGAAACCTTCAAATACTTTCCAAATGTATTTAAATACATCAAAAATACAAATACTGCGATTACCACAGTACACCCTTCTTCGGGTATATTTGTATTTTGTATATATTATATACCTCAAGATGAGACGACAGATGAGATGAGGCAGTGACTTTTTACATTAGATATTGACATTACATTTCAGCAACAACAGGCTTCTGAAAACTTCAACCCTGAGGTTCGCCCTGCTTGCAGTATAAAAACTTGCCTATGTGCCTCTTGAGTGTAGATAGGTATGAAATCTTGCCCAAATTCTCGACAGATTGGGGGTGCAATCGACTCATACATTTTATGATGCAACATAACGCGCAATTTCATTGGCCGACATCTCGCAGTGTTGTCAGCTCTCTAACATAGCATTCATCTTGGGATTGGGAATGACCAAAACAGGGGCGGATCCAGGATTTCTTTGCCAGGGGGGGGGGGGGGGGGGGGGAGAGTCTTTTTTGATTTGGTAAAATTCAGATTCGTGAAATTAAGATATAATTGCAATGCTCAGTTTTATTCTGAACGAGATATTTTTAAATAAAACACAACAACGTCAAATAAACTACTTTAATCGGAGAAACTTTCGCGAACAAAGAAAGTATAAGTACCATAGTGAAATATATTGCACGTGAAAAGTAAATAAATTCAAGAAACAGAGTATAACTATGTTTATAATGTTTATATGTAATTGTAGTATTAGACCTAAAATAAACAGTTATACTTTAAAATTTGTCTTAGTGGTAGTTTTTAGTCGCAAGATTGTGTAACTAAAATCCTTAAAGAACCTAGTACTGCTATCGTAGTAAAAAGAGAAATTGTCATCTAGGAAATAGCTCGATACCAGACTAAATGCTACACAATGTGACACTGTGACAATGTGACAAGACACTGACATAGGAAAGAAACATAAGAAGCCAAAATGATATACAGAAAACAAAAAAAGACCCTGAAAATATCATTATTCAAATACAATATTTGTTAACTCCATCCTTCTTGGATTTCTTCGCGCAAACGTTGCAACAACTTCTTTGGTATTTATTGGAACGCTCCTATGAATGTATTGTGCGCCAGAGAAGTTAACCTATTTTGTCCCATGGTAAATCTCAAGAAAGTCTTTAGGAACCTTAACAAGCTAATACTCCTTTCGCACTCACAGCTTGTAACTGGAAATGTGCAACAAACTTTTAAAATGATTGAGATATTTTGATAAAACACCTGATCAATCTCTTTAATCGCACTTGTTAGTGTGTCAGGCTTGTCATCTACATCTGACCACTTCATACGCCACTGACTAATTTCAGCATTTAACAAGTATGACGATGGAATATCATTCAAGAAGAAAGTGAACAAACCGTCGATATCCTTTAATTTGTGAACTTCTGATGGAACCAACATTAAACCAAGCGTGGCATGTTTTTGTAAATCCGAAAACCTTGTTTTCATCTCCTGCAACAAGTGATCCAAAAATGGTATACTAATTACCTTTTTGGAATATTCTTCAACGTTTTCCGATAGTGCATTAGCTCGATTTGTCTGTCTTAAACATGCCGAGGTTTTTTTACTGTTACGTCCAACTCGTCAGCAATACGTTCGGCTTTTTGAAACTACACGCTTTTTTATAAGCATAGACTTGATTCGGCCAGGGTCAAGTATTCTTAACTTTTAACTCCAAAATCAGGCTGAAATATTCTTATTTATTCTACTTAAAATAGGTTGTATTCTTCTTTTTTGTTCCATAAAAATTTATTAATAAAGTTTTTTCTTCTATACTGCGTACATGTTTTGGTTGCGTATGTATTTATAGAAGACATTGCACAACTTGCCACAAATACATATCTTATTTTCCAATCTTAGTCTTCTATCAACTTTTGCAAATTCAGCTATATTTCAGCAAAATATTCTCCAACACAGTAGAATTCTCACCCTGGGCATATTCTTAGAATATTCTTCAAAAAATGCCCATTTTCACCCTGCTATTCTTATAAAAAAAGCGTGTATTTACTATATTGGCCATCAATCTCATTTCTTTAAAGCTTGAAGTGATGTCTTCACGACAGAAACATTTGCAAGAGCACATCCTACGTCCAACTGCCTCTCTTGTAAGGATCTTGTTAGGCTTTGCATTAATGATAGACATTTTCTTATAGTAAGCAGACAAATAATAAATTCAAAATTACAAATTGAAAGAAGCAGTCATATGGTATCTGCTGTTCCAAGTCTTCTAGTGTTTGGTAGTTTTGAGTAAGCTGCAAGTGTATCAACGACTGCTGGCAATAGATCAATTAACCTGTCTAGAGCATCATGACGTTCTACCCATCTTGTTTTACAAAGTTCTTTGAGCTTTTGTTTTTGGGAATCAATTTCCTCGCAGCTTTCAATTATTTCTTCCAGTTTACTTTGCTTTGCTGGTGAAAATTCAAAGAAACGAACAACTTGATCGGCAGTGTGCAACATGTTTCTCACTGACTGCACATTGCATGCTTGCACAATGCATCAGTTCAACTGATGAGCTACACACCAGAAAGGTATTGCTTTTGGATACTGCCGTGGAATCTGTGGACCAACACCTTTTAGCTTTCCTGACATGTTTCCTGCTCCATCATAACACTGGCTCCTCATTTTTTTGGGATCAAGACCAAGTTTAGAAATAAATGATAGCAACTCTTTCAATAAAACTTCATCTGTTGTTCCTTCGCTAACATCGATAAACGCCAGAAACTCTTCTCTTATCTGGTTTTCTTTGTCAACAAACCTAATTGTCAATCATAGGAGAGGAGTGCATATGAGCATATAAAAACATGTCATCGACAACAACTCCTGATTGTTGGAACAAAATAAAAATTCTGGTGTTATAAGAAACCTAACGAAGAGCACGAAATCTGTGTTTCTCAAATCAATAAGACTTGAGTTTTACAGAATTTAACTTTTGTAAGGATAGATAGGACTCATACATTCTAAAACGGTAGGGTAGGGTTGAGTAGTTTTGAAACAAATAATCGCTTTTTCCATGTTCAAAATCAATGTAAAATATTTAAGAAATGGTCCTTGAAGATAACTATCGAAAGTATTTCTTAGTGTTAAACAAAAACCCACAAATTTAAAATCAGTAGAAACAGTATGTATTGAACGTTCTAATACAAAAAGTCTCAGCTCATTAGACCTAACTAGATATATCATGGTAATATGAATACGATGTTTCAATTTTTGACAATGTATCGCAAACAATCGCTTTTTTTGTTTATACAAGATTCTAATGAAAATAAAGTCGCAAAAATTTTATGTTATATTTAAATCATTTTATGTTCATTTTACGTAAGTAAAGAACTAAAGATATTTCTTAACAAATAATAACCTGGTTAGAAAGAAAAAAAACAATGTATGCCTTTAAAAAACGTGAAATCATTTTAAGGGAGCCTTTTATGTTTCTTAAAGTTTCCATTATACTGGTTTCTAGTAGAAATCTAGAGCGAAAATAATTCCTTCTGGGACCTAATGGATAGAACATGAAAGAAACTTACAAGTATCTTTGTTCTGCTCGAGAAGACAGTTCAACCAAGATGATGGTCGACGTTCCAACTTGAGCGCTTCTTCCACGAACATTCCCACAATAAGCGGGGTGTCGGAATTGTTGTTGAGAGCACCTTCTAAACCACACACTACAGGAATGCAGCCATTGAGGCGGGGATTATTAATGATGCTCTCCACATTATCGCTCAGGTTCTTAAAGATATATATCGCAGAACAGAACTCCATCAAGCTGAGATGCCGAAACTCGTACACATCTTCCAGTTGGGAGAATTTTGATTTAATAACAAGCCCACTGTTCTCCAATGACCCCCCCGGAATGGGACCAAACGCTCTTGAGTTAAATACAATGCGCCCTTCTTTTAACATTAGGTACGCCATTTCACAGACATAATCTAATGTTTTAATGACGTCACTTTTTAGAAAAAGCTCATGAATAGACATCTCAATATATCCAGATTCACCTTTAAAATCTTTAAAATGCTTTTGAATGTAGTAGAAGAGGACCCAAGTGTATAATTCGGACAAAGTCCTAAATGTGATGTTGTTATTACTCTGCAGGAGAGAGCACATAACCTCTAAATAGATTGGCACAGTAGCCATAATCTGCATTGATGGTGATCTAGCAATGGTATCTGTAATTAGCGATTTCACTTCAACGTTATCACCAACACGCTTTGTAACATACTGTTGTACGCTGTCTTTACTGAAACCAACAACATCAACACATAATAGACGATCATGTGAAAACTTACGCTTTATCCTTAAAGCTGCTTCAGGTCTTCCTGCTAGTAACAAACAACTCTTCACCGAGTATTTGTTTTGATTTAATATACCATTCAACGCTTTCGCAATGGGCTTCACTTTAGTTCCTCCTCGGCTGATCTTCAATAAATCTTCAATGAACCGGAATTCATCCAACCCATCAACGACAAAAAGAACACGATCAGCAATGTCCATTAATTCTGGAAATGAGATTTTCTCCATCACTTTGGGAAAACATTTTTTTAACAGATGCTTTGTACTGGAACAGTTATCGAAGGAATTTACTTCTCTGAGCTGAATATGGAAAACTAAATCGAAATGATTCCATTGTTTTCGTTCGACCCACTCCATGAGTGAGTGTTGTATCAGAGTCGTTTTGCCAATACCAGCAATTCCTGAAACAATTACCATTCGCTCATCGCCTTTAAAAAAGTCTTTCGTCAGTTTGCTCTCACTACAGTTTTCGCGTTGAGATATGTAACATTCTCTGTCCACAAATTTCAGCCAATTTTCGTTCTCTGAAGAATTTATTTTCAAATCCACATAAATATCTCTCATGTCAACAAGTTTCTTATCTGGACTGTTGTGTTCTAAAACTTCCATTGATGGATATATGTCTCTGTAGATCTTTCTCAGTTCTTCAGATGCAAGTTCTATGGAATGCGAAAAATTAAACTTTATAGAAAGGAAATAATTACAATGTTTAAATAACATTGAATGCAAAACTAAATACCAATTCATGTTACCTATTTTATTTTGCAATTCTTCAATCTTTTCGTCTAAACAGAATATGAGGTAAATTCGGAATTTTGTCAAAGGGAAATTGTCATTACCGATTCGGATTCTCCCTTCAAATTCTTTTTCACAATCAACGACCAGTTTCATTTTATCCATTATTTGTAGAACTTTTCTAACGTCTTTCCATTGCGCAAGACGGTTAATCTCGCACCAATGATGGAACGCTTGAAATGATCTTTCATATATATCTTCGTTCTCCCTGCATATTCTTTCAATTTCTTTATCAAAAACCTCTTTGCAAGGAAGTTGATGGATAAATGATCTCCAACAGTTGCGAAGGTTATATGCCAAAACATCCTTAAGCGACTGGTTCAGTTCGGAAACTGTAAGGAAAATCATAATGAAAAATATGGAAGGTGTTGACAGTGAATATGCAAATTACAACATTTCATTGTTGGTTAGTAAACACAATAATTATTGATGCCTGCTCTAATAAGAAGTTTGTAATTTTTCATTGGCAGCAGCAAATGAGATTTAATCTCACTCAAAAATGTAGATTTTAATGTTCATCGTTTTTATGTCGCAATCATCTGATTTGCAAATCTTAAATTTGACGTTCAAGCAACCCATATAAAACAAACATACTCCTTAAGATGCCTTAATACTTTTTAGTAAGTTGTTATCATAAAGTATTGTTAAGATGTAATAAGACGATCTTGAAATGCATAGACAATAAGACGATTTTTTGTTATCTGAAGATGCAACAACTGACATACCTAAAACGTTGTTGAATCTTCCAGACCTAAAGAGATAAATAGTCCATAGATGACATAATATGTTACACTCTTTCAATAAGTGAACGATTCAACAACCACAAAGGTACACATTATAATGCAACAATATCAACAGTTCTTAAAGACTGTAAAAGCTTCAATGATAGAATCACCTTAATTAACATTACTTACATGGCAGTGCGACAGCAAACGATTTACAATTCAATCGAGTTGAACATGTTACTAAAAGTAAATTGAACATGTATTCTGAAAGAACAACATAATAATGGCAGATATCCTATCACTGATAAAATTTAGCATCTAAGATTCACCAAAAACCTGACACTTTAAACAGTCAGATATCTAAATATATAATCTAACCATGAAAATCTCAAAGTTCATAAAGAACAAAGAAAGTAATATTTGTCGATGAAAATAATTGTACAAATGTTGCTTACATCATCAGTACCTTTTGTACTTCGACCTTATCACACTTCCACATATTTCAATCAAACTTAAACCTCATGCCTCAACCAATGCTCAAGGATATGAAATTGGAATGAAAGAATTAACTTAAAACTTGAAAGAATTAAAAGTCCGCTGGAAATTTATATTTGACTATATAATAATCTAATATAGTTCTTATTAAATCAGCAAAATGAGAAAAACTCTTATTGACAATATTTTTTTCAAATCAAACACTGATATGATATCAGCTAGTTTAATTTGGCATTTCACCTCTTCCTCAGTTAATCTTGTTTCTCCCAACAGAGGGGAATGTTATAGTCTTCTCATTAAACAAACCAGTGGCCAGTGCCTGCACGGTGAATTGCCCGTGCGATATCTTTGCTACTGAGAAATTTTTTATTGTCTCCTGAGTTACAGCACCATTATCTCAATTTATTATACAGAGTTTAAAGCCTCGTACAGGAAGCGAGGTCAAGTTACGAATGATTTTTGTCACATGGGATTTTCAACTATATGAAATTGAATTCCCTGTAACTCTTCTTAATTTTGCATGATTTTTTTGTTACATGCACAATGATTATCTCGTTAAATTCTTCTTCATCCAATAATTCACAAAATGCTAACTAATCAATTAACAAAATTGTAAACAAAGCAGAAAAGATTGAGATTAAGAGAGTCATCATTTAATTGACGCTCAGTGGTCTTTGGGTTTGAGCCATTTGTTAGCAACGTGATTACATGGAAAAATGATATTTAATTCTATCTCCAAAATAGACGTCTTTGTTGAAAACATAGAGTTTTTTTTGTTGTTTAACAACTATTTCCACCCGTGTGATGTTTTTTACTCGCTGTGCCGCCAGACAATCATGCAGGTAAATCATGTTTGCGCAATCGTGCGTGTCTTAATTAGAAGCCTATCCTTAACGACTCATGAAATTTCATAAATTATTTTACCAATTGTTTGCTAAAAAATTGATCTCGAGATGCCAATACCAACAATCCGTATCCACTTCACTTGCTTCAGAGATTTGGCACAAATTTGCCAAACGATACTAAGCAATGTAAAAAAACTTAAACACAACCTTCCTCGAACCTATATCTTTATTGAAATAAAGAAGAAAGTAATAATTTCAAAAAAAAAGAAAGAAACAAAAGCAGCTAATTAATGACGACAAGTCTAAAAAATGTTTTTTCGCAGAACCGGACCACCTATGGGCCTATTAATTATAATAGAAAAGCGAATCAATCCTCCCAAGATAAACGGGTCCGATAATACCCAAAACCAACCAACACCAAAACTAAAATCATTATAAACCAAACCAATGTTGACTCACTTTTAAACAAACAATTAGAACTTCTCAATGTAATCTCCATTGACACTATCGACATGATACGGCAAAAAAATTCCTAGGGCGTCTAAAGAAACAACTCCATAACGAAATTTATACTATGGTCTGAATATTTTTCAGTTCATTATTCTCATGTGGATTTAACTATTCTCATCTTTACCGCGTAATAAACCCTACAGTTTCAGTCTTACAAAGTTCGTCCATTAAAAATGTACCACCTAATTCTACAAGACGTTCATATTCAATTCAATATCAAATTCTATTTTTTCCGGATAGCATCAGGGTTTGTATGAATCTTGCACAATCTTTCTTTCAATCAGTTACTATATATTTCATGGACTTTCACAATTGTCAAAATAACTTTAGGTTTCTGGGATGTAAAAATAATTTATAGCAAAGAAGACATGGGATGAATAGTAAATTAAAACAAAGTTCATTAACTCTAAACTACAACCGACGAATGTTTTTATAAGTATCAATATTTTGTATTCAAACAAAAATTCATTTGTTTTCTTTGAAAAAAGAGACTCTCTGGCATGCTAGATTTCTACAACACCAGATAAAATAAATAGTATTTGTAAAATCAAAATCGTCTTCGTTGTCATAAATGAATTGCTTACCAACAGATTTCCAGCTGTTAACACGTGCAAATGTAGAGCGAAACTGTCTAATAATAAGGCCGCGCCTTCATATTACACTGTTCAATATAATGTCTCATCGCTGATTGGCTAATAGTGTAATGCCGGGAGTGTATGTTTTTGATAAAGACACTTTCTTTGTCTATAGAACAAAACTAGGATTAATGTAAATCAAAAAGCTGGTTGGACAAATTAGGACAATCAAGGAAGCGAATTATTTTTAACAGATCAGCATTCCAGATTACTTAACACTTTATCCGTGAATCTGGCTGAAACCTCCGTCTGCAAATCCTATTTGCCATTTCCAGCAACATTAACAATATTTGTACTCAAAATATATTCACTTCTACGTTATCTCGGCCGAAAGTCATGTTTCAAATTAACTTCCTGTATAAAGTGTTGTAAAATCAGAAATACATTAACAACGAAAAATTTCGGACTAGTTTAATTTTCGGACAAGCGGTTCATTTGTGGCTCAATTTTTATTGACCTCAGTAAGGCATTTGACACACTAGGTCACAGTCAAATTATTGAGAACTTATCCACTTATGGCACCAAAGGGAAGGAGAACGACCTCTTCACCAACTTCCTTTTTGGAAGGACGCAAGCGGTTCGTATCGGCGGTGAGATTTCACCACCTCAATCGGTTGTATATGGCGTGCCGCAGGGATCGATCCACGGACCACTACTGTTTCTGATTGCCTTCAACGACATTGCATCTGTTTTAAAACATTCCAAAATCATCACTTACACTGATGAAACTGTCATTTTCAAAAGAGTCTGTCCAGAAAAACCTGCAGGATGATTTTCATCGAGTCGACAAGTGGTTAAAGTCGAGGGATCTCATAACAAACTTAAAAAAGGTTAAAACGGAATGTATGATCTTTGGGATTTCTCAGAAAATCAAGAACAAGTCATTGGAAATCAAACACAACTTCAAAAATATATCGAGCACTTCATCCTATAAATACCTTGGAGTGAAGCTTGATCAGACTCTTTCGTTACGTGAACATACTGAATCTGTCTACAAAAAGGCCTCGGCGAAGCTTCATCTTTTGAAACGTATTTGTCCAAATTTGACGATGCCGCATTGACTGTTTACAAAACTATGTTTCTACCAATTTTTACGTATTGCTCTATTATTACTGGAAATTTCAACTGCTTGTCTGGTAATGTTTGTGAAAACTTTGTAAACTATTTTGATGTGATAGCAAATAGTACAAGAAACAGAAATAAACTTATACGTTTACCGCGTGCGAGGCTCCAAAGCTCAAAAAAAGTTTTCGTTTCACTGGTGCTAAAATTCATAATGACCTGCCTCTTAAGATTCGCGATGCCTCAACTCTAAATGATTTTAACATTATATATAATAAACTTTTTAATGACCTCGTCATCTAATACATCACAATTTTCTTCATTAAAATCGTCAATTTTTATCTTTTCTTCACTATTTCCATCATTTTCAACTTTTGGTTCATCATAGCATTTATGACATTCACACTGATGGGAGCCCCTTTTAAGCGTAAAGCTCTTACTGTGTGAATCGTTTTCTTCATAAGATCTGCTGATATTAAGGTAGGTCTGCCACGCTTTTTTGTTTGAAATCTAGCTACTGGTTAGTTGTTCTTTATCCGCTCTTCATATGCCCTCTTAAAATCATTTGCTGTTTGCTTCTTCAAATTAGGTTACTTTCCATATAAATGACGCACAGCTGAGTTTACCCCATGCTTCGACGCATAGCCTCCAATTTCTGTTCTCTGTTCCGGTATCCACTTTGCGTAAGGATTTCTCGTCAATGTACTTCCATCTTCAACTTTAATAAGTTCGCTTCTCACAGAAGCCCTTCTTGGACTTGTAAGCGTTTATATGATTTTTTTGAAATAATATTAATGGGAAATTCTATGTCTAGCATTTTATTCTATTTCTATTTTTTCTTCTTATTTTTATTTATTAATCAGCAAAATTATAAAACTTTTTTTATTATTTTATCATTTTAGCTGCGTCCGAAATTTTGGGTAATTTAGCCCGAAATTAGTCAAAATTTCGTCCGAAATTTGTTCGTCCAGAATTTATTGTCCGAAATATTTCGGTCCGAAATTTTTCGTTTTTAATGTAAAGGTTTCAAAAGTAAAAGTATATCATCTGAACATAAAACATAAACACATCGCATGGATTCAAAAGGAAAACTTGAAATTAAATACAGAACGAAATTGTAAATGTTCTGTTATTTAAAACCGAAATGAGGTTTTGAAACATGACTTTCAAAGAAGCATTCAATTCAGATATCAAAATAACTTTCCTGAAGTGTTTGTTAAAACAGCGGCGAGAAAATGTTTCGTACAGATAAGGATATGACTCACTTGTCAGCAAGGGCTTCTTTAAATCCACGCCAATAATTTCCTAACACTATACTATATACGAGTTTGGCTATAATTCTTCTTAACATTTTACGTATTTCTTTGCTAAAAAACTGATCATTGTACATTTTTATTGGTGAAAATAAACAAGAAACGAAAATCAAGAACATTTCTTTTGAGTAGTGAACGTTGTGTCATCCGGTTTTGCGTCTTTGAAAAGCAAACGTCTCGTTCGCTTATTTAAGGGATCTCTTTTTTTTAACATTCGCTTGAAACTGTTGACTACAAGTTCCTTAGTTTTGCTCTGGAAGCAACCATTCAAACAGTGTAAGCGCACACACTCACAACTTTGGAAATAGGAGACAGTATATCTTTTCTACTAGACTGCAATTTCATTAGATCCAACTCCAAATTCTACAATTCAACCTTTTTGTTCGTTTCTTTTGTGATATTATATTTATCTGCGCTTTAATTTCTGTCATTATTTCACTTTCTACGAAAAGTTTCGGTTTTCGATTGTCTATCCAAAGCATTAGGAAAACAAAACATAAACATAAATTGTTAACTTAACGGTTATGTCAACCAAGAAATGTTCGGATTCAAACCACTTCAATCTCATAACATATGTTTCTTTAAACTTTATAAGTTGAACTGATTTCCTATTCCAAGCTTAAACTAAAATTGATTGGTTGTCTGGTTCGACGAATTCGCTATTGGAAATAGACGTCCTATATAATTTTTTTTAATTGACTTGAACTTGAGTGACTTGAATACGGATGAAAAGAAGATAAAAAAGCAACGTGGTACGAAATCAGAAATCCTTTAAATGGAAACTGGCATCCACATCGTTTCAAATACTGCTTGGGGAAATTCTAGAAAGTGGAAACTTTTGTTATTGTAGGTTATTGTACTTTCACAGGTCCCAATTGATTGCGAGGTCTTGTAGTGAAAATAACATCGTATCTGAGGGCCGAATTTACATGTGGGAAGGTATGTGCTGCTTTAAATTGCTTTCAATAAACAAAGCCATTATTTTTTTTATTTTTTTTTTTTTTTTTTTTATAAATCGGTTCATTTTTGATGACCTGAAATTGTACGCAACCTTGATTTGGTTTCGTTAAAAATTCGGATTCAGTTAAAAATAAACATGTAAATAATGTTTCAAAACGTTCTTTTCTTCGTTTTAAAATCACCATAGCTACTCGTCAACCAGACGCGCATCGATTCCACCAAAAGTATTGTAGGTTCCGACTAATCTCTTTTTCTTTCCTGGAATTAAAGTAAATTAAGTCGAAACATGTCGAATGTTGCGTAGCAACGTGCACAAAAGTTTTAAAATTAAAAAGTGAGGAAATTGGTTGTAAGTGGTGTATACCGCGAAGGAGAATCTCTTCAAATATTTCTCTTGTAGGTTCACCGGAAGTCTCTGGCAGAAAGAAGCATGCATATGCAGCAAGGAGCGAAGAAACAGACAAAACAGCAAATGGTGCAGTTGGATGAATTCTGTTGAGGATTATAATGAACGTGGAAAATGAAGAACCCAACCTGCCAGCGATTATAGTTAAAGCAAGGCCTTGTGATCTAAAAACATATTTACCAACGTAAATATTATTAATATTCAGTAATATGACCGTAATTTGTTTCGGTGAATTAGTAATTGACCAATATAAACCCACGTGCAAATTGCAAAAATTTAATGAATTTTATTGCTTATATACGATATTTTTAATTTCAGTTTCACGTTTTGTTAAAGGGATCATTCGTTACCTGACTACGGTAGGGAAGATTTCAGCTGACCAAATGTACATGATGTCGAAAACACAGTTAATGGATATCTTCCCAATGAGACCGAACGAAATACGAACCCCTAAAAATCAATGAGGATAAGATATACTATAAAACATGATGGCAAGCTATGTTGCCTGTTAAATTCATGTTTTTGAGGCCGAAAATAAAGATAAAATTAAATGTAAAATGCCATATTAATATTCCGCTGAATGAACACGTTAAAATTATTTTTGTATTTAAAACCGTATTTTCGATGATATTGAACACCATGTTTAGACTATGTCACGTTAGAGTTTACAAGCGTGTTTCAGATTAGAGTCATCGAGAAAATGAGAGAGATAGGTTGCACATGTTTCCATGTTACAAAATACCATTTGAAAGAAAAACTCTACTAATTACGACAAGAATTAAGACAAATTTCTTTACATGTATAATCCACATTGATAGAAAACAGAGCAACGATTGCGCAACACAGGGCAGAAACCACATTGCAGTAAACCACCGTTTTTCTTCGTCCATATCTAAAATAATGCATTCTGTTCATATCCATTGTTCTCCGTCACAAAAACATTCCCATAATTATAAGAGCATGAATACAACTACCAGAATCCTTTGCGTTCAATCTTTGAATGCAACGAGTTTTAATTTGAAAACACAGTTTTTAATAGTTCAATTAATTTAGAAGATGAAAAAGTTAAAACGCAAAGGATTCTGGTAGTTGTATTCACAAATTTACGATTTTGGGAACGGCCAATTATTTCAGATAATGCGTAGAGTACGAGGTTACAATATTTAGTAAATAACATTGATAGCAATTAAATTTCATCCTACCGATCAAGCAGAAATATAACAGCAAGCATGCTCGGTATTTCTGTGATAGCGGACAGTATGAAGTTCACGTGAATATTACCACCCAATTCCGAAAACGCCCAAGACACCGCGTAGAACGATAGAGAACATTGAAACCTGAGACAAAAGTATATTTAACAGAGAATATTTAAAGTGCAACACACACGCACCATGCAAAACACTGGCTAAGTAAAAGTTTCACCACATTCCAATGGCGGAAAAAATCCAAGAAAGAATGATTGTTTTTATTTCCCACGCTGTTTGCAGTTGCTCCTTTCAGTCGGACAGATGGTAATATGATTTTATTTGATCTTGCGGCTTTACGGAGTATCAGTTCCGCTTCACTGGTGCGGCCTTGAGTGTTCAACCAACGCACCGATTCAGGGAAAAAACTGAAAATATGCGAATTACATTTCAGTAATATAAACCATCGTACTTACAAATAGGTAACTAGGAAAATCGAATATGGTGCAGAACACGCAATAGTGAACAGTTTCCAATCGTCGATGTAATACGCCTTCAGTACAAGTAAACAGCACGAAAGTGGCCATAACATGTAATAAATACTTCCCACAAACACACGCTTTTTTGGACCAACAAGTTCCATTTGTAAGACAAAGATGTTTGTTGAGGGAACTGAATGACATATTCCCAATAAAAATCGTATAAAAACCATTTGCCACGCATTTTGCGCAAATATGTGTAAAAACAAAAGTAATATACATAATGCGGAGAAAGGCAGAAGAGTAGTTTTTCGACCAAAGCGGTCGGAAATGGTGCTAGTGAACAAACATCCCACTCCCCAACCAATAAAGATAGAAGATCCAATCAATGCATTTAACCAAGCTCGTTCGCACACCAAATCGAACTAAAAAAAATCAGATGCATTTGGAAATAAATCCAACATAGCTACTGTCTTTTGGATAACATATATTGAGAAATGCGCTCTTTATTAAAACTTTTACTGCGTGGTTAATTTGCGTACGTAGACATACCTGTGTCACAATACTGGTTTTACTTCCCACGTACGTCCATTCATTTCTACTAAGCGAACATCTTCTTGTATCTGAAGTCAAAAATGTTTGGTTCGTTGAACATACAACTTGGTATTCGGAGGAGTTGTAGAGATTTGTTGCCATGCATTTCCAATTGGGGCTCAAACCAATATAATAAAAAATAAAAACATTGGCAATTAAGGGAAAACGCAGAATCAGCAACATGATTAACGTTTTCCATTGGTAGGAACCAAACTCTCCTATGAGCTTTATGAAGTCGTCAACTGTAATGCTCTTCACAACACATTTCACGTCGTTGTTGCTGGCAGAGTTCTCCATTGCAGTAAAGAAAGTTACTATTTCATGTCTTGACGAATATATAGATTGTTACAATGTTAAAGATAAACAACTTTTGTTCATCTATCTATACATTACAAACTGTACAATCTGTAATCACGTGTAATAAAAAATGTCTCCTTTGTTCTCAATCTTTCTTTCGAACAACTTTGATAATAAAACGTTTGTTGAGTTCATAAAATCAATTACAACCGCATTACTCGTGGTACGTGGCTAATTGCCATCGTCAATATCGACAACTAATATTACGTATCGTTGTGGAATGTACAAACGGTGTTTCTTTTCTTAGCTAGGGGTATGTCAATTATGAATTACCTTCTTTAATATTGTTTGAGGGTTTTAGGAAAGTCCTAAAGAAGGTTCAAGATTTGTTATTCTTTACGGCTTCGACGCTTTGCATCAAGATAGTTTTATCACCGATTTATTCGTACAATCTAATACATCAATCTATCTGAAATCGCAGGTTTTGCTAAAATCCGCGAAATCGTAATAACTGTCGTTTCTTTTGAGCAATCTTTTTTGATGGTTTGTTGCTTTGAACAATTTTCGAATGTCTTTTTTTTTCCCGATACTTACATTTCTTATTACTTTAGTTGTTTTTGGTGCTGGGTTACTAGTTGGTAAAATATTGATTATCTCGTTCCGTTGCAAAAAATATTCAAGATTTTCTTCCTTTTTCGGCTCTATATACAACTGCTCGATAAGTTGCTTATACTTTTCCATTAATTACAGATTCATGCAAGTGTCAGGTAATTTCACTGTAACTTTGTATGGAATTTCCATTTATTCACGATTTAAGGGAGGGTGAATGAAAGAGACGAAGACGAGGATGAAAATGATGACGATGATGCAGAATGCGGATTCGAGGATGATTTGGAAAGAAATGCTTTTGATGATGAACAGTATTAACGTTAATATAAATACTGTTGTATTTTTGTTATGTTGATTTCGTGTCCCCAGAGACATTGCCTTAGTAACGCACGATTTCTTTGATTCTAACAGGTTTTCTGGCGTTACAAAAGGCAATGTCCCCAATGACCATTTCGCACACGCAGTTTTGTTAAGTTTCTTTGTTGTTTCTAGAAGTATTTATAGGGAAGCACTGGTGAGAATCTTTTATCTCATCAGTGCGAGTTATGTACAGATACGTGTTGTTTATGTATATGATTTTGACACGCGTAAAGATATTGAGTACCATAATTCACTGAAGTTGAAATTTTCTTGACGAAGTCAATCAGTCTGCGAAGCAAACAGAAATAATAATATTTCACAATAACTCGCAAGAGTGTCAACAAGTTGTCGAGACGAAGAGAGAAGTTTTGATCGCAAAGAAAAGAAGTTACAAACGAAACGAAGTTTTCGATATTTGTAACTTTATCTGAACGAATTTTACATTTGCTTTGGTTTTTATTGTTGCTTCGTAGCTGTTGTTGTATTGTACTGTTCACTGGTGGTTTCGTTTCCGATTTGTGGAGTGGTGAGTTAGTTTGTTTTTGGCTTGTTTGGTTCGGCCCCTGACTGGTTGTGTTGTGTTGTGCAGCAGTTTCCGCATCGCGAGCCGCCGTTTCCGATTGTAAACAACTGTTTCCGCAGCAGTTTCCGCATCGCGAGCCGCCGTTTCCGATTGTAAACAACCGTTGTGCAGCAGTTTCCGCATCGCGAGCCGCCGTTTCCGATTGTAAACAACTGTTTCCGCAGCAGTTTCCGCATCGCGAGCCGCCGTTTCCGATTGTAAACAACCGTTGTGCAGCAGTTTCCGCATCGCGAGCCGCCGTTTCCGATTGTAAACAACTGTTTCCGCAGCAGGTTCCGCATCGCGAGCCGCCGTTTCCGATTGTAAACAACCGTTGTGCAGCAGTTTCCGCATCGCAAATCCAATTGTAAACAACTGTTTCCGCAGCGGGTTCCGCACTTCCCATTTATCGTGACTAATACCGCGCAAACCGTCCACCTGATCTTGAAGTAAAAATTCTCGCTTCTCCATTCGACATCGTTAACAATGGAGCAAAACAAATCTCAATTAAAACGCAAGCGTAATGGTAAAAAGTGGACAATTTTAAAATCTATCCAAGAAATCGAAACTCTTGTCGCTGAAAGAGGAAGTCGTACCACGGTGCGTTATTTGAAAGATTCATTGAGCGAATTACTCGAAACTACCATGGTCTTGCATGAAGAGTTTATGTTACTTCTGGAAGAGAACGATCCAGAATTCAATGATCAATGGATGGAGGAACTTTCACTTAGAGTGAATACTTGTTTC
This sequence comes from Candelabrum cocksii, assembly GCA_963930725.1. Lineage (NCBI taxonomy): Eukaryota > Metazoa > Cnidaria > Hydrozoa > Anthoathecata > Candelabridae > Candelabrum > Candelabrum cocksii. The sequence continues at coordinate 11,909,148 of OZ005674.1, read as the reverse complement.
GCCAGAATTGAGAGTTACCTCATTGAAAGACAGAATGACCCTCCATCGTCAATATCGTCTCGCAAAACCAGACAAGACATCGAACTGTGGAGACAAGATGTTCCCGAATATTCAACCAGAACGGTATCAGAATACATTGAAAATGGAAACTTACATGAGGAAGTTAGAGCAAGCTGTAATATACTATATGAAGACGAAATCGCAGACGCCTTTTCACGAATTTACATTGAACCACCTGAAAACAAAACCTTACGTGTCTGCCGCAGTAATAGCTTACCGCAAATGTCGCATACCCAAATGTATAAATTGAACGAAAAAGCGAATACAATGGACAATTTCGAGTTTGCGAATGACAGATTCAATTTATACGATCATTTCGAAAATAGTTCAAACACAGAACAGCAGACAAGTATCACAATTAGAAAAAGACCGGATGAAACTAGATATGTTCAGACCCTTATCGATAGTCAGAATCCGATACGTACATTAAATTATGAAGGTTCTGAAAGTGGACCAAATAAAGGAGATCATCGCCTGTCGGCCACGCATTTCCAAAGAACGTATTTCGCCGATGCTGCCGATAAGAAGCAAGCACCGGAGGCTGAAATATGTGGAAGAACACGAAAGGAGAACGAAGCTTCGAAAAAAGTTAAAACTTCAACCGGAATACATGACAAAATCATCAGAGAATCGCATCCTTTCCGTAGAAATGCCGTCAACGATTGGATTGATGATCTTGACCCTTCTTACCTTCATATAGGGACCAAAACTCCTAAACAAACAGACATTCAAATGCAACTACTCGTTCAGCAAAGACTACCAAGACAAACATCATTAAAATGTCTCAAGTATATGTTTGGTAACAGAACCTTAGTCGCTCATGTAACAGGTGAAAGGAAAGAAAGAAAGGTGACAAAAGGTAAGCAACTAGCCGAAGGAGATGATAAAGCACTCATCGAATTTTATGATTCGTTATCATCTTGTTTAAACAACCTGCAAAAGATGAATTACGTAGGTGATATCTGCAGTACCGATGTTCTTCGTCAGCTTCTTGCACGACTCCCGAATTATCTTTTGCGGAAATGGTCGGAGTATTCTTTTCGCTTACGCCAAAGGGAGGAACCTACCCTTTACCATCTCGAACAATGGCTTCAGGCACGGGTGATGGCGTCTAAAGACCCATATTTGCCACACAATAAAGGGAAAAGGATCAGTACGTTACAAACGACCACATCTAAAGAAAACCCAAAATGCTGTCCATGTTGTAAAGGAAACCACCTGCTATTCAAATGTGACGCCTTCAGGTTGAAAACTGATGATGAAAAACTCACCCTTGTCAAGAAAAAGCAGTTATGTTTCAACTGTCTGAGTGACAGTCATGCAGTCAGACGGTGTCTTTCAGAAAAAACATGTTATGCGAAGGGATGCAACAGACGTCATCACACCCTACTCCATCAGGCATTGTCAGTCAAGCATTCAAATTCCAATGAGGGCAGAAGAACCATTGAGACAAAATCTGATCAAACAAGTAAACCTAGTCAGATCGTTGGTGTCATGAAAAGTAATCGAAGCGTCTACTTGCAGATCGTACCTGTTAAAGTCAGTAATCCGAGAGGTGATTCGATAGAAACCTATGCTCTACTCGATAGTGGGAGCCAGTGTACGATTGTCACGAGATCTCTTTGTCGATCGCTCAACTTACCTGGGAAAGTTAAGAAAGTTAACCTTGGAACAATAAAGGATGACGAAGTCATGAGTGCAAAAATTGTTCGTCTGCATATTTCTTCGATGGATGGAAGCTTCTCCTCAGAAATCAGAAACGTGTATTCACTTCCAGATAAAAACTTTAACGTGCCTGGTCAAGACGTTCCAATCACTTCTGAAACAAAATGGAATTATCTAAAGAACATAAACCTTCCAGACGTAAAGGCTGATCAAATCCAAATCTTGATTGGTGAAGATGTTCCGGATGTTCTCATTTCCAGTGAAGTGAGGAAAGGAGGTACTGGGTTACCATATGCATCAAAGACACCGTTAAGATGGACATTAGTTGGAGTTTACGAAGGCGGTACGACAGGCTTTCCGCTCTCCACAGTTGGACACGTTTGTAAGACGGAATACAGTTCTGATGATGAGTTGTCTACTCTTGTTAGATACTTTTGGGAAACGAAATCCTTTGGTACGAAATTCAACTTCAAATCTCCTATGTCACTGAACGACAAGAGGATACAAGAAATTATGGACGAAGAAACTACCTTCACCAATGGCCATTATGTGGTACCCATGTTATAGAAATCTGACGTACAACAACTACCAGATTGTCTACTAATGGCGAATAGGGGCCTTTCATATTTAACGAAGAAATTCCAGAAAGATCAACAATACTTTAACATATATCAGAAAAACGTTAAAGACTATTTGCAGCAAAATCACGCCCGAAAGCTAACAGAAGAAGAAATCCTAACAAAAACGAGTAAGACCTGGTACTTGCCACACCATGGAGTTGTTAACGTAAACAAACCAGGTAAAGTTAGGATGGTGTTTGACGCAGCTTCGAAATCGTAGGGCTAAAGTTTAAACGCTAATTTATGTACCGGTCCAGATTTACTCAATAGCCTCGTAGGTGTCCTGCTGAGGTTTAGGAAACATCGTATAGCTGTTGTGGCTGATGTTGAAGCAATGTTTCATCAAGTAAGACTCAAATCCGCCGACGCTGAAGCTGTCCGGTTTTTATGGAAACCAGACCCTTTCAGTAATGAAAGACCGGAACATTACCAAATGTTGGTGCACATCTTTGGTGCCACAGATTCACCTTGCTGCGCATCTTATGCATTGAAAAGAGCAGCCTTGGATCAAACAGGTGATTTTCCTGAGGTAGTTATCAATACGGTTTTACGAGACTTCTACGTTGATGATTTGCTGGCATCTGTCCCAACCAAAGAGAAAGCACAACATTTAATCAAACACCTCGGCAAATTGATGGAAAATCGAGGTTTCAATCTCACGAAGTTCAACAGCAATTGCCAAGATGTTTTACAAGTGGTACCGGCTGGGAAACATGCAACACAATCATCACTGGCATTCGAAAATTCGATTGCTCGAGTTCTTGACGTCAAATGGGATTTGAAAGAGGATTATTTCATGTATGATGTAGACATTGAAACGAAACCTGTGGAATGTACAAAGAGGCATATTCTCAGGAAAACCGCAACAATCTTTGATCCACTCGGTTTCTTAACTCCTTTCACTCTCATGGCTAAGCTGATTCTTCAAACCCTTTGGAGACTCAAGACCGACTGGGATGATCCAGTCGACGAAGATAGCCAACAAAGTTGGAACCGGTGGTTAGACGAACTCTCGCGAATATCACAGACAATCCGCATCCCGCGAAGTTTCAATATGAACCCCAGCCAAAGTGCTCAACTACATCTTTTCTGCGATGCTTCAGAGAAAGCCTTCGCAGCAGTCGCATATATCCGGATTCAAGAATGTAACGAAGTTCGTTCTCATCTGGTTATGGCAAAATCACGTGTTGCTCCAATCAAGACCCTTACATTACCACGGCTGGAACTTCGAGGAGCAGTTATGGCTGTACGGTTGAAAGAAACGATTGTAAGCCAATTAAATTACAATTTCCATGCAATATATTTCTGGACAGATTCCATGTTAAACATCCAATACATCAACAACGAACAGAAAAGATTTAAAGTGTTTGTTGGTAACAGAGTATCTGAAATCCGTCATCATTCAGAATCTTCACAATGGCGATTTGTACCAGGGAAATTAAATCCCGCAGATCTTGCTTCAAGAGGAGCTGGTATGGACGAAGCAAATAAAAATTCAGTGTGGTTAAATGGTCCTGCTTTCCTGAGATTGAATGAGAATGATTGGCCGTCAACTGAAATGTTGCCGCTCGATTTAAAAGACGCCGAGATTCGCATCAATCACCTTTCAAGTAACAAAGACGACAATCTCGCTAACCATTCAACAACGGGTGAAAGTAAGGTAGAAAGTTTCATCGACTACAACAAATTTTCATCTTGGCGAAGACTCGTACGTGTAATAGCGTGGATAATGGTTTTTGTACGGAATTGTCAACTGAAACGACGACATCATGAATCTGACCGACAATTAACTCTTGAAGAAGAAAACGTCGGTAAACTGAAGTTAATTAAGTTCATTCGAAAGGAATCCTTTGGAGAAGAAATACGCCATCTTAAGCGAAAGGATCATCTATCTTCAAAGTGCTGTTTGTACAAACTGGACCCATTTTTGGACGACCACAAAGTTTTGAGAGTTGGAGGAAGATTGAGGTACGGAGATTTTCCATACGCAACGAAACACCAAGTTATTCTACTTGCCAAACATGTAGCTGTTCGTTTATTGGGACGATATCTCCATACTTATTATGGTCATGTTGGTAAAGAACACCTGTTATCCTTGCTGCGACAAGAGTATTGGATTGTTGGGGGACGTGTGATGACTAAGCAGATCACACAAAGTTGTATTTTTTGCCAGAAGATGAAAGCGAAGCCAACGTTCACCAAAATGGCAAACTTACCAGAAGACAGAATCTTTACTGCAACACCGCCATTTTATCATACTGGAGTCGATTATTTCGGACCGATACTGGTGAAGGTTTTGCGAAGTCGTGTGAAGCGATGGGGTTGTTTATTTACATGCCTTACAACAAGAGCAATACATCTTGAAGTTGTTCCCTCCTTAGAAGCCGACGATTTCATCAACGTGCTTGAACGATTCATCTGTAGAAAAGGCAGTCCAAAGATAATTTGATCGGACTGTGGAACAAATTTCAAAGGAGCTTCAAACTAACTGAAGAAAGAACTGGAACTAATGGATCGCCTCAAGATCGAACAATCGCTGCGGAGAAGAGAGATCACATGGAATTTTAACCCTCCCGAGTCTCCACATATGGGTGGAGCTTGGGAGAGAATGGTGCAAAGCGTGAAGACATCACTCAACGTCATATTACTGTCTCAAGGGGTAGTGTTAAATGATTACACACTTCTGACAGTCTTAACTGAGGTCGAGGCGTTAGTCAACAGCAGACCGCTAACTTGGGTTAGCGATGACATAAAAGACTTGGAAGCACTCACTCCAAATCATTTCATCATGGGAAGAGCTTCAAAGAATTTGTCACCTTGTGTAACATATGAACGTAACGTGATGCCGAGACAAAGGTGGAAGCAAGTCCAATCGATGACTCAACAGTTCTGGGATGGGTGGCTGAGGTAATGTTTACCAACACTGACGACGCAAAGCAAATGGGGACAAAGTGCGAAAAACGTCCAGGTCGGTGATCTGGTAATGATCGCGGCAAACGAACAATGCAGAAAATGGTTGCTTGGACAAATCAATAACGTATTCCCTAGTCGAGACGGTATTATCAGGAAAGTCGAAGTCAACACGAAATGCGGACAATATATTCGATCATTGGCGAAGATAGCCCTATTGAAACTCTCATAACCTTTTTGAGAGAATATCTCAAGGATGGGGAGTGTTGTATTTTTGTTATGTTGATTTCGTGTCCCCAGAGACATTGCCTTAGTAACACACGATTTCTTTGATTCTAACAGATTTTCTGGCGTTACAAAAGGCCATGTCCCCAGTGACCATTTCGCACACGCAGTTTTGTTAAGTTTCTTTGTTGTTTCTAGAAGTATTTATAGGGAAGCACTGGTGAGAATCTTTTATCTCATCAGTGCGAGTTATGTACGGATACGTGTTGTTTATGTATATGATTTTGACACGCGTAAAGATATTGAGTACCATAATTCACTGAGTTGAAATTTTCTTGACAAAGTCAATCAGTTTGCGAAGCAAACAGAAATAGTAATATTTCACAGATACCTTAACGTTATTTTGTTGAAGTTTATTTGTTTTTTCTTTTCATAAGCCTTTGTTGTCGGGAGTGCACTATATTTTCTTATATCTTTAATTGTACAGCTCTTTGCATGTTAAGCGATATTAAAAAAACGAGAGTAAGATTGAATTTCGCGAAAAAATTTTTCCCGGATAAGGCATTTTTATTAAGTTTCGCGAAATTTAATTTCACGAAAATTTCTTCCCTTAAGGTAGTCTATGATGTCCTCTTTACTGGTCAAATATTGGCATGTGTTTCATTTTCTTTAGAAACGATTTTTAGATAGAATTTTATTTCAGACATTCATTTCACAGAACAGTCCCGTTCAAAGAAAACATTTTTCTTCCATTGTAATTTCTGTTCCATTGGGAATAATAGATATATAGCCGACTGTTTTATTAGATGTCAAAATCAAGGGTGTGAAAGCGGATGTCCAGGTTTGAGTAAACATGGTTGTATCATACGCAACTTATCGGTATCTTTTCGTCTTTTTCAAATGCAATTTCATACTGAAGTCCTCAAATTTGGAGTGCATTTTAGCCAATCTAGAAGGTTGAAATTTCAAAGATTTTCTCACCCGTCGGCCCCAACTACGGTGGCGCTTCCTCAGTAACTAAATACGAAAAAAGTCCAAAATTTGACAATCTCGCCCCTCCAACTTAAAACCTGTGGCTACGCCTCTGTAAGGTAGTCGAAACCTTCAATACTTTTGATGAAATCGATGAGCGTCTGGTTGACGAGTAGCTATTGTGATTCTGAAACGAAGAAAAGAACATTTTGAAAAATTATTATTATTTATTATTTATTTTTAATATTTAAAACATTCCTCATACGTGAAAATAAATGACAGTTGAAGGTTTTGTCTATTTAAGATAAATTTTCAAATCTAAGTTGTTAATTTACAAATACAAATTTGTTCCTAATCTAGAGATCAAAGATAAAAGAAACAACTCAATTTTGGCTAACAGTGAATGCGCAGACAACAGTTTAGAACAAACATGGAAATCTGAAAAAAAGGTTTTCACAATCTTCACAAAACTTATGATACTCTAATCTAGATATAATATCTTCTTTAACATCAAAATCGAGAGATTTCAAACCAACCACTAGGTTCTTTGGATCGCGCCAACGATAGTTGAATTTTCACTCGGGTACGTGATTTGCAGCATCATTATTAGCGGATCATATGTATTCTCTTTTCCGGTGATTTTCTTCGTTATTAACGTCAGCAAGACAACTAAACTCAATGGCAATACATTTTTTTCTAGGTACATACATTGTCATGATCAGATTCTTTATCTACCGCTATTACTTTTTCTCTTTTTTATTTATCCTTTTTTATTTTTATTTATTCCACCTTGTAGAGAATAATGAATTATATAGAAATGAGGTCTATGGGCAAAATATTTTTATTTTTCACCTAACATATGATAATACGTGTTTTTATATTTCCCGTCGAAACCGTCGGTTCCGAATCGTCAATTTTGAAACTTGGACACAGGGGGGATTCAGTGGAATTGTACAGCGATATATATTGTTTAACCTTTGTCAATTCCATTTTGTGTTGCGCATATTAATAAGTGGAATAAAGTTGTTTCTGAAGAGCATGTCGAGAAAGGATTTTGATTCATGAAAATTCGATTCCTTAAATTGATGCCGATACACTCATCCAACAATTCAACTTTCAGATCCTCTTCTAATGAGTTCAATAAATAAGCTTTCTATGTTACTATCTGACTTACTTATTCTTTCTTTAATCTTAAACACGTGTTTGTTCTTGACGTAAATGCAAACACCATCACATCAGTTGTAATGAGATTACATGTTTGGCAATCGTAATTGGAATTATGGAATTATTTCTGACAAACATTATGACGTCAAAAGTAAAAGTAGTTAAGAACCAATATATAAATGCAATATCAAAAAATAATTTTATTATTAATGTAAGAAGTATGTAAGGAATTATTTTTTGGGAAATTTATATCTAATTGGGCAAATAATAGCGGAAAACTCCTAAAATAAATATACTAATTTGAAGGTCAATATTTCCAGTTCTTATACATATTGATAATTATAATATTATTATTAATTGGATGGTTGGTTGGTGTTTTTTACTTTTTTGGACTCTCAACGAGTCTCAACTCTAACTCAATGTGAATATTAATCACCATGACATTTAATTATAAATGGGTCTTTCAAAATACCAGATTAAATATATACCTCAGTGGTACTAAATTTCGCGGGTATTTATTTTCGCGGTTTTCTCGGTTTTTCCTCTACACCGCGAAAATTTGTACCCGGCAAAAAATTGGATTTTTTAAAACCGCGAAATTTAATACCCGCGAAATTTTTATATATAAAGTCAAATTTCCAGTAATTTTCTTACTCGTGTGACTACCAGGCGGTCATAGAACAAACATTTGGTACTTTTCAGTTAACCCCCCCCCCAAAAAAAAAAAAATCATTTAAAATTCTTCAAAATCAATGTTTAGAAATTCAACTTGGCGGCCAAAATGCTGCAATATCAACAAAAACTTTAATGGCGTTGACGCTACATCCATTCGCACATGTAAGAGTCTAACATAGATCGGTGTGTCCCATTGTGTCTCTTGTTGCGTTCTTTTGCTGATTTCCAAGATCTTTCAATGGATTGAGTGTGCGCGCCTGTTATTGGGTCAACGAAATTTATGGAATGGTTTACCGTTAAGTGATTGAATCCCCCCTGCTGCCACGCCACCATAAGCTCTCCAGAGATCCGACATAACGGTAGTCCCTTGTCGAATGGATAATAATCTACAGTTAGTTTTCTTCTTATCGGGTAATTTTTAGTTAGATAATTTTTGACTATTAATAGGGTAAAGCACTTGCTTCGTATGCGACACCTTGGATCCGCCCCTGATTCTGATGTGTTGTTTTTGTACTTGCATAGAGCTTTTACTACAAACTTGATTGCTAACATTGCTATATAGGCACGATATAGACATTTCGTGTAGGGAGTTTTTGGCGTCCATAATAATGTTAAACCACCATCTAAAGTCTTTTTATGAATGTTTTTAGTTTTTTTTGTCGGTTGGGGTCTTTGCACCTCGATATCCATCTCTTTGTCGTCTTCATTCGTTTGTTCGTTTCATATTGAAAGAAATGTTTTTTATTCTGCATGGTACTTAAAGTCCACCTTGAACTAGAGGGCTTCCTCTGTAATGCCTGCACCAAACCTTAACTTCAACTTGTGCTCCCCTCTTATGGTTCTTATTTCCTTTATTTTGAAAGATTGATTTTAAAATTTACTTAATTTTGACATATCGTGAAAATTATTACCCGCGAAAAATCCTTAAATGAGCAAACCGCGAAAATAAATACCCGCGAAATGTAATTTTTTGAAAAAAAATCGATACCCAAAAACAAGTACCCGCGAAATTTAGTACCACTAAGGTATATATAATTACAAAATGTTAAGTGTACGAGTAAAGATAGAAAACGTCATAAAAGTTCAAATTTATTATATATTTATTTGTTATTATTATTTATTATATTTCTTTTTGCTTCATAAGAATTACTTCGTTTAATTCTTTCATCAACAGTTTGCTTAAAATATGTTCGGATTTATCACAAATAATTCTACAAGCTTTTATATAAGAACCAGTAAATTTGGGGTTGTCCTTGATATTCTATTGTTTTAAAAAGCAAATCTGAGGCTCAGTGTTCTCATAAAGTTCTTCTTATAAAAAAGTGTGTAGTTTCGCCCATTTGTAATTCTTGTGATGTGTTTTCGCTTTCTTGAACAATTCTCTTGCGTTTTGTCACTTGAATTAAAATATTTCGGTGAAACTCGATGCGCTCGTTCAATTTTTATGTCTTTACCATTTTTTAAAACAATTCATCTATTACATATTTCTTTTGTTTTCGCCCACTTCTCATTTTTAAAAAAAATTTGTGCTATCAAATAAAAACTATTCTCACCCAATATTAATAAAAATCATATGACGTGTAGTAATAATTAAGACATAAATTATGTTAAGTACTGCCGATTCACGGATATTTCCAATATAAAAAGAAAAATCGGCCGTAGTGTATACAAACACACCATCTGGATATTTTTTTCATAATATTTGTTGACTTCGTTTGTTTTTAACGCACTCGCTATTCATTATTTTTGTCAATGGCTCTGTCATGATACTTACCATTGTCTTTGAACATTGATTCCAATCAAAACAAGACTTCGCTTAGCAGTTTCACATTCTTATTCCGATGGTTGATTTTTAAAACCTTTAATCTATAGATAGCTAACATAACAGGCAGTTATAGTTGGATTAACAGTTTTTTGAAAATTTGATTTGTTTTTCAGCATAATTCTTAACTTGTTGTAGAAAAAAACAGGAGAGCTTTTATGGAAAGATGGTCTTAGAAACGCATCACCATGAAAGCAATCAAATATCCGATGGTCATTTAATTTTGAAGAACTTTCCGAGAGACGTATTTATTGATGATGAAGTAAAACAAAACTTTGAAAATCTGTTTAAGGGATACCATATACGTAAGTTCACGTACCTTCCTTCTTTCAACCGTGTTATACTTTCCTTTGATTGCATAGACCAGGCAAAAAAGGTTCAAGCAGAGTTCCAAGAGGTTGTTATAGATAATCACATTTTAAAGGTTTATCTCAAGGAAGAAGCCAAGCGAATGGGTGACAGCTTCTTAGCTCTTCCAAAATCTGAAAAGCTATTTTTAATTTCACCGCCCGCATCTCCTCCTGTTGGCTGGGAACCTATAAGTGAACCTATACCAGTTGTTAACTATGATCTTGTTGGTGCTTTGGCAAGTCTTGAAGCTTCTGGGAAACCAGTTGAACTTGTTTCGCAAACATACTGCACACCAGGAATTGTAGTTGTGGGATGTGAAGACCCAATTTCTCGTACGGGCACGGAAATGATAAGCATGAAAAGTGTCCCTGCTGATAAACTCCAAACAAAACGTCCACCTGAAAAGATTTGACCTATTACATAATATTCACACCACATTGTCTTTGTAAATATTTTTAATTGACATTAAATGTTTATCATAAAAATATATTTTGATTTAGAATTTTCTAAATCTTTTCACCATGCTTTAAAAAAACATCCTTTTTGTTTTTTACTATTAATGAAGAATATATATGTGTTATAAATATTGTTGTAATAATTGTGAAACCGGATGGAAAGATAACAATTATATATTAACTAAAAATGTTTTTAAATTTTGTAAATTTTGTGTGTTTAAAGTGTATTTCCAGCATCACTTAAGCTATTATAAAATAGTTTTGCGTCATTCCATGTGAAGTTAACTCGCCTAGATTCAAATTCCCAAAAATTTGTTCATTTCTTTGGTAAAAACGACTTGCTAAAATTTCTACCTCAAATTAATTAAAATTTAATTAAAAAGTTATTTAAAACTTGAACGTTTGATTCAAACATTAGAATGTAGTTACAATTCTTTGGTGGTAGTTGGGTTAAAACCAACGCCCTGGTGAAATACCACCACTCCTGCTGCTATTGGTGGCTGATGTCATTCGCTTTTTCCACCAGGCAGGATGCTTCAGGTATCCTTTCTTTCTTAATGACAAAGGAGAGAAAGGTGAAACTTCCAATACACATGACTCTGTTATAGGCCCTGCCTCTCCTGTGTATTTCCTTCGAAAAAAGAAGTTTAAAAAGTGATGACTTCAGTCAATGAAATATAGTGGATATACTTTAAGCCTGTGAAATTTGTTTTCTTTCTTTCAAGTTAGATAAAATGTCAAGTGAATTAGTTTTCAAAGGCGTAAATTTTTTCCTGGTGAACGACAATGACCTGGTAGGCTGTTTTTGTTTGTTTAATAAAAATTATTGTAATTTTGACAAAAATGAGGCAATTTATTGCAAAGTTTCATTTGTTTTTAGTGTAAAAAAATTTAGATAAGAAGTACTTAAAACTGGGATTTTTACTTTTAAATAACCAAAAGATTTTGAAAGAAAAATATATATAATAAATAAAGGAGTTGAAAACATTGGAAAAGTAACATTGAAAATAGTAGACGGTGTTAATAGTTAAACATTACATTCTAATGAGATTAAATCAAAAACTTCAGTGAATGAATAAAATATATAAATAAATGAAAATAATTAAAAATTTTAAATAAAAATGTTGTTTATCATTATAATAGAATAATAATATAACTTTTCAATATTTTGTTAACCTGCATCTTTTATTGGCTATATTTTGTTCAACTCCTTTTTTTCAGTTAAAGCAGATCCTTAAGATTGGTGGAGCCCAAAGGGAGTTTTACATTAGCGATCTTGTCACCTATGTTATTGCTGACACGTGCGATTTTCCTCAATACAAGCAAGTTGTTGAATGTAAGATTCCAATTGTGACGGTTAGTACGCAATGTTTTTTGGTTTTATTGTTTACTCAAAATAATAAAAATTTATTTTATTTGATCATTATATATATATCTCTTTTTAACTTTATACAAGAATTTCAATCTATTGTTTCCAGACCACCTGGATACACTCGTCAGTGATGTGTGGTACAGTTTTACCGTATCTTTTTCATGTTGAATGAAGACAAACTGTATATTACTGCTTTTATATATATATATATGATGAATCATCATATCATCATCATTGATGATTATTGGTCATCATTTTTAAAAGCATTTTTTAATTTTTATGACTGAGGTTCATATAATGTTGTTGTTTTTAATCAAAAATCTATATATAAAAATAATATAAAATATTCGAAAATAATTTTTATTATTTCTATATATTTGTTAATATTAGTTTTATTTTTCTAAAACGTTAATCAAGAAATATTTCTCTGATTCATTTATCTGTTTTCGGTATTATTATTCTTCCTTTTCTTCTTTTTCCTCTTTTTCACGTCAATTTTCCATGCTAGCATGGGTGAGACAAATTCAATATTCAATATTCGATATTCATTCATTTATTTTTTTCTTGACCAAATATTGTTTAGTCCGAAACCATTTTCACCCATCAACGACAACCTGTTTAGTGGATTACTCTTTTGTCCAACCCAAGTGAGTTTTCTCTAACTGTTTTCTCTAAGACTCTCTCAATCTTAACTATTATATATAATATGTTTTTGTTAAATTTGAAACATGAAAACAAACAGAAATAGTAATGTTTTTTACTTAAACAATGTCACATGTGTTTTTTATAAGAGATCGTTCAACAAGCATATCATATAATTTTAACTATGTACAGTCGACTCGCTATCTCAAACTCTCAAGAAACCAGCGAGGCAACATTATATTCCTTAAACCAGCGAGGCAACATTATATTCCTTATTGTGAACTTTTCCAACTATCTCGAACTTTTAGGAAAAACTTAGAAGATATCAGGAAAATTGTGATTTCAAATTTTAGGGTGAACTTGCCAAGTTTCTTTAATGGTAACCATTGGTAGGATACACTAAAGAGTAAGAAATTGAAACCTGTAGTGCAAATTTAAGGCATTCTGGGGGAAAAAATTATAAGCCAAGTTGAGAATAAAAGAGCCTTTCTTCATCTTTCAAAGAAATTAAAAATAGTGAACAAACACGCACAGCTTTCAGTTCTATCTAAATTAAGGAGACTTTCAAACTTATTTGAAACTAATTTCTGAACAAACAAACTTATGGAAGAACGATAATGTGAGGTCACACTTTCTTTATAACCTGTCGAGTGAACTCATTGCGTAATGCAGGCTCCAAATTCTTATTCAGAATGGATTCTGTTAGCACAATTCACAAATAAGCACCCTCGCAAAATAGCAAAATAATCATAAATACTTTCCTTTGCCCAAACCTAATTAGTCCCCCGTACACAGCCTCTCATTTTATATGCCAGGATGCGAGAGATATTTTCAAATGCCATTTGTTGGACGATTGACCTTTGATTTTTAATAATGCGTTCATTTCATTAATTGATTAATTTCCAAAATGGATTCCACTAAAGCTACAGGACCTGATGGAATTCCTGTAATTGTTCTTCAGAAATGTTCTACCGAGTTATCTCCTGTTTTGTGTGCTGTTTACAAAAAGTGTTTGGATGAATCTTGTTTTCCTTCATCCTGGAAATTTGCCTCTGTTATTCCAATTTTTAAAAATTGTGGTGACCGTTCTAATCCTAGAAATTATAGACCGATTAGTCTCATTTCCATTTTAAGCAAAGTTTTTGAGACTTTACTTAACCAGACCTTAGTGGAATTTATTGAAAAAAATAATTTGTTTTATAATTCCCAGTACGGGTTTCGTTCTGGTCGTTCCACTGCTGATGTTTTGACAGTTATAACTGAACGTTTTTATCGTGCCCTTGATGTTTCCGGTGAAGCGCGAGCAGTTGCTCTTGACATCTCCAAGGCATTTGATAAAGTCTGGCATCTGGGTCTATTGCATAAACTCAAAGCATATGGTTTAAAAGGTTCCTTTTTCAAAATTATCTCTTCCTTCCTTTCCAACCGTAGATTCAAGGTTGTCCTTAGTGGTCATTCATCTTCAACTTTTTCCATCAATGCTGGTGTTCCACAAGGATCAGTTCTCGGACCAACCCTGTTCCTACTCTACATAAACGATCTCCCAGACAATTTATCATCCAAAACCATTATTTACGCTGACGATTCCACATTGTATTCCTGTCTTGATAAATCAGATGATTGTGATAAGGTTAATTTGGCCTCTGTTTTCAATAAAGATCTCAATTCGATAGTTGAATGGGGTAAGAATTGGCTGGTTAATTTCAATCCATCTAAAACTAGTCTTCTTTCCATTAATCATTTTAAGCAAGCATATTTACCTCCAATTTTGATGAATGGTTCTCATTTGCCTGAAAACAATTCATTTCGCCTTCTTGGTCTCATATTTACAAGCGATCTCTCATGGCGTTCATACATTGAAACCATTGCAAAATCAGCTGCCATGAAGGTTGGTTCTCTTTTACGAGAAATGAGTTACCTCACCCCTGAGTGTATCCTTTACCTGTACAAATCGTCAATACGTCCTTGCATGGAATACAGCTGCCACATTTGGGCAGGTGCTCCTGCGAATTGCTTGAACTTGTTAGACCGTGTTCAACGGCGTGTTTGCAACGCAATCGGCGCAAACTTATCTTCGAAACTGGACTCCCTATCACACCGGCGAAACGTAGCTTCTCTTTGTCTTTTTTACAAGTTTTTTTATGGACGTTGTTCAAGCGAACTATCATCTCTTACACCTTCTCCCAGAATTTTTCACCGTACAACTAGGTTTTCGTCATCTTCTCATCAATGGACTGTTTGCATTCCAAACTGTCACAGGGATTTCTATAAGAACAGTTTTTTCCCGCGAACATCCAGACTTTGGAACTCCCTTCCTTCTACATGCTTTCCATCGGTCTATAACCTTCAACTGTTCAAATCAAACGTTCATCGATATCTGAAAACTGCGTAACTTTTCTAGCTCTTTACACTCAAGTGGCCTTTAGGGCCTTGTTCTGAGCAACTACAATAAAAAAAAAAAAAAAAAAAAAAAAAAATTGACATCTTTCCTTTTTGGGCAGATTCCTTGGAAGGACAGAGATGCATTGCTCTCCATGATGTTGTATTACGGGGGGAAGTTCCAGACCAACCTGTCTCCCAGTTGCACGCATTTAGTTGCTGGTAAAGCAGCGGGCGTAAGTTAAAAACCTAATACCCATTAATAAGAAATGCTGAACATAAAAAAGTGAACTTTGATTTAATATTTCTTACTTAATGTTTAAATTGTAATCACTTTTTCATTTTAGTTTAAATAAAAAAAATTAAAAAATCACTTTTCACAAATTATATAATTAGAACAGTTCATAAATGTTTTCTTGTTTTAAAAATATTGACTATTATTTTTCTATATTCATGAAAATCAACCTTTCACCTTGCAGAAAAAGTATGAATTTATTGTTGCCAAGCAACCTCAAATCAAAATTGTTACTGCGGAATGGATTGTGGACAGCATTAAAGCGAATGAGATCCTCAATGAAGCTGACTATGCTCCTTGCCCCCCTAAAACAGCATTAGTTGGAGACGAGACCAAAGAAAGTTTAAAATCAAATAAAGAGAGTAAGATATTTTCTTTTTCTTGTTCAATCTTTCGAATAACGTACGATTTTGTATGTTTAAAAGGATAGCTAATTGTAAAATCAAATCTAACCCTTTTATTTTTCGCTATTTTCAACTCTTTTTTGAAATACTAATTTGCCATCATCATGATTGAAAAAGTATGATTGAAAAAGAAAACGATTTCGGTACAATTTTCATTTTGCGTCCATTTAACGTTTTTAAGGTTGTTTGAAACTAAGAATGTTTATTCAAAATTGAATGAAATGAAATAACCAATGATTAAATGTAAAACCTTTTTCAAAATGTCTTCATACATTCATGTCGCAAAAACAATTTCTTTCAGTTCCTCCGACTTTACTAAATGGATTCAAATTGGTGTTTTCTGGTTTCAAGGACAAATTGAAGTTGAGTTTAATGGAATCGTGGAAGGAGGTATTCTGTCCTTTTTAAATGAAGGCACCATTGGGCAAGTTACGTGTTACTTCTTGTTCTTTTCAGACTGTTCGAAAAGCGGGAGCTGTAGTCTTGGATGTTTACTGTGATACTTTAACGCACGTAATTTGCTTACACCAGCAAGCACCTTACTTCAAAATGGTGGGTGCATTCGCAACGTGATATAAAGCAGACTTCCTCCAACATTTTTCATCCTTTTTCTATCTTTGTGTAAAGTTACTGTATGGTTACCTTGACATTTGACCGTCAAAAATATATCTGCTAAAGTAAAAGCTTTGCGGTGTGGGAAGTTTTGTAAGAGTTGAAAAGTTTGCTATTGTGTGGATATATATTTGAAGGTTCTGGAAGTTTTCGTTGACTTTTGAACGGCAGTTCGAGTCTGTTGCACCCAGTCCCTTTAAAACTGTTCTGTTCAAGGCAATTAATGACGGAAAGAAAGTGGCGACAGCTTACTGGTTGAATGAAGTGCTATCGAAGAAGAAGGTATTCGCTCCAGATACGCCATTGCATCTACCTACACCCTTCACCGAGGTTATTTCGGGAATCAATAACTATGTAGGTGTTTCAGTTATTTTTGGCAATTTTCAATATTGAGTTTGTTCTATATACGGATATATTCTTCCATTCTTCGTTGTTAGGGAAAACTTTAATTGCCATCTCAAAACAAAAATATCTGAAAGCAAAACCAACTTCAAGAAGACAATCAAAACCTACATCACAATCTTAGTAAAAGTTGTCAGTGAGAATTATGAATGTAATTCAGCCCTTCAACTTCTTCAACTTCTATATATGATGTATGTTTGATGAACAAAATTCTTTGTCATTTTGTGGAGTAAAAATGAACAAATTCTGCCGCAATTGTGGTCTTTATGGTAAAAGCACCATTGTCTGCCGTCTGAAATTCATCCATAATGGTTGATTTTAAAAAATAGTAGCGGCCCTTTTTGAATGAAAATTAAGGTAAAATTTCTTTTGATGTTTTTTGCCCATACTCTTTCCTCTCCCTTCTCATCATTTTTTTAATAAATAACTTTTTCAGTAGTCTTTATAGAAGATTTTCTTGGACGCTGTTTCGAGCATACCTTCTTTTCATTAGTTGATCACACTGAGTGGTTATGTTGGTGAAGAGCGATTGCACGTGAAGCATATGATCACGATGCTGGGGGCTCAGTACACCGGGGATATGACCCGTGGTCACACTCACCTTATTTGTAAAAAGTATTTTCGATATTTCTAATTTCGAGTCTTAGTTCGTGCATGATGAGGCTCTCAACAATTCTTTGATTTTTTATGCTTACTTGAAGTGTTGGTTGATTCAATGACAAAGGCTGTTTCCCTAGAACTTTCCCCTAGAATTGATAAATTCACTAGAGTTGAGTGACTGCTTTGTTGGATTATATATATTTATAATCCTATTAATATTCTAGTTTTCAAGTTTTAACAAAGAATATTTATGACGAAAATGTTGAGCAAAATCCATGAAAATAATGTTAAGATAATCAAGCAAATAAAAATGAAAATCACAAATTAACACATAATGACACTTTTCATGTTGTGTTTTCTTGCAGGCCCTCTGGGGAAAAATACAAGAAAGCTTTGGAATGGGGGATTATGGTGGTCAGCCCGAAATGGCTTGGTGACATGTGGCAAAGTATGTTTATATAAGAAAATATAACAAACAAATATAACAAACAAATATAACAAACAAATATAACAAGAATATAAAATTACTTAAATTACAGTTTAATTACTTATTATTTAATGGCTTATCAATTTTTGTGCATGTTTTTACATCGTTACAGCCGGTCAGTGTTTCCCCTGTAAAATGAAAACGAAATACTCAGCCCTTGGATTGCCAGATGAATTGAAGATCAACACAACGTTTTCCATGTACATAACAGGTGCTTACATACACAGTCTTACCGAAAACATGTTTCTATTGGCTTCTCTTTTAACTGCAAGATAAATTGTTTAATTATTTTTTTATAGTTTAGCTTTCTCTCTCTAACACTTTCTAGTCCACAGCGTTCTCTTAACTTATTTGAAGGCTTCCTATCCTTCAATGTCACATTTGACATCCATCTAATCATTCTCATGTCATTACGCTCTAGTCTGTTTAGTTCAACAGTTCTAACTCTCCATGTCTCCCCACTATATAGAAAAATACTCCTTAGTACACAAGCATCATACACCCTTCCTTTTGTGCGAAGAGATATCACTCTAGAAGTTAGGAGAGGTAAAAGTTCTCTAAACTTTTTCCACCCAGATCTAATTTGAGTTATACAACTTTGTTCTGCGCTACCTCCTGTACTAATCATGTCGCCCAAATAACAAAAGCCATCCTTTCTCTCTAAAAAGTCATCACCTATTGGCACAGATTCTACTGGCTGTCCAGTTGCTAAGGTAATATCACCAGTACACACCCTACACACATAGTCTACTACTGAGGTAAGTTGACCCTTTATACCACTACACTTCTTATGAACCCAATGATCACAATATATTGAGTTATTACCAACACCCTTACTACATACAGAGCATGGCCATCTACCTGAAGCAATAGGTGCTGAAATGTCAACTCCGCTAACCATAACATTTGTCTTACCCATGTTAACTCTAAGCCCTTTTGACTCTATACCTTTCTTCCAAGTAGCAAATTTCGCAGTTAACTCTTCTAGACTCAACATCATCATCCGTTTTTACGTGACCTTTTCCACTCAGAGTGGGTTGCACGTTTTCAAAAGATGATATTCCCCACAATTGTGTAGGTTTAATCATCTGATGGTTTATTGAAGCAGATGTTTTTACAGCTGGATGCCCTTCCTAACGCCAACCCCATGAGAGGGAAAACAGTGGTGAGTTAACCCACGCAAGATACCAACTTTGCATTTTAAATTCCGTGGCAGCAGCGCATAAAGGGCATGGGTGCTTATTTCCATGAAGTCAAAGTTGTTACATGACCCGCATACCCGCTGCCCAGACTATCTGAAATATGCACAAGATCATTGGCATACAATAATTCCCATGGACACCCTACTCTAAACTCCTGAGATAAAGCCTCCAAAACCATGATAAAGAGTAACGGACTAAGAACAGATCCCTGATGAACACCAACCTTAACTCCAAATTCCTTGCTATATAATCCATTCACTCTGACATGACTTCTGGCATTTTCATACATAGACATAACAACTGACACTATCCATTCATCAACTCTTAACCTTCGCATCGCCCACCAGATTACTTCACGTGGTACTCTGTCAAAAGCTTTCTCTAAATCAACAAATGCAAAATATAACCTCTTATTCTTTTGCAGATATTTCTCCTGCAACTGCCTGACTATAAAAATTGCATCAATAGTTCCCCGTCCAGACATAAATCCAAACTGCATATCATCAATATTCATCTCTAATAAATCTTGTCAATATCCTTTCTAATACTTTCATAACTTGGTCTAACATTTTCAGCCCTCTATAATTACTTCTCTCCAGGGCATCACCTTTATAGCAGTTTACTATAGAGCTAATTTTCCAGTCTGCAGGGACTACATCTTGATTGACGATAGCATTTACAAGCTCAGTGATGATGTCAATTTTATTCAAAGATATGTAGTGATGAAAGATTCCTTTATTTTTAAGGTTGCTCAATTTTATTAATGATTTTTTTTACATGAGCTCATACAGATTTGTTGGGCAAATTTCATTTTTATATTGCTATTGTTGTTATATTTTTTATATTTATTTATCTTTGTTTTTATTTAGATTTGTGGAATGAACAATTGACCAGGGTGTTCTTAGATGACAACTGTCGATTGGGTGGCATGGGAAAGAGAATGCAAAGTGTGGTATGTTTCCATGGTGACATATTCACTATTTCATTTTGAATGACTTGACTGTTGATGAAGTAGAATAATCTGGTCATGTTTTCCTGGTTCAATGATGATGATGATGACGATGAAGATGACGATGATGATGATGATGATGATGATGTTCAGAGTTTCTTTTAGGATAACGATGACTTTCAGCCAGCATGTAAAGTCAGGTATTCTATTAGTAACCAAATTTTCATTCCATTGACTTAATGTTGTTTGTTTGATTGAAACGGTAAAGTTAGCTCGGTTTTAAACATGTTTTCTAATGATTGCTGAAATGTTAAGACTCAACCATGGTATTTTCATTTACAACCGTACTGAGTCCCTTCCGTAGAAATTTTACTTTTTACTTTCTTGCCCGAATTCGTCCATCGATCCATGATCCATGGTCCGATCGAACCATGTTTCATTAAGGAAATATTCACTAATGTAATAAAACAAATTGTTATTACGAATGAGTTAGAAGCAAGTGTTTCTGCAAAGTTCTCAGAACGACAGATATTGTTTTTTGGTCTTTTTTATTCTGGTCTGTAAATTATACACATGTTTGGAAAAAAATTGGACAGAATATAATTTGCATTCCTTAGAGTATAGCGTTATTATAAAGGTAAACACTTGCTCAAAATTCACACAGAACTTATTTTTCTGACAATTTCTTCTATAACATGTTCAGTTATTAATACATGGTTTTTTAAAGAAAGTTAGATGGAGGGGAACCAATAAAGAGAGTTTTGTTCACGGGGTTGACCGGGGCAACTGTCCATCGTCTTCGTCAGGTGGGAGATCATTGCTATGTTAACACAGATTTATTAATTAAATTAATGTTAACAAAGGTTCTTTTCAAGGGAAATGGAAAATGAAATATCTTGTTTTCATCGAAGGGAAATGAAGTGTCATTTGTACATCACTGTTGTTGAAGAATGATAAAAAAATTGAGAGAATTTATCATATTATCATAATTTATTTATTTTGACAATAAAAACAACAAATGAATAATACATTCTTATAATAAATAAATAAAAATAATAATTAATAATAAATAATATATTCTTGAAATGTTATTTTGAAGAGTGTCATGAAGATGGGTGGGGAGCTGGCAAGGGGAGTGAACGATTGTACGCATCTAGTGGCACCAAAGGTAGTGTTCATTGTGCTTATCATTGCTAGTGATTATACATAATTGAAGTTAATTGAATAGATTATGCGATCTGTCTAACCCGTGCCGGCATGGAAAATAGACGTTAAATGCATATATATATATATATATATATATATATAGAGAGAGAGAGAGATCAAAATAAGCATCCTTGTTCCTAAAGTTTACGATGGCTAAAAGTTATTTATCGGGATAACATTACTTGAAAAGTAGAAATAGTTTTTTATATATTGGTGTACCATCGCTCCAATTTTTATCCGGTTTTGTCTCATCAAAAAAGGTGGCCAGATTCACCTCATACCCATCACTTTCTCTCCTTCCTGTCATTTTAACATTACTTAACATCACCTTCACTCCTTCCTGACATTTTGATCAGTCGTTAGCATCTTCCCTCTTCAAACCCATTTTCTCAATTTCTTCCCATGTCCTCTTTTGGTCATCCATTTTAAACTCGAACGCCTCCCTAAAAGCATTCCCAGCATATCCATCAATTCCACAGTTTCGTTCCCAGCATATCCATCAATTCCACAGTTTCGTTCCCAGCATATCCATCAATTCCACAGTTTCGTTCCCAGCATATCCATCAATTCCACAGTTTCGTTCCCAGCATATCCATCAATTCCACAGTTTTGTTCCCAGCATATCCATCAATTCCACAGTTTCGTTCCCAACATATCCATCAATTCCACAGTTTCGTTCCCAACATATCCATCAATTCCACAGTTTCGTTCCCAGCATATCCATCAATTCCACAGTTTTGTTCCCAGCATATCCATCAATTCCACAGTTTCGTTCCCAACATATCCATCAATTCCACAGTTTCGTTCAAACAGCAATATGTTATGATATATATTGTTGAAGTGGTTTTATCCTGTATAAATATTTCGTTAATAAATAAATAAATACATACATATTCATCAATTCCACAGTTGTCGTCCATCATCACTCATTTACTACATTGCTCTCACCTGCATTTCATATTGTGATTGTTTTATTTATTGTTTTAAATTATATTTATTCAAACTGATAAATTGAAACATTATAAAATAAAATGGTATTTACTGGTTGAAATATTAATGTTTACAGAAGAGAACTAAAACATGCTAAACTCCTCACTGACAATGAGCCTTAGAGCAAATCTACTTATATACCTAAATGGAATTTGTGTCTGTCGGACTGCGGATATTTTTGTAACCAGTATAACAAAGTGAAGGTTTTAAAACATATTCTTTAACATATGTACACTATGTGATGATTGCATGTTCTAACATAAACAATATGCGTAGATACACAAATTTGTATAAAAACTCATTAAGGCCATCTGACACAGTTATTCTTTGTCATCGAAGTAATGAGTACATTTTGCACGGGTTAAATAGCCATACATTGGTGTCATCCCCTAAAGTAATATTTGGGTGCAGTGGATGATGGAGTTATTTCTTACTTCTCAGATAACTCGCACAGTGAAGTTCCTATCTGCTGTTTCTATCTGCAAGTTCCTGGTGGCACCTGCTTGGGTTGATGATTCCTTCGAGGTGAAGGGATTTTTAGGTAGGAATATCCATCAATGAGAGTTTCAGTCAAAGAGTGGAATGGTACTCTGAATTAATTAAGACTTAATCGAAACATAAAAATATTTAAAAAATCTATAGAAGTCATCGTCTCCGTGCATGCTTGTAACTCGATAAGTATTTGGTTTAGCCATTAAAATAGTGTTTTGTACATAGTATCTAGTTTAGCCTTCACCTTAGCTGAATCAATTTCGTACTATTGCCTGTGAATTTTAATTTCCTTCCTGTGATATATTACAAAGACACTGCACTTTGCAGACCAGAAATACTCCAAAGATATACAATTTGCAGACCAGAAATACTCCAAAGATATTCAATTTGCATACCAGAAATACTGCAAAGATGTGCAATTTGCAGACCAGAAATACTGCAAAGATGTGCAATTTGAAGACCAGAACTGAAACATTAAAAGCTTCATGACAAAACATTGTTTCTTTTGAATTCAACTTCTTCTTCGTTTCCCGTAGACGAGCAAGCTTACACTCTTGTTGATCCGGAATCTGAGGAGCTCTTTGGGTTCAAGTTAAAACGCTCTTTACAAAGAGCCCAGACGAGACAAGTTTGCAGAGTAAGACTTTTAAAGCATGTCTTTTAATTTGTTAAGAGTCTTTAATATTTCAACTTTAAATTTTTTCAAAAATGATAATAATACATTCTCTCTTTGTTTAGAAAATGCGTTTTTGTTACAGGGTCTACATTTTCACGTCACTCCCGCCATTTTGCCGGCACCGAACGCCATGCGAGAAATCATAGAATGTGCCGGAGGAAAGGTTTCAAGTTAATTTCGCCCTCGTTGCATTCGTTTATTTTAATTGCATTCGATGTGCAAATTATAAATAAACTAAAATTATCATAAATTATGAATAAATTATAAATCAATTATCATAAATATAAATGGAGATTCCTTTCCTAAAGAGCTTTTGTTGCTGTAGATGTCGGAGATCTCCACTCCAGAAGATGTTTTCAACGTCTTCCTTAACAACTCGCAAAACGTGAGACTCTTTTTTATGTCCGTGTGTTCCCTTAGTCCTTCATTTTATTTCAATCTTTAAAAAAAGATCTCCAATACATAAAAGTTATTTTATTTATTGCTTTCCTGCTGTTGCTGTTGTTTTTCATTTAGTTCAGATCATTTCGATTTTATTGTAAAATAAGATGAGAAATATGAAGTGAGGATTTTCAATTGCACAATAAAAACGAGAAACAATATTTTTCCTGTTCCGAATATTTATTTAAGTTCGAATTTCAAGTATTTATATAAATGTCAATAAATCATGTATTCATGCATGAAACAATCAACCGCATGACTAGCACTGTACATCTACGTGTTACATCCCAATCGATTGCGTAGTTATAAAGTTATTCTACGTCTGTCGACCTTGTCTACGTTTGTCTTACATGCCAATCGATTGCGTAGTTATAAAGTTATTTTACGTCTATCGACCTTGTCTACGTTTGTCTTGCATCCTAATCGATTGCGTAGTTATGCAGTTATTCTACGTCTGTCGACCTTGTCTACGTTTGTGTTGCATCCCAATCGACTGCGTAGTTATTCAGCTTTTAATCGCTTTATGTTACTTTACAACTCTTTGCTTTTTCCATTATCGCTACAAGATATCCTTTCCAGGACTTGACGCATAACAGCTACTTGGTGTCTTGCATGGACGATAAAAATTTGTGGAGTGACCTGGTCAGTGATGGATATGGTAGGACGGTCGTTGTAATTTGCGGTATCTTTCTAAGAAATGTATATTTTAAATCAATATTTATTTGCACGGATTTTAGTGTTTCACGTAAATCAATTCCCAGTAGATTGTTATGTTTGCACTTCATTCCGAGGGAATTTTTATTAATGTCGGACTGAGAGGCGAGCAACAGGCAACCTCGTCACCAGTGTCTTAATTTATTCCTCTCTCTTGTAGATGTGTATAACGTGGAACTCATTCTCTCGGGCGTTATGAAGCAGGAGCTGGAATGGAGTCTATATCCTTTTCTGTAACGCCCTAATATTCAGTTTCAAAGTCACCCTTACGTTTTTCTATAAGGTATTTACTTAGAAAATTGAACTTCCGGGTGCTGAATGTTGCAACTGACTGTTCGGGTTGTGTGTTTGAATTTCCTCAAGAGATTGGTTCATAATCTATTGGTTCAAATGACCTTGCCCAGGGCGATGATGAAGGTTTTGTAAAATGGCGCAATACTGAATCAATTACAAGACTTCATGAGTCATGTCTATTTCCAGGGCTTAAATAGTACACGACTTGTGTGGTAAGCGAGTTAAATGCGAAGATGTCAACTTGCCTCGATGTTCAATAATGCGAATATTTGTGGTTCCCACATTTACTTTGTTGTTATACATACGTACATTAAACAAATAATTGTTTTGTGTACAATAGATTTTGCCTTGATTATCCATTTTTCTTTAACCAATGAATCTACGCACCATCTTTAGCACATCGAGGCGTGAAGGTATTGCCAGAGAAGACCTTTCTTAGAAAATATATTTTTGAATTGCAAAGAAAGCGTTTTTTCGTTACGTGCAATTGTCCTCGTCAAATGGGATCCAAATGCATAACACAACTTATCAATAGGTTGCGTGAATATCTGTAACGTGATTGGCTAATCACGAGGAAATATATATCATATTTCGGAGTGCAAAACTCAATATTTTTTCTTGATTGGCTAAAAAGGAGTGCAAAATTCAATATTTCTTCTGATTGGTTAAAGCAACTATTCCCGGGATTCCTATTGGTTAAAAACAGAGTGCAAAATATGACACGTGCGAATGTTAGAATAATGTAATCGTAAAATTATTGAGTTGTGGCGACGTTCATGTTCACGCTTTCAAAGCGTGTTATATAAGATATCAAATCCACCAATTGATAGAGTCAAACAATATGGCATATTTTTCTCGTTTTTTATGTTTTTCTTAACTCGCCTAAAGGCTCGTTAATTATTTTGAAAAACATAAAAAACTCAAAAAAAATATTCGCCATATTTTTCTCGTATCTCGCGATAACTACTACTAATAAAGCAAATGCAACTGTCCACGCGAAAAAAACATGTCTCAAAGACATGCAGTTGCCATAGCGAAATATCGTCTAAATGAATCAAAAAGTACGAAACAAATAATATTTTGATATTGCCACTACTAAAACATATAGTTATAAAAAATACCTTAGAGTAGAGCTATGAAATTCTTCTGCAGGTATAAATATCTCAGCATTTCTATGCCTTGAATGGACACCCATTTGTAGAGAAAACCCCTGATGGGGAAGACCCCTGATGTGAAAACTCCTCAACTGAATTATTCTGATTGGACAATTTACATTTTATTCAATAATAGCTTTTGTTATATTTTTCTTGAAACTGATCCAGCATGTGTTGAGGAGGAAGTTTTATATTTTGTGTTGACGGAAGAAAGTTATAAACGCGTCTTTTTAGTTTGTGGAATAAAGTACACAGGTTTTCACGCCATTTTAGAAGAAAGCTTCTTTTAAGGAAAAGTTAAGAGAACAATTTTGTTGAACCATCAATTGTTTTAAAAAAACAGTTAATTCCTCAGTAGAATTTGTTTTAATACCAGACGAGTTTTCTCAAGAACTATTATGGCTGGGTCATAGCTTTTAAAAATGAGGGCTTTCATGAAACGGGAACACATTTCAGCAAAGAAAAAAAAATGATTTACGTGTTTATCAAATTCGTTGCTTGATCATAGCAAACCAGTATACTGGATCCAACGAGGAATTATTAGTATTTATAACAGCAAGAATGCCCAAATAAAATATTTTCGGGTATTTATTTATGGGTGATCAAAATCCGAAAAAACCCTAACCCTTATCTACTTTAAAGGGACAAATTTTCGCGGGGAGATATTTTTGCGATTGAGCCCATCCGCGAAATATTTTTATTTCGCGGGGATTTAATTTCGCGGATTTGCGTTTTTTTGATTTTTTGCGGGGACTTATTTTCGCGAATGGATCTATCTTTGTACAGGGAATAGCCCTAAATTGATTTCATTTCCGTGATTTTCGACCATAACCACGAAAAATGATGTCTTTAGTGTATAGAATTGTTAAAGGTATGGAATAATTATAAAAAATCTAGACATACAAGATTGACATGTTAACTTAAGATTTATATATTTTTACGTAAAAGAATAAAAACACGACTTAACATTAACAAAAGAAAAATGTCACATATAACATATTACACATCATCTGTCTCATCGATAAAATTGTCATCAAAAGCATCAAAAGCATTGCGGTCGAATTCGTAAACTCCGTCATCTTCATCATCATCACTTTCCTCGTCATTATTCGTTACAATTCCAAGAAATTCTAATTCTTCTGGAGTCATATCAGTAACTGCATCTAAATTTGGTTGAACGTTATCAAGACTAATCATCGGATCAATATCTTTGAAAGGATCCAACTCTGGAAGCTTGTCCTTTTTCATCGCTTCGGTGATACCAGCCAGTTGCCAACCTTTCATTATTATCACCTTTCGGTCTGAGTTTGTCATAAGGTTATAGAGATCGGCCAACCATTGTGCATGTAATGGTTTCAGCATAGTGAGGCGTAGTTGTTTTGCAGCAGTACGAAAGAAGCAAAGAAATGAAAACCAAAACGAAGGAAAGCAAGAAGCAAGAAAACACGAAAACAAGAAGAAGAAAACAGAAAATGACATTATATTACTCGATTGAGCGTAGATTTTGAAAGATACGATGTACAGTCTTTGATAAAAAAAGATTTATCTATTATTCTTTTATTTTGTTTTTAGCCTTGTTGTTTTTGCTTTTAGCCTTGTTGTTTTTGTTTCTCTAATTTTCTCATCTCCTGAAAAATCATAATTATACCCTTCAAGATATATGTACCACATATGGCTGATAAATAGAAGTTTTCTAATACGTAATGTAATATGACATTTAGGTACGTAACACGAAGGACAACTTCTGCACGCTTTTAGTCTACTTAAAGTTTCCTTTAACTAACATGAATTTCATTAGTTTTGAAAGAAATTGCAATTTTTTTCGCGGGGATTTATTTTCGCGGTTAGAAGGAAAACACATTTTTCGCGGGGATTTATTTTCGCGATTGGAGGTGAAAATTTTTTTTCGCGGGGATTTATTTTCGCGGATTGGACCAAAAAAATTATTTTCGTGGGACTAAATTTCGCGGATTTTGAAAAAACCGCGAAAAACCGCGAAAATATCTCTTTTCGAAAATTTGTCCCTTTAAAGACAAAATTCTCTATTTATCTACTTCTATTTATCAGCCATATGTGGTACATATATCTTGATATCATAATACTTCAATTATGATATTATAATTATACCCTTCAAGATAAATAGAAGTTCTCTAATACGTAATGCAATATGACTTCTCTTAAATTTTTTTTAAAGAATAATCTCAAAGGAGAAGAGCATTGTAAATAAACTCGAAATGATCAACATACAAAATTAAAGATGTCAATCATTGACAGTATTGATTTCGTGTTTTCCGTTATTTTTGTAGCTATGTGGCTAAGTTAGACACTGTACTTTTTACTTGTATTGTAGTGATTTTTCCCTCGAAAGAAACCTTTCAATTCGTTAGTCAAATGGACAAATGTGTTGTTCATATATTTTTAAAACCAATTATGAATCTTTCTATCTATTTCAGTTTTTAACTACCCATACATATTATGATGGGTGCTGTTCTTTAAGAAGAATAAAATTCTACAAATACCTTTTCTCATAAAAGTTTAGCCGAAACTGAAGTGCAGTTTGCTTGGCAATAACATGTACATGTTCAATGACAATTGCATTATAGACAATTATCTACCTACCTTTTATCATTGAACAAACAAGAAGATATTTTGAGAATGTGCCACATTTTATGACAATGTGCTAAGAGAGAAGGCTGGTTCACAACCTCGCATACTCACAAGCAACAATTGGTGACAAAAGAAATAATGGATAAAATATATATATACTATGGCAAAACTGCAGTAGAATCGCATCCCATAGATTTATTTATTTTTTAAAGGATTGTTCCATTGATTTTCTATATTTTTGAGAAACCTTTATGCTAAGCTTCTGGAATATTGACTGTTGCAGTAAGGAATTATGCACAGGCCGAGAAGGAGGGATTAGCATTAGTTTTTGCAGTGTGTAAGCTTAATCATTACTTTTTATTTGGTTTGAAATACACAATGTATACCGACTATAAGCCGTTGAGACAAGTGTGTTGCCTGCATAAGTCATAAGTCAAACATTTTTTCCTAAATCAAGCCATGTAAATAAAAATACAATATCAATGATCATCAATTTAATAAATTATATATTTTTGTTAAAATAATCTTTGAAAAATTGTTCCGTGAAAATATAAAAATATTAATAGTAGTAAAGATACGATAAATGGTAATAGATAATTATAACTATACTTATTATGATAATTGGATTGGATAGTGGCTTGAAATGGTGAGGCAATGCCCATTTAGCAAGCTGTTATAGGAGCACTGCCTCGTTTGTTCTTGTTGATAAGGTGACTGCGTGTGATGAGTTTCCCTTGATGTGTGGGCATTGAGCGGCTGAAAATCGACCTGGGTTTGCTACTCCTTTTTATCCAAACAACCATCCGGTGACTCCAGGTCACTGGCCACCCTACTGATACTACAGCTTCGATCACACCAAGTTGTACATCACGGTCTAAGTCAGCTTTAACCTTCTTTTGCCAATGGACAGGTGAATGATGGGCTACTAGATCAGCATCAGGATCAATCATTAGTCTTGTTGGGTTGTAGGGGTCCCTTCATCATTGGTAGTGGTTGATGTTCCCACGTGTTGAATGCGCTAGCACTGTAGTAATCAAGAGGAAAGTTCTGTAGTTTCTCTCGGTTCTCTTCTACGACTGGAAATTGGAGTTCAGTCGGGAGAGGCGGTGAGAGGGACTGCTTCGGACATCCGGTCTGGTTATTAGTGGTGTGTAGCTTGATATGGTGACAGGTATGAGGTCCTTCTTGGTCAGTTCTAAACACTGGATGCATCTGAAACCAACCGTGCAGCTTTGACAACTAGTATCTGTGACAGTCTTTAAGGAAAGGCTGTGTTCTCGATGCTTGCTTTTTCCATGCATCTGTTGATCTGTTGTGGCAATGGTGTTCAATAGCAACATGTTGGGATACTTCTTCGGCAGTGACAGCACATAGGGTGCTTGCGTTGCAGCCATGGCAGTCAAAGACATATTTACATATGCCTGCTTGACCTCTGAGATGGGCTCCAAAAGCATGAATTGATTCATCTTGATCTTGATGTAGGTTGTTCAAGCAACCATAATATTTTCCTCTCGAACAGCTAGAGACTTGATGATGATGATTATGATGATGATGTATGGCTGCTTCCGTCTTCTCGGTTAGTTGCCCAATGGGAGTTCTGGTTAAGTCTTAAGCGCAGTTGTTCTTCGCAGCTTTCCAATAATTGGACGATGATATCCTTGTCAGTCACTTGTGCGGCAGCTTTGTACTCATTCCAGCGAAATACGTCCAGCAGAGACAATTGTCTTTTCACTTTCACAACTTGGACTGAAGTTCCACCAACAGTAGGTGCTTTGTGCAGTGTTGCGTGCGTTGTAACAGCGATAACAGCATCAGTGTCTGGTGTCACGTAGGTGCATCATTAACAGAATTTCAACATAGATAGGTTTCAAATCATCTGATATACGTTTATATATTATTATGTGAAATGTAGAGAACAAAAGATAACAGTTTGGATATTTTGATATATCCAAATATTTAAACTGTTTTCATATCATGTTTATAGCTCTATAATTACGAAAGTTTGATTTTTTACTCTTTTATTTTAAGTGGATAGAAAAATAATTTTGACAAATGATGCTTCAATATTGTTTTAAAAGTTCGGTAAGTTGAATTGTTTGTTTAAAGAAATCATTTTTAGAACTTTGCTATCTCGAGTGAGTGATTAACATATGTGTTGATTTATTTGAAAATTTATATTACTATATATCAGCTTATATTTATTGAAAGTAAATAAATTCAAAATATTAGAGATCGGCATGTATGCACCAAACCAGCAAATGCTGAGTGCCGACCTAAATTCAGAGCAAATGTCTGTCTTATTTATTTTTTTAGAATCTTCATTTTCCAAAGCAACTTTTCCAGCGATTTGCTAGTACGTTAGTTGTAGTGGAACACAATGACCATGATTTAACTCCAGCCACGCTACATTCCATTACTGCTGCTAAGCAACTTGGTGGAGATGTAACATGCTTGGTAGCTGGCACAAATTGTCAACCGGTAATTTGTTTTGTTTGTTTTTTAACCGCTCACTAAACAACTTTGTGATAATTTGGTTTCGAACCAAATTTTGACTGTTTTTAAATTTTGACTTTTCTTGAGTACCGTTTGCATTTTTCTTACTTTGTTAATTGTAGTTTTTGAATTCTAAGCACAGCAGGTTAAGATGTATTTTATTAAAAAATTTAATTTAAAATGTTATTTATTCATATTAATTAATTAGAAAATAATTTTACAATTTGCCACAATATTCAAGATGGTGTACCGTTTAGGCGGCAGATGCTATTAGTAAAGTTGACGGAGTGAACAAAGTGATTGTTGCGCAGAATGATGTTTATAGAGGATTTCTACCAGGTATTTTTTACTTTTGATTGTCAATTTTGTACTAACACTCTTAAAATAATATGCTAAAACAACTTGCTGGCTTTATTTGAAAGCCTGACACTGCTTCACCAGAATTGTTGCAGAAGGTCATATGAAAATCATTAAAAATCTCTCTCATTTTGTTGGTTTCTTCGTTGTTTTTTTAATGTAATAATTAGGTTAGAACAGAATTTCCAGAAATATTTATGTTTGTGTTTTTAGTAAGTTCTGTTTTGGGTTTTGAAAAAGAAAAAGCTGTTATTTTCGACAAACCTTTTTGTTTTTCTGGTTTTACCATACAATTCGACAAAAGATAATTTAACAATAGAAGTGGAGATTTAGTCACAAACAGGATAAGATTGTTTTTACATTTTTTAAATTTCTCACGTCTGAAAGCTGCATACTTATTCGATGCAATTCACTCGCCGATGCTATCCAATGTTTTGCAATCAAGACATTCGAGTCGCCACCAAACCAATTGATTGCATTTTATATGTCAGGACATTGAGTGGAGAGAGAGTTGCTTGTTGTTACACAATGTTAAATTAACCTTTTAAAGCGAATAAATTCACAGCCTTTTTCGTTTTGATCATAGAGTATAACAGCGTACTGAGCACTTTCCTGACAACTGATGAAAGTACATATTTTGTCTTTCAATAAACTTGTTCCACAGTCAACTCAAGTTTCTGGTTTTATTTAATTTTAAAATTTTACAAAATCTTCTAATTTTATTACAGAAAGCTTTTCTCCACTTATTGTCGACATACAAAAGCAAATGAATTTCAGCCATATTTTGGCAACGTCAACTTCTTTCGGAAAGGTAAGATATCTGTTCAAGCAGTATCTTCGTACACAATATTTATACTTCTACAAATAACATGTTATTAATTAACTGAAAATTAAATTTTAAAAATAATCAGTGTTTTACGTGTCGGAACTTGGGTTTGAACCTCATTTATTGATATCTACTGGGAATTTGCTAGTTTTTTTCAAAACCTGATTTAACGTTATCATTTAAAAGTCCTTGATGAAAAACTTATAAATCCTAAACGCGGCCCAACATCGCGACTTCTTTTGGTCCAATTTATAAACTCATTAAGTTTGTTCTCCCATAGTTGTTTTAAAAAAATAAGTCACATTCAAGGCAATATAGTGGCCTTGAAGATCGTAATGTTTTCTTGCTGTGCTAATTCAATTACGCTTAGACTAACATTGAGTAAGTGTGTCCGTCAAAAATGAAAAGTAACGGTCATACTGGGGAGAGCGTCAGGTTTGCTGTCATTAAATTCTATTTTACTCCTTGATATCTTACTTAAAAGTCTGCCATTCTTGATTCAATGTCGGAGATAGCACAAGATTGTTTCCAGACCTCACCAATGACTCACTTTTCTTGATTCGGTAGCACAACGTACCTTCGTAACTTTTTTGTTCCACTTTGGCATAGTCACATAAGAGAGAAAATGTAAGATTTCTAGATTTAAAAATAAACAAAATCAAGATGCTCTTGTGAGCTTAGTACACTAAAACCCATTGTTACTGCATATTACATTAAATACTGTTTCAGTGTACTCAATAACTTGGTTAAGAGGAAAAAGAAGATGGCCGGAAATACTTTCTATAAGTTTTCTTGAATTTATTATGCGGAATTTCTAGATACGAAATTGTAAATTTATGGTACATTGATCATGAACTTGCCTTTCTGCGTGTGTACATAAATGCATAAAAGTTAAAAGTACTTAAAAGTAGTGAATGTTGCGCCAGTCAACCAGCCGGTTTTGGTGTGTTTGAAATAAAAATCTCTAACCATTTAGAATCTTTTACCGCGAGTGGCTGCTAAATTAGATGTCGCTCCAATCTCCGATGTTTCTGAAATAAAAGCCGAGAACACGTTTGTGAGATCTATATATGCAGGTACTAAAACATTTTTTAAATTATTGTCTTGTTGTTGGTTGCGGCATTTTTCAATTCTCTCTATTTTCTGTTGACCAGGCAACGCCATGACAACCGTGAAATCATTGGATAACGTTAAGGTGATGACGGTACGTGGGACATCGTTTGATATGGCAGGCGATGGAAGTGCATCAGCTTCAGTTGAAGAATGTAAGAAAGAAGTTTTCAACTAATTAGCTTATTGCTTCTTATTTCCTGAAATTACTCCAAATTTTAGTGAGTTTTTTATATTTTGTTTTTAAATTTTCGACAAAATGATTGAAGAGGACTTGCGATTGTATCGCGTAACATTAAAAATTGCACAAGGAAATTTCGATTGTTTTTGCACTTCCTTCAACTAATTTGTGTTACGTAAATCTTTTGTCTTGTTTACTGCTGCGTTTGTAATTGGATGATCCGTTTAAACGAATTAGCAGTAATCCATATACTTCCCTTTGACAAATCCTGTATTTCCATTGGTGCAGTTGAAACTGTTAAGTGTCTGCTTTTATTATAATTTTGTTTCTTAGCTTCGCGTAAATTAAATTGTAGTTTTAGTAATATTAAAAATATTTTCATAAATCTCACGAATTTCGGTGTTATTTCGGTGTTACTGTTGTTCCGGGCAATTCGAGATGTGGTTCATACATTCTCTGATTCAATGACACTTTATGAAGTCTGCAGTGATAATAAACTGATCGAATCACAATGAAAACAGGACTTTTGGGTTGGTTCTCTTTTATTGGATAAGGTCGAGCTATCAATCATTGTATGACAGTCTTTTGTTAGGCAAGTCGTTAGAGGATTAGTTTTAATGTTGAAAACGAAATTCAAAATGGAGAAATTCTGATCCTTCTCAACAAACTTCACTTAAACATAAAGTGGTATTCTGTTGATTTTAAGAAAAGCTGCGTTTTTGTTTTGTTGCACATGTTATAATAAATGGTCTCTCTATCTGACGTGTGAATTGCCTCTTGTTAAACAGATTCTGGTACTCACCCCACCAATGAGATATCGTCGTGGGAAAGTGCTGAACTCAGCGAAAGTGAAAGACCGGAATTGACCAGCGCAAAGATTGTCGTGTCAGGAGGTGAACTGGAATATTTGTTGTTTTTATTTTAAATATTTATATATAAATAAATAATTAATATATAATATTATATATATAATAAAAAAAAATTTATAGTAGCATCATTGAACAAGTTTTTTGTCATGTTTTAAGTATAGGTTTGCGGAGAAAAACTAAGAAACCAGAAAAGTAGAAAGTGTAATATATTCTAACATTCAATGAACAGAATGAAACATTTCCACCTCGGTTGCATTTGATGTTTTGAAATATGTTGACAAATAGCTTTATTGATTAACGTTTAGTCTGACCCAATTTATGCGTGCATATTATTAATCCATTGATGTCCTTGAGTTGTCTGTTATCTCTGCCTCAAATTAACATGTACGTAGCAAACCTTTATAAAATGGTTTACTGAACAAAAAGTTGAGAATTGCAATACATTCCCGCATATTTTGTTTTATTGTTTACAAACATTTTTGTTTTGTTATAAATATCTAAATAGCAAACATAGCTTCGCAATTATTTATTTAATTATTTATGGCAAAACATTTTTGCTTTGTTAACAATAACAAAATATATATGTATGTTTCCCGCTTTCTACGGAATTACGCAATCAATAGAATGCGCAATGCAATCTAGGAATTCATAAAATCCGCGCCAATCTATAGATTACCGCCCATTCTAGAACGCGCACCCAAATCAGTTGCTCATTCTATGGAAGTATTCTAAGTTGTTTTCTGACTTTATGGGCCTCTTACCTAGTGTGTCAGTGAGACTGGTGTACTAAAATGAGGTCTCTTTGTTAGCCAGCCATAGTTCACTAGTGAGAATCCCCTCTGCTTAATCCAGTGTTTGAACTTAGGACAGTAGCTCTTTGCTGGATTCTTGTTGAGAACATCTATGATGGTGTTGTTTTTAGTGACTGTCTTGCTCTTCTTGTGATCTCCCTCTATGTATGCTTCTCTAATAAAACAATCAAACAGCTCTCTCTGACTCTCGTCGATCATGCTTTGCATTTTATAGAATATAAGGTACGTGTTCTAGAATGGACGGTAATCTATAGATTGGCGCGCATTTTGTGAATTCCTAGATTGCGTTGCGTATTCTATAGATTGCGTAAGTCCATAGAAAGCAGGAAACATATATAAGCCGTAGATTAAAATAAAGTGTTTTTTTTGTTCAGGTCGAGGTTTGAAGAGTGGTGAAAATTTCGAACTGTTGTACAAGTTAGCGGATAAACTTAATGCTGCAGGTATTTGAAATGTTTCAGGGTTTTTTCCCTGTTGATGACTTCACTTCACTAGAATGTGTTTCAACTTTAATTTCCTTTTTTTGACATTTTTTGTGCGGTTTATTTTTTCAAGGATACATTTTTTTCTCAATCTCTCAGCTAGAAAGTAGTTTTCCATTTATCTGCGATACAGTTTAGCATAATCACGCAGGAAATCCTTGGTTTTTGTCACAGATTGTTTGAGATTAGCAGGCGTGTGCAATACTCTATAAATGTGTTTTGCATGATTTTATGCTGTCACTGTTATCTAATAACTGGGAGGGGGAAGCTATTGATTTTGATTGAGTTGGTCAAACGATAAATGCTTGAGTCAAAGATGTTTGAGCTTTCTCAGCATTTAAGTATTTTCTCTCAGTTGGGGCGTCCCGAGCGGCTGTAGATGCAGGGTATGTGCCCAACGACATGCAAGTCGGACAAACGGGGAAGATGGTCGCCCCGGACTTGTACATTGCCGTGGCGATATCGGGTGCTATTCAACATTTAGCCGGAATGAAGGACAGCAAGGTTGGTGTTTTGATTAAGGTTGGTTGGTTACGTTACGTATTCAAATGAATCTTTCTGTCTAGACGATCGTCGCTATTAATAAAGATGCCGAAGCTCCCATATTCCAAGGTTTGTTACTGTTGAAGTGAATAAAGATCTAAACGTCTCTGGACACTCTCTCAATACTTTTAAAAGTGTATGGAAGTACCACATTCAACTTTATACCTCAGCGAAGTGATAACATGTTTCTGAGGTTAGGGTTTAGAAAGAGATGGAAACACTTTTAAAAGTCCCTTGAAGTACCACACTCAACTTTATACCTCAGTGAAGTGATATCATATTTCTGAGGTTAGGGTTGAGAGAGAGATGGAAACACTTTTAAATGTTTCTGGAAGTACCGCACTCAACGTTAAACCTCAGTGAAGTGATATCATGTTTCTGAGGTTAGGGTTGAGAGAGAGATGGAAACACTTTTAAATGTTTCTGGAAGTACCGCACTCAATGTTATACCTCAGTGAAGTGATATCATGTTTCTGAGGTTAGGGTTGAGAGAGAGATGGAAACACTTTTAAATGTTTCTGGAAGTACCGCACTCAATGTTATACCTCAGTGAAGTGATATCATGTTTTTGAGGTTAGGGTTGAGAGAGAGATGGAAACACTTTTACAAGTCTCTGAAAGTACTACATTCAACTTTATACCTTAGTGAACCTCATGTTTCTGAGGTTGAAGGAAACAGTTTTTCAATTGTCATTCTTTTGTTCCAGTTGCTGATTATGGATTGGTTGCTGATTTATTCAAGGTGAGTGCTTTCTTTGGTTGTTTACATTTAGAATGGATTTGATTGGCTAACGTTTCTTTCAGGCGGTACCAGAATTGACGGAGAAGATTTAGCTTTTTGTTAACAATATTGGTTTCAAAAATGGAGTTAAATAGGAATATTGTGAAATAAAGAGAAATTTCGTAATATTTTTTGTTTTCTATTTTTCTTTCATTTACATGTTTTTTCTATAATGTTCATTTCTTAAAGTTTAGAAATTCATTCATTCTATTAATTAATTCATTTATTAAATAAATATTATTTTATAAATATTAATAAATTAATTTAATTTAATTTTGCTTCTAAAGGTGTGTGCAGATTTGTTCTTGTGACGTAGATGTAGGATAGTAATAGAAAGATGGAAGATTCGAACCGCGCCCCTCTGATCATCACCCTCCTTCTCAGTGGCGTTGTCATCTCGCTTGTTGTCATCATCGCCCTCCTCTACATCCACCGGAAGCAACAGCAGAAGAAGTGGGTGATGCAGAGGGCGAGATTCTTCAAAGCCACTCAACAAGCGACGAAGCAACGCGAAGAAGAGCAACTCCTACCCGCGGATGATGACGTAATAGCGCAGGACGAACCACTCATTTCCAACAACCTGGCCAGCGCGCCAGTGTCCCCGGCAATGAATGGTGGCGAGTCTATTTACAACTTTGCGCGCTCTATGTCCTATCCGTCTATGAAGGTACAACTACTCGATGACGCCGACGTGGACAAGTTGTGGACCAGCTCTGTTACCATGGCAGCAGGTGGGATGACGTCGACTAAGTCAAAATGTCAGTTTCATTGCGCAAACGGGAAGATTAAGTTCACGTTGGTGTACAGCGCGAACAACGAACTCCGTGTGAAGGTAGGCACGAAATATTAAGAAGCATGAATGGAAATGTTTTAATCTTTTTTGTCAATATATGACATTGAGATTTGAAATTTTGTAATTACCCTCAAAGGAATGATGTTGCAAATCGAGTCGATAATAGTCTATTATTGTCGCCTTTTGGCATCTCTAAATCTCATCGTTGCGCTCAGAATCAAGAGGTTCCTGGTACGACTCCCACTCGGGTCGAATCTTGCCACGTCCCTGGAAGTACTGCGCTCAGTTTGTTTCTCGGTGAAGTGGCTTATTCTAGAGTTTAGGATTTGTTTCATGTTTTTGGGTTAAGAATTGAGAGAGAGTCGGACCTTATATAACATCAAGATTTCCGTGGGTCCGGTGAAAAAATAGACCCAATACACAGGACTCTGTTGAGTGATAGGCCTCTGTTTCTCCTGTGTATTTCCTTTCTAAAAAAAATCTCTAATATTGATTTTTTAGATCAACGAGTTTGACGACTTGCCGCTATCTCGCGGGAGTGGTATTTCCGTTCCTTTCGTGAAAGTCTATATGTACCCGCAGTCTGCGCACGCTTACCCGCAGGACGAGATCAACCGCACCAATTCCCGCGTGGAGGTGTTGTGTTTCCCGCGGGAGACTTCGTGCACGTTTGCGCGCGTCGGCATGTCTTTGATGTGTCAATCTGCGTTGAAGTTCGTCATCTTGGATTACGACCGCTTCTCTCGCAGTGAGTTCGTAGCTGAGTGTGTGGTGATGCTGGACGAAGAGAACTTAGAGGGGGAGATCATCACCAAGCACTTGAGCATCAAGAAAACACAAATGGTATCACTTTCAGTTTCTTCCACTTTCACTTTCATTATATTGATGTGATATTGTCATAAATTATGGATTATTTGAATCAGCGTCCAACTTCTTTTAAGCTCTCGTCTTCCAATAAGCATATATAGTAACAGTGCTCTGTCGATTCACGTTTTTATCACGTTTTTATCACGTTTAGGCGACAGACGTTGGAAATCTACTTGTGTCTTTATGCTACCAACCGAATGGCAACAGAATGTCGATCAGTCTTCAAGAGATGGAGGGCAGGTTTTCGGGTAGGTAGCCACTGTAGTAGAAGATAGGTAACTCTAAAGACTTGTTTATTTAACAAATATTTATACAGGATATAAAATCAGATTAGAAAAAATATATTCTGTTGTCTAAAAATTAAAATTAGTTTAAGTTAGTAAAAATATAGTTTAAAATATACAAACTGGTATTGCAGGTGTTTTCT
This sequence comes from Candelabrum cocksii, assembly GCA_963930725.1. Taxonomy (NCBI): domain Eukaryota; kingdom Metazoa; phylum Cnidaria; class Hydrozoa; order Anthoathecata; family Candelabridae; genus Candelabrum; species Candelabrum cocksii. Next base: position 11,869,771 of record OZ005674.1, on the reverse strand, counting down.
CAATTTAAATTTTGTGTAAGAATCTACTTGGCGTTTGCTTAGTGGAATTTCGTTGTAAGATTTAGCGCCAGAGTAGAAGAACGATTTTCTCGCAAACTCAAGTCGTACTTTCGGTAGTTTGATCGAGTAACCATTTTGCTACTCCGTAGGCCTCAATGTTCATATCTTCTGTTTCCAGACCATTACGTCAAAATAACGTTGATACGAGACGGAGTCGTTCTGGATAAACGTCGCACGCGCACAGTTAAAAAAAACTCGTTTCCAGTTTTCAACGACAATCTCGTTTTCCCGGTAGACGAGCACGTGATGCGCAACCTCGTTTTGGTGTTCGAGGTGATGCGCCACGAATCGAAACTGAAACAGGAACGTGTGGGAAATGTCATACTGGGAAACCACTGTTCGCTGCGACAAGTAACGCCGCTTGAGATCCAGCATTTTAACGAAATGTTGACGTCACCCACCCGACAGATCGCTGAATGGCATAAACTCGTGCCTTGATAACCCAAATTTGTGCCTTGGTAATCCAACAACAGCGACTTTCGATAACCTAAGCCATATTATCATATCTTGCTAACTGAAATCCGTCCTCGATAACCCGAACTTGTGTCTCAATCATCCAAACTCCCGCGACACGTGATGAATTCGACATTTTAATGTTTCGTTTTTGTAAATATTTTTTATATGTTTGCATTTGATGTACATGATGTAAATATTTAATTTATTTTTTCGTTATATTATGATATTTAAGAAATATAAGTCATTTTATACGCTTCCATAATGCAGAGGTTGCCACGCCCCCAAACATAGTGCAGAGGTTGCCACGCCCCCAAACATAGTGCATAGGTTGCTACGCCCCCAAACGTAATGCAGAGGTTGCCACGCCCCCAAACATAATACAAAAGTTGCCACGCCCCCAAACAATATACAGAGGTTGCCACGCCCCCAAACATAATGGAGAGGTTGCCACGCCACAAACGTAATACAGAGGTTGCCACGCCCCCAAACATAATGCAGAGGTTGCCACGCTCCCAAACATAATAAGAGGTTGTGACGCCCCCAAACATAATGCACAGGTTGCCACTCCCCCAAACATAGTGCAGAGGTTGCCACGACCCCAAACATAATACAGAGGTTGCCACGACCCCAAACATAATACAAAGGTAGCCATGCCCCAAACATAATGCAGATGTTGCCACGCCCCCAAACATAATACAAACGTTGCCACGCCCCCAAACATAATGCAAAGGTTGCCACGCTCCCAAACGTAATACAGAAGTTGCCACCCCCTAATGTAATGCAGAGGTTGCCACGCCCTCAATCATAATGCAGAGGTTGCCACTCCCCCAAACATAATACAAACGTTGCCACGCCCCCAAACATAATGCAGAGGTTGCCACGCTCCCAAACGTAATACAGAGGTTGCTACGCCCCCAAACGTAATACAGAGGTTGCTACGCCCCCAAACGTAATACAAAGGTTGCCACGCCCCCAAACATAGTGCAGAGTTTGCTACGCCCCCAAACGTAATACAGAGGTTGCCACGCCCCCAAACGTAATACAAAGGTTGCCTTGCCCCCAAACATAATGCAGAGGTTGCCACGCTCCCAAACGTAATACAGAGGTTGCCACGCCCCCAAACATAATGCACAGGTTGCCACGCTCCCAAACGTAATACAAAGGTTGCTACTACTCCAAACATATTACAAACGTTGCCACGCCCCCAAACATAATGCAGAGGTTGCCACGCTCCCAAACGTAATACAGAGGTTGCTACGCCCCCAAGCGTAATACAAAGGTTGCCACGCCCCCAAACATACTGCAGAGTTTGCTACGCCCCCAAACGTAATATAGAGATTGCCACGCCCCCAAACGTAATACAAAGGTTGCCACATCTCCAAACATAATGCAGAGGTTGCCACGTCCCCAAACGTAATGCAGAGGTTGCCACGCCCCAAAACGTAATACAAAGGTTGCCATGCCCCCTAATGTAATGCAGAGGTTGCCACGCCCCCAAGCATAATGCAGAGGTTGCCACGCACCCAAACGTAATGTGGTCTTTATATTATCGCACGCAATCGTTTTAAATTTGTATCCCGAAGTAATTGTACGGAAGGACGGTTACTATGGTAATGTAAAGTTATTTCAATGATATACCGAACGAATGTCTCTTCCAAATTACTTAGAAACTAGCTATATAAACCAATATAAATTGCAACTTGCTTTGTCTTGTTTCCATAAATATATATGCGTGTCTACCCGTGACCGTGACAATAGTTATATTTAAACCTGTAAAAATCAGCTTCGAGAATGACTTGGCTTCATATATTTTTGCTCTGCTTAAATTCGATCTCTAATGTTTTTATAAACTTTCTTCAGAATGCACGTGCAAGCATCACTCATCGTTTCTTTAAGTAAAGAACACCCTGAGTCATGACTAAATGCGTTGGTAATAGTCAGAGTTACTTAATAACACGACTAATAAAAAAATCATCTTTTTACAAATATGTTAACAACTAATCGGAGCTGTAGAGCCGTTGAAAACAAGTTCTACTCGACTACGTCTAACTACATTTTGTTGGTATAACGCCCTTGTTACCAAGTTATTAAACGATTTCTTGAACTGTAAGTAGAAGATAAGTCGATGTACGAACCTAAAGAGAATAGTACGATTTTCTGTGAGAGAGTGGTAACAAGTTGTTTTCCTCGAACTAGTCATCTAAATTGTGATACGTGTTATTGTTACTGGGTATTTAACGATTATGCAAAAAAGTTGGAGTTAACGCGAATTTGACGATGTCCAGTTATCAGTACTGTAATATTAATTTCATTTCATTTAAATAACTTACTTATTTCTTAACGTAAATTATTTGCGAAAAACAAGAAAAATGAAAACGAAAAATAATGAAGAAATGTATAATTTTGTGTTTCTCTGCCAATTGATATAAATAAATATAGTTTAATTTAAAATAAATACTAGAAACAGAAATATATGTTACAATCCTTTGTTATTTTTTATAAATATATGCTTTTCAATATACACGCTCTAAAATATGACACAAATTAAATTCTTATATTTATATATATTTATACTTTTTATTTATAAAAAATTTTTTTGTTGGAACTTTGACTATCAGTACTTGTTATCCCACATTCCTTTCTTCGTGTGGAAGTAATGAAAAAAGTACGGCACTCTCAGGCGTTCAATATCTAAGCCACTTTTTATAACACGGTCTGCAAAATCCCAATCTTCTCCGCCCCATGCATTTCGGAATTTCTCGACATCCATTCCTTGAAGAAAGAAATGTGAAACAAAGTGGAACGGATTTTGCTATAAACAAAAATAAAAAAAAAACAATTAAAAATAGAAAAATAAATATTAATTTAGATGTTCATTTTGATTTAACCAATTAATATCAAAATATGGTTATTGGTGATAAGACCTCCCAGCTCTCCATGATTTTTTGTAAATTTTAATATTTATTCTTTATATTTATCTTCATGGTTTGTAAAATTTACGTTTGCTGTTCTAACAAACCCCCCCCCCCCCCCCCCCCCCCCCTATTGTGTGAAGCCCTTACGAGTCCCGTCAATGCCAAGCTACAGCAGTCCGGAACCTAATCGTCAAGAGAAATAGTTATTTCCCGGGGGAAGCAATTCCTCATCTCCGTTTGAATATAAGACAAAACTGTACACGATGGGAAGCTTATGAAGGGAAAAATAGCATTTTAAATGACATACCGGATGAAAACGTTATTTTTGTAGACATTCAAAATGTACAATATATAGCGCTGCTACAAATCTTAAAAAGCCCATATAATAAGGCAAGCATTTTCCATACCTCCCATGTTATCCCAATCACTTTTGTAAATGCCGAATATACCGTAACCAAAGGCCTCCCAAAATCCAGCTGGTTTGTGACTATACCTACCGCACGCCAAGCGCATGAGCAGTGGCGTATACCCCATCTTTCCTTGGACACAATGCTGGGAAAAGATGAGAAAACGTCTGTTAAAAATTTTATTGTCCTTCATGCCGTCAATGTGCTTTAGTAATAACTTAGTTGCACCAACGACATGCTAAATTCGATATTTCAGATTGTAATTATCAAACACAGTTGTTTTTATCTGTTCAGTAAAATCATCCAGAAAGGTCTATAATGTGCTACGCTATACACTTTACGCTTTCATCAATTAAAAATTACTTTTCGCGAGTCATCAATGAAGTTCAATGGAAACTCCAAGTGCAGGTCCGTCTGCATGGCGATACTGTCAGGGTCGCCAATCGAGTCGATGGCTTCCTGGATGGCCGAGGTTTTGTGGAAACGACCCGATTGTTTAATAACCTAGCAACAAAATAGGCATTTAGTTGCTAAGGAGGTTACCATGACGAGAAGCAAAACTGAATAAGAATAGCACGAATGAAAGGAAAATTATAACTTCACTAATCTATATACATTTCGTTATCTATTCTTTTTTATATTCCTTTTTCTACTTGTTTTTCTTTAATTTTGTTCAAATAATAAATGAAACTTGATGACGTGTCACCTTCCAGTGAGGTAGAGGGCTTCTCTTCAGCAGTTCTTCGATATTTACGTCAAAACTTTCAAAATCAGTGAGTATAAGATTGAATCGAGAGTCATTGGTGCGCGCGTAGATGTTGGAAAGGGACTCGATGTACTGTTGGACCCATGAAGCTTGGTTCTTTACTGCCGATAGATATACTCACAGCTATAAGGCTAACTTTCGTTTTCTTATATTATACTACCATCATGCAAGTAAGATAAAATTGAATTTCCGTCAACTGCGCAAAAGTTGATTTTATTTTTTATTTCTGCGAGGTTACAATAGAACATCATAAATTTTCATGAAAATGCAAATCAACCTCTTTTATCATTAATTTATGCTAATTTATGCGTTACGTCATCATTGCAACTATAGGTAAGTATACTAAAAAACCTTTTTTTCAATGTTAATTCATCCTAATTGATGCGTTACATCATTATTGATATATTGTAGTAACTAGCACTCTCGTTAATTTATGCAAGCTGCAAATTTTGTACCTGTCAGGATCAAATGCACCATGGCGTCTTTCTTCCACTGAAAACCTTTCGGGTAGCAGAGTCTTTTGCTGTTTAGCGGGCTGTACAAATACACGGACAGCCGATAAACATTGCCACCATTTTGGCGATCTTTAAGAGCCAGCTCGATCAAGTATCTAGTGCCTGTTTGATCGTCGATAGAAAGTTCAACGTTCACTATTGTGTGCAGCTCAAAGCGACTGAAATTTGAAAGTCAAAATGTACGATACCACATTTGGTTGCAGATTAAGTGTGCGCGTGGTCTAGTGGTCAAAACTTATGTTTCTGGCCGCAATGGCCCAGGTTCGATTCTCGCTAGATACAAAAAATTGTTCAAAACGAGAATTACTTGAGCGCGTGGCACCTTCGGGAAGTGCCTGGAAAACTTATCACGGGTTAACCAAAGCTTTGTGAAGGAAATTTGGTAGACTAATGGTCGAATAATAAGTTACGAAAATGTACTTTCCAACAGTGGACTCCAGTGGAAACAACTACAGCACTTTCCTTGTGGTCTGGGTTTTCTGGATTATTCACTTAAAATATAAATTATTATTATTATTATTATTATTATTATTATTATTATTATTATTATTATTATTATTATTATTATTATTATTATTATTATTATTATTATTATTATTATTATTATTATTATTATTATTATTATTATTATTATTATTATTATTATTATTATTATTATTATTATTATTATTATTATTATTATTATTATTATTATTATTATTATTATTATTATTATTATTATTATTATTATTATTATTATTATTATTATTATTATTATTATTAAAATGGTTATGTGCTAGAAATGCACGGAAAAGTACTTAATGCGTCAAGGAACTTTAAAGAAGTTAATTTTTTTTGCGTTTATTTACCATGGGAACAATTTATTTTGCACGAATTGAAATTTCACGGGATTTCGCGGTAAAATATTGAATAAATGTTAATGTAGCGAAATATGCGAGAAGCGTCCTCTTGTTACTGAGATGATGCGATTCACTTACTTTGGGAACGTTCTTTTCAGCGCTGTCATGTATTTGTTTACGACCCATCGGGCCGCGGTCTCGTCTTCAACTTCGTTGCCACGGCAATGCATGGGTTGTAAAGCTACTCCTATGCATTCAGAGGCGTGGTCCCACGTTTGATCTTTCGGGTACAATCGCGTTGATATGTTGAAATAGTGGGGCAAATGTACCCCCTCGTACTGTCCTAAGCTGTTCGCCTGATCGCTGTTTGGCTCAATTATCCAGCTCGGACGGTACTCACAATGTCGCATCACTTCTTTGATCTCGCTGAAAGGAACGTGCGATAAAGAGAGGAATTCTGAGCTGTCTCGTTGGTAAGGAGTCGTTCTGGATTTCAACATTTCCACCTTCTCCTTAGTGAACTGCTTCACGTGGCTAGGGAGGTCTGGAAAGAGCAAATCCTCTTTGAGATGATCCAAGTACAAAAGTCCATTTTCGATAAACGTGTCGTCATAGTAACGATAGATGTACTTTCGAGTAATGACTTCGAATCTACTGGAGAATGGTCTTCGCCAAACAACCTGTCAGAAATTTAAAAAGCTGATGCTTCCGTGGTTTTCAATTTCAAATCTATTGAGATCGTCTTCACTAGCCCTAACTTCGAAAATTAATAAAGGTAAATTGATACCTTCCATTTTTATATAGTGAATGTTTAGCTTATTTTATCCGTTTTCTCGAAGTTTCAGAAATACCCCTTATTAAAAGAAGATATTGTTGCTGAATTTTCGTCAAATACAATTGTTTAAAAACCCTTGGTTTTATCTGGGAGTGCAGTTTCTCTCTTGAAAAAAGTCAGGTAAAAATCTGATGAAATAATGGTAACATTTTGTTCTGCAGGTGAAAGCTTAGATGGAAACTAAGGTTTTTTACACTTTAAAACCAGCGTTTTTGATTATGTTATGACCAATATTAATGAAGGTTTTAGCTATAGCTCGTGCAAATTACACTCATCACGCAATGCGCATGCGTTATGATTATGCTTCTTATTTTTTGACTCAATAAAGCAAACGCATGGCCAATTTTGGCTGCTACCAATTGCCTTGGCCAATCAGAGACAGCGTGCCATTTAAATAGCGACATTCGACATTTATTGTTGTGAACATGATTTTCCCATTTCACGCGGCTACTCAAGAAACACGCGGGCGAGGGAAGAGAGCGATGATAACTTTTATATTGACATTTTGGAAGATATCGTGAGAATGTATGTAGAGTGAGATTTTGAATTACCCTTCCGTACCTGTACATGACCTCTTGCTCTTTCCTGTTTCCACAAAACATCAAAGTAATACCTCTTGCCTCCATACAATCGAATCTCGTTTGACTTTTGCTGAGGATATTTTTCGAACTGATCCTCGTATGACCACTCCTTACCTGGACGATCGATACATGTTTGAAAGTAATTTATTTAACACAGCTCATAAAACATAGCTTTTACCTTTAGCCTCATTATTTTGGCCGTAATCTTGGTCTCGTAAGTAAGTAATTTTAGGCCCGTGTTTATTTTTAGTTCATATCTATTATTAGATCTGAACAGAAAAACTTGTCAATGTATTACACAGCAAGGAAAGGCCTGAAGAAACAAAATACTGTTTTTCGAGTTTACCTTAAAAAATTACTATCACGAAATCTTAATAGAATGGTCACACTTTCTATATGTAATAAAAATGACGAATAAGCAACAAACGAAAGAATTAAAATCTCTTAGGAAACGAGAACTTTATCTTTTGAATAACCGTTAATTTTATATCATTGTATATGAAAGAAACAAAACTTGCTTACCAGTCTCCCCGCCCACCTGCGCCAACAGCTGCGTGTTGAGTGGGTCACTGTCCACGCTCAACCAAAACTCTGAACAATCGTCCGAACTTATGGCAAACACGTAAAAGCCGTCAATAGGAGGCTCCAGGTAGCCGAACATACGCACTCCAAACTGCATGTCCATGTGACGGAGAAACAACGTCTCCGTTACGTCACGACGGAAAGGGGAGAACGGGAACAATGGGTGACTTCTTAGATCTTCTACAGTGTATCCGCACACGTAGTCCCAATAGTGGACATTCGCTGAGTACCGCAAAGACTCCTTCACCTCGCTATCATTGAAATCCGGCACTAAGCTCAATATGTGTCTTTGTGTACGTTTCACGATTTTATCCACTTTGTTTTTTTTGCTGTTCTGCGAATTGCCGCGAAAATGGCCAGTGAAGAAGTAGATTAGAAGACTCGCTGCTAGTGCGAGCAAAGACCTTTGTAGTACTTTTCGTGTAATTGTACACGAACCCATTAAATTTGACTTAGTGCTAAAAAAATTAAATTAACAGTTTCTAGGGCTAGTGTAGACTCATTTCCTCCGAAAACAGCTTTACATCATAATCAGGAACCGCAAAAATACAATACTTTCACCTTTGAAAACAAACGTTTCTTTTTCTAAAAAAGAGTTTTTAGGAAAATATGATAGAATCTGTCCAAAGAATACACTAAAAAATACTTTAAAAGCTACCATATGACGTAGATATGCAATCTATTACCAAAAAATACAAATTCCAATCAATTGCAAAGTTATAACCGGACAATTCTTCAAAACACAATATGTAAAACAGTTACTTTTCTCGCACGAATCGTCTTTTATAAATTTGATCAACCATTTTCCGACCACAAAGTATTTTTCACAAAAACATGCACGAAAGAATTTTAACGATTATTATAATTTGTAATTGCGTAATAGGAGAAACCTATAGAAAGTTATCTGTTTTGTTGCTATAGGTTCTTGGGAGTGAGTTTGGAGAAATTGACAATGATTGGCTTTGGCAAATTTTTGCTTTTTTATGTCGTTATAAAAAATTATATTTTATGCTCGAACTTCGAAATCAGGGCATTGATTGTCTCAAATCATCATTTTGAATTTGTTCAATGGATTTGCCCATTAACAACTTTAGTATTTTCCCTTATTTATAGAAGGCGATTTCAATTTTCCGGAAACGAAATTACACCGATTTTAAGAACATAAAAATGAAAATACGTGGGTGTATTCTTCACTTTGCTGATAATCAATATTTCTGTGATGAAGCATATCTCGCGTTTTTCACCTAGGACTGGTGAAAAGCCATGTGCGGTGTATGAGCCGTAAACAGGCTAAATCTCTAGACTAAGGGGAAAGTTTTCAAAACGGCACATAAAGCTCCGGTATAGTTGGAACATAGCCTGAACCTAAAATGAAAAGGCCCTGTTAAAGACAATTGAGATCACACGGTGTTCTTGAAAATGGAATGGGGATATACACTTTTTTACATGAAAACAATTTTATAAGAACACTAAAGATTAAATTGGTAAAAAATTCAGAACAAACTAAGAACAAGGTTAAGGCTTAATTAATAATTAGGTTGGTGCATTTGCAACTGTAAGACCTCATTACGGAAGAATATATAAAGATATAGGAAGAATAACAAATGCAACCTAAATTTAGCATTATTGAGCAGAATAAGAACTAATCGAGGCTAGAATCGAGCTAAAAATTAAGAACAGCTAAGCTGTTGAACCCAATTTACCTGGTTCTTATATATATATATAAAAGTGCATCTTGCTTATGTTTTCTGTGCTATTGATAAAATATATAAACTTTTTTTTAATGTGCGAGGCCCTGGGCTGCAGCTCCTGCCCCTGCCATAAAAGCGCCATTTTTAACGACTGCAAACTAACTTTGTTAAGTCGCTTGACTTCTAGCTAATGAGAATATGAAACTAAGCTTAAATCATTCGATGATTCATTCCGAATTGTTTCTGATCAAAATAAATTTGTAAACATCTTTTTATGCAAATGATTTATTACTCTATTCAACTCGAAACATTTTTCACGCTTGTTGAAAACTCAATCATGCGCATTAGCAAATTAACGTTGAAACGCTCCACCTTTGGTACTATTTAATATTAAACATTCGTGGAGCGTTACAAAACAACCACGGAGAGTAAATCGAATTGCGATGATTTCTGTCGAATTCACATCAACGAACATTTGATTACAGATTTTGAACATGAACCGCGGCTTTCGTTAACGCAGATAATCTCAGTGTCTTTCAAAAGAGGGGCGATAAATAGTTCTGTTCTTGCTGCTACTGTGTGAAGCTAAGCTAAGTAAGTGCACAATAGCTCTGACTATTTCAAATTGCTTTATTCAACTTATCTGTGAAATATTTACTTTTTTGATGTTGCATGGGAATTCTTTTCACAAATTGCGTTCTGTTTTTAGATGCAACTAATTATGTGAAAAGTCTTCAGTTGGAATCGTTGATAGCACGTTGCACAATCATGATCTTACCACGTAAGTATTGCACGGAATATAAAACCGAAACAAGGGGGAAATTATTCGCTCAGTCAGTCCAGGCATTTTCGACTAAAATTTTGCACTCGATTTCTGTTGTAATGTTTTATATTATTGTTAATGAACTGATTTGTCACTTGTTATTATTGTCAGTCATGTTTCTGGCGCTAGCGCGTTTTATAACTAATTAGATCAATTCCCCAACATATATGGAATCGCGTTTTTATTCTTGTTTTTTTTTTACAGGTTTTTTTGTCTGGTTAGCGTTTGTTACGTTGCTACGCTGTTACGCTGTTGCTATGAGAGGAATACCATTAATATCCGCCAACAAAGTTCGAAGAAACGTTATGAACAGAGAAAGTGTGAAAAAACTACAGCTGCAGTCGATGTTAAGAGCGCTAGAGAAGGACGAGGATGCCGAGAAAATGTTTACGCGGTCTTCAGATACCGTAAAAAGAGACTTAGAGGGTAACGCGGTCGTCAACACTGACTTGTCGCAATTGATGCACGGCTCAGAGGCTTGGGATATAATACGTCGACAGGTTCCGTTCGACGCTTTAATAAGGAAAAACACTATAGCCCGGCGAAAAACTAAAACTGCTAGCGACGCCGGCTATTTAGACAAACACGCGCCAAATCTGTGTCGTCGGAAGAGGATGTCGGAGAAGCGCAGCTTAGATACACCTCGCGGCGAAGGACTTTTACCAGAGTACAGCATTTACGATGAAATGTGCGAAGACTCGCAACCGGTGGAAGTGGTGAAAATCAATAGGTTGATTGTTGAGGATGGCGTGATACGTGATCAAAACATAGTAGAAAAAGCAATGTTCATGTCGTAGTAGGGTTTGTGTTGGGGTGGGTGGGTGGCTTAGTGTTGGTGGAGTTGTGTCGGGTAGAACACCCATGTACAGATATGTTTATATATAGGTAACACAATTGACGCGAAAATTACAGTTTAAATTTAATTCCAATCCAACATTTTGTTTCCACAGTAGAATTATGTTTTGATAGATCGATCTAACCGCATCATTGTTTACGCTATTATGAAATTTGCTCAAATCTCATTCAGTCTCTCCGAGGCCTATTTTAAAAGTTTTTTGGTTTGTATGGTAGTCAGCCACCACCACCACGATTGGCCCTTCCCAAGCACAAATTAACGAGGAATTAAGTAAAGTGCTATCCGATGCAATAAGTACAGAGGAGGGCATTAAATGTTTAAATATATTTATTATTTCATTTTAATAAAACACCACAGCACCGCGCATTTACCATGGCAGTATCATTCAGTGCAGCTTCAAAGCTTCTCGGGTTCGGTGATTCTACTTATAGAATTTCATTCTCTTCGGCAACAATTTTTAATCGTAAGAGACTTCCTTCCAAGCATTCACTCTCCATTCATTGGATTGCTTGCAAAATATCGCAATCTCCCATGTTACACGTAACGCAGCATAAAGTTATTTTGGTGTTTTAATGGTTATTATTATCATTATTAATATATATATTTCTCGCCTCCGAAACATGTTTTGTTTTAAGCTACATTTAAAGGGTTTTATCTTTCAATTTAAAAAATACTATAACCTCTAATACTTAAACCGTCTTATGTGCGTGGTTCGAAGACTATTTGGATTTTAAGCACGAGAAAGGGAAATCAACATCGCTAGTTTGCTGTAGCGGTGTATGTCACTGAACTACTCTGAGGCAGTTTGTAAATTCTTACAGCTTTCCAATACCACAGTACTAACAGCAGTCGCATTTGGAAAGCATGTAGACTGAAGCGCAAGATATGGACTGGACATTTCTACAACATAAACGCTCCGAGGACCACAAAATTGGTCAATTGCAACTTGCCTGTATTTGTTAGATCGCCGTGTTCAACGACACGAAAACTTATCTTCAAAACTGGATTCCCTATCACACCGGCGAAATGTAGCCTTTATAGTAGCAAAAGTTTTTTTATGGACGTTGTTCAAGCGAACTATCATCGCTTATACCTTCTTCCAGAATTCTTCTTCGTACAACTTGGTTTTCGTCGTCTTCTCATCAATGGACTGTTTGTGTTCCAAATTGTTGCAGGGATTTCTATAAGAACAGTTTTTTCGCGCAAACATCCAGACTTTGGAACTCCCTTTCTTCTACATGCTTTCCTTCTGACTATTACCTTCAACTATTCAAATCAATTGTTTATCGACATCTTAAAACCGCTTAACTTCTCCTGTAGCTGTTTACACACAAGTGATCTTAATGACCTTCTTTTGAGCAACTACAATAAAAAAAGACAATCGAGTTGGTGAAGAAAGCCGTAGAGGCGAGAACTCAAACAAATTAATCAAGAAAGTTTTAAAATGAAATAATATCGTTTGGTTTTCACCCTGCCCGCTAATTAGAAAGAAATTTTTGGGGGGAAGTACCTTGTGTCCACATATTACAGTGTCCCCTTTCAGAAAGTTTTTTCCGCTGTTTTACAAGTGCAAGGGAATCTTTCCTTTAATTAGAGGTTCGCGTTAATTGAAGAGATGGACAAATAGAATTTACCCACGTATGCTATTCTAGAGAAACTTCCGAACTTTCCTCCAAACGGAACAAAAAAAACATTTTGAAAAGTTGAGGGAACCACCCCGGGTTTAAAGATAGCGAAATAAATAAATTGTTTGTTGTGTGCGTACGTAGATTTGAAAGCAGATAACTTATAGAATAAAGGTAATAGTATTATGGAACAAACAAAACAATGAAAAGTGATATATAATTCAAGAGCTATTCTCTTTCCAGCATGTGGTGATTTGTAAGCGAACACCTCTCTCCATGGAAAACAAACCGTTATATAACGTAATGAATTTCCATCATTCAAAGCTACTAAACAACAGTAAGGAAAGATGGAAAATAAAAGTAAGATATAGCTTTTGATGTTTCCAGTAAATCCTTAGATTGCACCAGAAGAGTAGTGAACATCCGAGTAGATTCAAGCACTGCTGACGATGCATCGTAGCATGGACATGGACTAGTATATGCGAGCTTAGTTTCCTCAGTTTTATATTTGAGATTTCGGGAGGTTAATAGTAAATATTCATTGCACCTTGAAATCTGTCGGCTCCAGTCTAAAAGTCTTTTAGAATTAACACATTACTTGTTTTATGTTTCGACTTTGTTTTTGGTATCCTGTGTACCTTAGATAGAAACTGTAATCAACTAGAAATTGTTATGAAATTTGTATTTGTCTCGTCTCTTTACTTCGTTATTAATGCAAGCTTCGTGAATATTCAGGCGCCTCCAAGAAACATCGAGCATGCGAACTGTCCATTGATGTAGAGAACCAACGCTTGCTGAGCACCCCGGCCCACACAGTCTCAAGGAGATCGTCTATAACCATCATTAAAGCTCCCGAGGCGTGCAATACAAACTTCACAGATGTACCGGTGTATACTGTGTGTCCACATTGCCAAGAGAAGGTCGTAACTAAGACAACTGTGTCTAAGCAACAAACATTTTGGTAATTTGAAATTTAATTTTGAACATTTTACCGGATGATTCAACTTTTATTGTTACAAACTTAACAAACAAGAATAATGTGAAACCTTGTGATGGCTTTTTGTAGGTCAGTATATTGTGGATGTTTTCCAATGCTGACGCACATTTTCAAAGACGTTGTCCACTTCTGTCCGAAATGCTGCAAAAACATTGCCACCTACAAGCGTATTCGGTTCGGTATTCAAGGAAATCCGCAAACATCTACTCCCCCGCAAGAAACCGAGGAAAAGGAAAAACTAGTACAACGATCAATCTCCACGGAGAAGCAGTCGATAATGCAGGAAGTTGCATACAGCAATTCAATCCGCAAGGATGACGTCACTTGTCACGACAATAAAAAGGATTCCCGTCGAACAGGGAAGTTTAGCATGATTAGCTTCGATTCGTATTTCAAGCGAAACGACGAACCCCCAAAAACATCAAAAAAGAACAGAAGACAAACGCTGCCAAAATAAAAGAGAGATTGGAAACTCAGTTTGCTGGCATTCCGCGGTTCAATTGACACTTATTTTTATCGTCATCGCATTTGCTTTGTACTATCTGCACAATTGTATGGCTTCTTGCAAAAGTGAAAGTATAGATTATTCATTTCAAAGTTAGGCATTAGCTATTTCGTGTTGTGTCAGCACGACTCTAGATTGCCAATCACTGTAAGGTTTTTATTATTATTATTATTATTATTATTATTATTATTATTATTATTATTATTATTATTATTATTATTATTATTATTATTATTATTATTATTATTATTATTATTATTATTATTATTATTATTATTATTATTATTATTATTATTATTATTATTATTATTATTATTATTATTATTATTATTATTATTATTATTATTATTATTATTATTATTATTATTATTATTATTATTATTATTATTATTATTATTATTATTATTATTATTATTATTATTATTATTATTATTATTATTATTATTATTATTATTATTATTATTATTATTATTATTATTATTATTATTATTATTATTATTATTATTATTATTATTATAAATTTTTACAGGATGAAAAACTTCAGTTTTAATGTACATAAATACAATTAAAAAACTGCTATCAGTGTCTGTCCTGTGACCACCATATTGGCCGAAAGGTTGAATTTAAGGTGAGGAAGACAAGGGTTGTTTAACCAGGTGCTCGTAAGACATCAGTCGATTGAGTGGGTTTGAAAATTTTTCACAAGGTATGACAATCTCAAACTAAAATCAAACAGAATATTACAATAATAATAGAAATAATAAATAATGAATAAATAATCGAAATAAATTCGACACTGCAAAAGACTTGATTAACCAGTCTCAACCTTTGCAAATATAATAACAAATAATACCTTGATACAAAACAAACGGAAAACAGGAGAGACAAAATAAAAGATATATAGTCTCTTTGGAATGTACTCTGGTACAATGATAAGTCATTACTTGAAACAACAATCAATAGAGATAAACAATTCATTCATTTCATTCATTTCCGACCTTTTTGAAATCCTATCCATTTACTCTCACGAGTAAAATGTATGGATAACCCGTCATATCCATTGAAAACCCGTCATATTCATTGAAAACCCGTCATATCCATTGAAAACCCGTCATATCCATTGAAAACCCGTCATATCCATTGAAAACCCGTCATATTCACTGAAAACCCGTCATATCCATTGAAAACCCGTCATATCCATTGAAAACCCGTCACATCCATTGAAAACCCGTCATATCCATTGAAAACCCGTCATATCCATTGAAAACCCGTCAAATCCATTGAAAATTGATATATTAACTAATAATCATAGAGTCTTTATAAAGAAAGTAAATAATATATATATATAGATGATGACGTCTCGTAATTCCCTAATGACATTATACACACAGGGTAATTCAATATTCGATAACAATGGCGTCCATGATGGTTGGATATTGTGATAAACATACATCGACAAATGGGCGCTGATACAGTATTGGGAGCCTCTCATTTTTCTATGATTTTTCCACTATCTTTTGTGCCTCAGCCAAGCGCTCGTAAATTTCCAATGTGTTTGTATTGGAGGGAAAAATTATATAGTTCAAGGATACCTACGGGTCTTCACAAAAGTGCCATCTATTCGATGGTGTCCACTATATACATAGAAGTTCTTCAAAAATCTAAAATTCGTTTTATTCTAGTTGCAAATTTATTTATTTCCAAAGTAATCTGTAATTGATGTTTATTTTCGAGCAAATACTGAAATCTTCGACCATACTTTTTAAACAATCGGCGGTTTTCCTGCAAACTTCTCGGCACGTCGTTGTATTCCTTTCGCTACCGTATCACTACATCATCGCATTAAAAAACGTGCTCAACGAAAAAAACGTTCATTTTTGTACTACAGTCAACATCCGCGATCTCGAACCTCGATGAGAGTGGCGAAAACGTTCGAGATAGCGAGAATGGTCGACAAATTTGAAAGTTTGTATATTTCATACTCGAAAAAGCAGGAAGAAAACTTCATTGCTGCTTCATTACGTCCCAACCAAACTGACTTTAAAATTTTTTTGTCGGTTTTTGCGGCGTCTTGAATTGAATCGGCGTCAACAACTTCCGCGACGGTTAATTCCTCAGGAACTAAGTAACACAGTTACTTTCACTTTGCCGCAGCCCAGTAATCTATATAATTTCTATCCATATCCATATTATCCATATAATTTATAGCTAATTTCACGTCTATAGTTTTAACATTAAGCTTTCGCTTGACATCATGTTGTTGTGCCAACGCACAGAAAAAAAACTTTTTAATTTCCTTTAAAAATCAAACATCTAAATGAATAGTTCGAGATAGTAGGCTAACAGAGCTGAAGGAACCGAAAAATTCATGGTGGTCTAAAATTGTCAATGGTTGAACTCTTCTGGACTCTTTTCCATAATCCTTTTCTCCTGGTGGACAGAGAAAGCACGACTTTGTAACAGTTTCGCCTCATGACATCACACTTTCATTATCGAAAATGTAAGTGTCGTAATACGGTCAGCGGTCGAATAGAAGAATTCAATGTTTGAGATAATGATAAAAAACAGTTTTGAAAACCAATCCTTAATAAGCGGAAGATATTACTAGATATTTTTTTTGCCAGTTAGGTACTTTGGTTTCAATATTGATAATATGTGCTAATATAATTAATATCCAATGGACATGAAAGATTTAAAACTGAAAACATATTGAAAAAATCAAAATGGTTCTTATATCTTTGTCAATTTACGAACAATTTTTAGTTGGTGGATAAAAAGTTAATTTTAGATAATTGATTCATTACAGTAGTTAAACATGCCAAATTGTTCAAAACGAGACTTTCCTTATTTGTTGAAAACGAGACTTTTCTAAGCGCGCAGCACCATTGGGAAGTGCCTAAAAAACCTTCCACTGGTTAATCAAACCTCGTGTACATGTGGGGGAAAATTTTGCGGTTACCAAGATCTCGCCTGTGGTTTAGCGTGCGATCGTCACAGATTGAATCGTATCAATTATAGATCACTTTCTTCTGCGTTCTTCCATTTTATATTCCTTCTTTTACAAAGTAATAAATTTTTCAGTGTGTAGCAATTGAGTCCGAAAGCCAAACGTTTATTCATGCTCTCATCAATATTCATGTTATCGAGAAATAAAATCGCCCGTGAAGAGACACAAGGACGTAGCAGAAAAATAAAAACATGACACGACCTACCAGTATTAAAAACATGTTTTTCGTTGTAGCGTTGCTGGGTTGTTGCCTCAAACTGACGAAGTCTCAAAAGCATACTTTTGTGCCCAAGCGGCAAGGAAAAGAATTGTATTATTACAAGAGCGCTTCGTACACAAACAAAATTGCTGACCATATTGAAGAAACAAAGGACGAAAAACAGTGTTTGGCAATGTTGAACAGTTACTATGAAGCTTTGGTGATCGAAAGGTTAAGCGAAACATCAAAATGTTATTTTTTTTACGAACCACCGACAAAAATTTCTAAAGATGGTTTCACTTATGTCATCAAATCACAGGTAAGTGGTGGTGGTTTAGATTTGAATATTTAAAATACATGCGTTATTAATTCAGCGGCAATGTTCTGAAGTGTGCTCGGACCTTCAATATATGAACCTGTGCGGAAACTGTTATTGTAATGATACTTGCAGCGAAACGAACCCAAGACGCTATGTTTGCGATTGCAGAAAACGTAAGATTACCTATTTGATTTATTTTTCTATCTATATAAGCGTGTTCTACTTTCAGATGCACCGATTGTGGAGAGTTGCGCACAAGCGTACGAGAACGGATATGATAAAGACGGGCTCTACCTTATTGATCCAAGCAAAAGTCGTCCTTTCACAGCTTTTTGCAAGATGAACATAAAGTTCAAGCCGAACAATGGTAAATTTGTGTGAGACACACGAGCTTTGTCTACAGTTTTCTATTTTTTGTTTTAGATATAGTGTGTCCGAAAGAACTTTCAACCATGATTCCAATACTCAACCATTTGCGTAGTTCGGTAACTTATGAGTACTGTCTTGCGTTAGTTATTGAGGAGATAAAAAAGAGTGACACAGATTACGTTGGATTGGTGTATAATTATCATTCCCGAATATGTTATCGGAGTGTTTCTAAGAAAAGGTCTTCCAACTCATTCTACCACAGCTGCATGTTCAAGTATATTCCTGTGTTGCAAGGTGCAAAAAGTGAACCAAGTAAAAATCCCATTATGATTTAATTAAGAAGTGTTTCCAATCGCAATAACTACTGTACATTACGTTTCAATCAATCTGAATTCAATTCGTCCAGGTCCAATGTTGATGATGCTGCGGGAAATCCGCGGAGACGGTTCCTTTTGGGACAGGCCAATGGCCGATTACGTTAACGGTTTCGGGGGCACTGGTGACAGGTGGATTGGGCTTGAAAACCTCCACCAGTTAACGTCATTGTTCGTTTGCGACGTGTACGTTGTGATGATCAGCAAAGGTTTCAAAGACCATGTTACCCATTTATATCAGGATGTTTCCGTAGCGTCTGCAAATGAAGGGTACATGCTGTCTGCAGGAAGCTTTAATTCTTTAAACGCACGTACGTATATATATACTTACAAATTTTCCAATAATCAATAAGTAGATAAGTTCATACTTTGGCTGGAGATCTTGTTTTTTTTGTGTGTGAATTGACTAAGTTTTTTTTTTTTTTTTATCTTTTTTAACTTTCCAGAAGATTACAAAAATATTTCGTAGGTAAAGATTATTGGAATTATGCAACAAATCGATTTGCCAGTTCCAATGGTGAAAAATTTCAACAATGTAATGAACAAAATTGGTGGGTGTCGTGCAACGATGGATTGTTTACTCCAATGATGGTGTCTCAAATCTTCGGTTTTGGTCAAACTTACGAAGACGTTGCCAGCATTGGTTTTTACGTAGTGACAAGGGAGAAACGTACTTGAAGGCGACGTGGTAGTCGGCACTAAACTAAAACTAAACTAAAATTTTTAAAAGCACAATGTGTGCACAATGAAACGAAATGGGGTAATTTCATTTGAAACCCTGGCTTCATTAACACTTTATGCACTGCACTATTTGTGTGTCGTCATAAAAGAATTTTAATGTTTCGAGAGATTTTGATTTCATATTTGTATATTTGTTTGGATCTCCTTTTAATCGCAACGAAATATATCATCACATTGAGAGTCACGTGATTATTGAGACCTTCGATGAATGAGATGCTATAAAATGTAAATTCAGGAAAATTAAAAATCCATTAACCTTCCACTAATGACATTTTCAGACTTGCGATATTTTTACATAAGAAATTGTGAGTGGATATTGTTAGCAGTAAGTTCTTGTCGTATGTTACATTCACAAAAAGGCGCTTCTAGGAAGGTTTTTCAAAGAGATGACTGAACAACACTTTGAGTTTTACTGAATTCACGAATTCACGCTTCACAATAATTAGGTTTCAGGTGACATCTTTGTAAACTTACAAATGGCTTTGAATACTGTGAACCACTAACTTTTTTAATAAACTAAATTATTATGGAATGCAATGTCATCCGGGTCATCCGCAATGCTATCCGGATCGCCAGAGCAGTTTTGAGGTAGGATAAAAGCTTTTTCTGTTTGAGCAAAAGTGATTATTTACTCATTAATTCATTTGGTTATTTTATGTTCCTCTTTTTCTTCACTTTCAGTTTCAGGTCCTTGAATGCAAAGTGTTACTATGGAATGCAAAGTGTTACTATGGAATGCAAAGTGTTACTATGGAATGCAAAGTGTTACTATGGAATGCAAGGTGTTACTATGGAATGCAAAGTGTTACTATGGAATGCAAAGTGTTACTATGGAATGCAAGGTGTTACTATGGAATGCAAAGTGTTACTATGGAATGCAAAGTGTTACTATGGAATGCAAGGTGTTACTATGGAATGCAAAGTGTTACTATGGAATGCAAAGTGTTACTATGGAATGCAAAGTGTTACTATGGAATGCAAGGTGTTACTATGGAATGCAAGGTGTTACTATGGAATGCAAAGTGTTACTATGGAATGCAAAGTGTTACTATGGAATGCAAGGTGTTACTATGGAATGCAAAGTGTTACTATGGAATGCAAAGTGTTACTATGGAATGCAAAGTGTTACTATGGAATGCAAGGTGTTACTATGGAATGGAAGGTCTTTCTGGGGTTTAAATCCTAGTTTAGTTCCTAACTAATAGAGGTTGTTCGTTTTGGAAAACGGATTTCATTCTGATAGTTACTACTATAAAATATGGAAATCGTCAAGGTTCCGTTTTATAGTTTATATCAATGATACTGCATACAGAACGCTCATTAAGCATTATCATGAAGACCTCAACCCGGCGTTTTAGTGTATTTAATTGCTCCCATTTGTGACTGTTATTTTTGATGAATAGGCCGTTTGTTATGATCTTAAAAAATGAAGTTTTATTTAACATATCTGGGAACTGAAAATCTTTTGTGGAAACTTCTTTTATATATATAGAAGATTAAAAAAAGAAAATGTTTCCGCACCTTGGACCTACAGTTATTGAGAAATTGGGCAAAAACTAATTGTGACGTCTGAAAGAAAAAATAATTCAAAATTGATCTAAAACTGTTGAAGTAATATTTTTCTGCACCGGAGCAAGATTTTAAGCATTTCTTCCGCTTGGACTATGTTTTGATTTATTTTTATTTTCAAGTTATAGCTTATTTTCTTATGTCACGTGACATGGTGTAAAAACCGTTTTTTGGTCTATTTAACGAGTTTATTGTTTTCAAAGTACACTTATAAAAGTAATAAATATATCATTAACATTAGATTGTTGTTTTTTATAAATGATAATATAAACAAGCTAAAAAGTGATGATGTATATTTATTCCTAGTATGTAAAATTTAAAAGTTTGAAAATGGTTGTTTCGAAATAAAAACATTCGAACATGAAATTGCAAAAACTAAAATAACTACGACACTGTTCAGACATGTCAAACGATTGTGTGATACATTTTTAAGGCAAAGAAGAAGGGTCTATTTGCCAGTTCACTGCTAGCAGTTTAGAGAGTGTCAAGGAAAGGAGCAACGAATGGCTTGCTTTGGAAAAAGATTACGGAGAATTCTGTGAAGTCGCCAGAAGATCGTTAAGTTTTCTCCCAGAAGTCGATTCAAATTCAAACTGGAAGAGTTGCTTTAATCACGTCAACTGCTATAGCCTTTTAACAAACAAAAGGAAAATCGAAAGAGCTAAAGCTGCTATAGTTAAAGAAATAAAGCAGCCTCCGCCTCCCCCGCTATCACCAGCACCTACAGAACCTAAACGTTCCAAAAGAATTTCTTCTACTACTCCTGCTCAAAAATCTAGTTCAATTCTCTCGTAAATTTGTATAATCTGTAAAAAAACTGGGCCTCTTTATTTAAACGAAAAGGTTAGGATCATCATTTTCTTGTTAGTATTTTTGAATTTGAATTAAACAACATACATCAACAAAATATAATTAGAATAGATAATATAAATAGAGTTTTTCTAACTTCAACAACAACAACAAAACCCGACCTCCGGAAAGTCAGTCGATCAAAGGTAATTGTTTGTAAAAATATATAAAGTGAGTGGATTTGTTTGTTGGTGGTGGTGGTGGTAATAAAACCAAAAAAAATAATTTTATATTCAATCAATTTATATGTAATTTGTTTTACCTGTGCAAATTGTTTTTTTTACATGTGTAAATTTTTTTACTACCATAAAAGTTATTCAGAGTTTTATCTCTTGTATTTACTATCCTCTTTAGACTATTGCAAATGGAATACCCCAGTACCTTTCTTTGGCACAGACTATAACTGCAGGACGACTGTTGGAAGCAGCAGAGATAAAGAAAGACGAGTCAATTCTTATTGATATAAATCAAAGTGAAATTGGGGAAAAAGGTATAGTTGCGACGTCTTGAAAACGACTCGTTCAGCGATGATACCTACTCTGATGAAGATGACGTTTTGAAGTGTTTCTGAATGGGAAACTTCGTCTTGCGAAAGTGAAGATAGTGATGGAAATGATATAATGTTATAAATCATAAATATGTATTACTTGGATGAAGGGTCGCGAAAACCGCGAAAATTAAACCATACGAAATGCATGAGCTTCAAGTTACCTTTGCTTTGTTACCGTTGCAAAAATTCTCCGCACCGCGAAATTGAATCCACGATATATTTAATACCATTAAACCGCGAAATAAAATCCACGCGAAAATGTATCCACGAAAGGTGGTAACCTGGATAGTCTCTTTTATTCTTATTTTACTTTTTGATATTTTATTAATATTTTATCTTCTTGTTATACAGTATTTACTAAAGTTGCAATATAAGTTAAAAAACAGTTTTTTTAACCCTAACGAGTTTTACACCCTGTCACGTGACATAAGAAAATAAGCTATAACTCGAAAATGAAAAAAAATCAAAACATAGTCCAAGCGGAAGAAATGCTTAAAATCTCACTCTGGTTCAGAAAAATATCACTTCAATAGTTTTAAATCAATTTTGAATTATTTTTTCTTTCAGACGTCACAATTAGTTTTTGCCCAATTTCTCAATAACTGCAGGTCCCGAAAGTGCGAAAACTTTTTCTTTTTTTAATCTTCTATATATATAAAAGAAGTTTCCACAAAAGATTTTCAGTTCCCAGATATGTTAAATGAAAAATTATTTCTAAGCACCTTTTTCAGCCATAACAAACGGTCTAGAAATGCCACGTTTTTATTTATAACCGCTCACTAAACAACTTTATGATAACATGGGCTCGTACCTAGAACGCCTTACCATCGCCGAACTCGCTACCCTCTTTGACAGAGGTCAGAGATACAAGTAAAAAATGTACTAAAAGTTACGAAACAACCATCTCAAACAAATAATTTCTTGGAAGTATAATTTAATTAATTATTCCATCCGAAAAAGCATTTATTGTTACCTTGGAAACCCATTTTCGCGCTAACGTTGTCATTAAATATAGATAATCCGAAAAAGTATTTTCAAGAATCAAGTTTTTCTTTCATAGCTTTTTAATATAACTATTTTTAGTTGTTAAAAATTGCTAAAAAGAAGCGTTCACCCCCTGATTCTATTCTGACGTAACAATAATGGCGGATGTTAACTTTCATTTTCAAATTATTTAGTGTAGGTATTTGTCAAAAATGTTTGAAATTTCTAGAATAGTTAATAGAAAAATTCCGTGAGTGGAAAATTGCATCTTCCTTGTTTGTATTTTTATACAAATAGCAGAACCAACGTTGCCACACTTATCAGGCCCGATTAAGCCTTAAAATAGATATCTTTATTAAAATTAACGGAAAATTCAGGCTGATAAAACAAAGAAAAGATAGGTTATATGAGGTAGACATATTTCCCTTCCCTTGAGGTTGAAGGATCTTGTCTACATAGTTCTTTAACTTAATTAGGAGCCAGTGAATTTTAGGCAGAAAATGCAGGTGTTGGCTTTGATCAAGCTTTGAGGGTCACCTTTGGCATATATGGCAGCACAGAAAGTTAAGCAGCATACCATCACACACCCAAATTTATTACGATGCTATGCTATGCTGTGCTATATACTATGCTGTATATATATAGTTTAAAAAGTTAATAGGTCGTCAGCAGAACACCAGCAGAATTTTTAAAGCTGTATATATTAATGGGTTTAAACCTTTTGGAACATTTCTGGAGCAATTCAATTGTATGTATAAATTCACAACTTTTCACCCCAGGACCAATAATAGGAAAAGCTTGGGTTAATAGCAGGTTATGCTGTCAAAGAGTCAACTCATGGTCATTCCACAGGATTTATTCAAGGATTTTAAACTGCTGTCATTTTTACCTTTTTAAGATCAAGTTAATATAATGCATGATATAGTGGCTCCCTGGCCTTAAAAAAACAAACTTTATCTTTTAAAATTAAGTACAATTATTGATAGATTTTTCCCTGGAATCCTTAAAATGCTTGTTTTTTGTTGACTTAAATGTGGATTGTTGGACGTGTCAATTGAGGCGTGTCATCCCTCCACTTTTATTTGTGTTCAGAAATCATGAGGTTGAAGACTCTCCTTTCCAGAACATCTCAGTCTTCTTCTGGTTGTAGGACTATTGACACTGGAATTGATGATTGTAATTGTTAGTTCCCCTCAGGTGGAGTGTGGTTGATTCGGTCTCACATCACATATCCATTGGATCATTGTGGTTGTTATGAACGCTTCAGCCTGGACAGATTTTCCTTTGATAGTGGCCACACCTTGCTTCCATACAGAGTGCACTTCAAACTCAATTGAAAACTCATTACCCCTGTTTGAAAGAGATATACCTCTGTTGAGTACAAGAAAGTAAATCATGAAATGCCTTTTGTTTCGCTTTTACGAGCTGTATCAGCATCACCCACTAGCCCATGAAATAACATCAGAATTCAGTCAGTGTCAAATTCATTGCCATCAACACCAGGCTATCAAAGGTGGGATAAGTAGGTTCTTCAGCAGTTGTGCCGAGTCTGCATACAAAGTTTTCTGCGGTCTTCAGCCTTCTCTTAAAATGCCAAAGCATTGCTTGTGTACCCATCTTTTACAGTTTGTACATACTGTAAGATAGAATTTGCTCCAACAGCACGCACTGCAGAGAAATTTGTTTTCGTTATACATATCATAACTTTTGTTTTTCGTTCCTTGAAGGCCTGTTTTTAATTTCTTGAGTTTTCTTTTGAAGTCTTCCAGCGTTTCAGAAGTATTGGTGAGATCATCTCATACAACAGCTCCAAAAGGTCTTGTGACAGAGTTTCCATGGCGATGATGAATAGAAGTGGGCTCAGGACATATCCCTGGTCAATCCCAATTGAAATATTTATGTGGTCACTCTAATGTTCTGACTCTCACTATTGAATGAGCATTGTTATACATTGACTTTACGATTTGAATAATCCATTCATCAGCATGGAGAAATGCCCTGGGAATGAAAGCCTATTTCAAATGCAAATGTTCAATGTTTCTTTTCTTCTGCATGTGTATGTATTTATTCTTGGAATTATCACAAGGTGGCATTAGTATATATATATTTGAGAGGGCTATTTCTCAAAATCAGCAGCCCTTGTAGAATGTCCTCATTTGAACGATGGCATTTTTTCAGTAAATATTTTACTGATTTCACCGTGCTTTCTGCCAAGCCGTTTGACCTTTTGGGTATTGAGGACTACTGGTTGTATGCTTGAATGTCCAATCTCTGGTGAATTTTCTGAATTTTGCTGACGTGTACTGTGAACAATTGTCAGAGATTAATTGTGTTGGTGATCCGTGTCTTGCGAATGCATCTTTCATGGCATTTATGATCGTTTTCGGGTCGGGTCTTTCCAGTTGGTAAACCTCAGGGCATAAGGAGTAATAATCTACCACTATCAGGTAGTCTTTACCTCTGTATTGGAACAGGTCTGATGCCAGTTTTTTCCACGGTTTGTCCGGTAGGTTTTCGTGTGGTATCATGGGTTTGTTTGGCTTTGAAGGTAGGAGCTTACAACATTCATCACAGGTTCGGACTGTTTGTTCAATGTCTTTGTTCATTGTGGCCCAATATATGCATTGTCTGGCTCTTCTTTTACATTTTTCCATCCCCATATGTCTTTGATGTATTTTTTTGAGCATTTCGGGTTGTAGTGATTTTGGGATGATCAAGTTGTTTCCTTTTAACACAAATCCGTTTGTGTAAGATAATTCGAGGTGGCAGTGCCAGTACGATTTTGCATGTTGCTTGCAATCGGTACGTTTTTTTGGCCAACCGTTTGTGATATGGTTGATTACTTCAGCACTTGGTCTCGGGCTGTTTCAGTTTTGATTTCCTCCATTTTGGTTGGGGTTGCTGGTATGTGGCTTAAAACAGTCTGGATGTGTGTTGTAATTTTTTGTTCTCCGATCTGATCGAGCTCAGAGGGTGTTTCATGTGGACTTCTGGAAGGAGCATCTGCATCTTGGAGGTTGCTTCCTTTGACGTGGGAAGCTTTTACATCATATTTCAGGAGTCTCATTCTCAGACGTTGTAGCCTTGGTGATAACTCTGCTAGTGGTTTTGTAATTTATTATTGCGATGAGGAGTTTGTGGTCTGTTTCCACTAAGATGTTGGGGAGTCCATCTAGGTATTTCGTCATTTTCTCACAACCCCAAGTGACTGTTAATAGTTCTAATTCAATAGGGTGGTGGTTCTTTTCGGCAGAGTTCTGTGATGTTCTGAATTGTTTGATAGCTTTGACTTTTGTTGTTGTCGGTGTGATGCCTGAGGCAGTTATTACATGCCCTAAAAATTCTACTTCAGTTTTCCTGAACATGCACTTTTCCTTGTTTAATGTGACTCCATTTGTTGAGAGACGTTTGAGTAGGGCATTCAGGCGTTCATCGTGTTCCTTTTGATCTCTCCCTACTATCAACAGGTCGTCTGTTGATTTGGCAATTCCAGGTAGTCCTTCTATGATTTGGTCTAGCCGCTTGTTAAAAATCTCTTGCATAGAAGAGAGGTCAAATGGGCCTCTGGTGGCGCAGTAACGACCAAAAGGGGTGATGAAAGTGGTTCTCAATTGACTGTCCTTGTCAAGAGGTAGTTGCCAATAACCTGAGTTGGCGTCAAGCTTGCTTATTACATTACAGTTACTACCTAACTTTGACAATGTCTCATCCACACTCTCAAGTTGATTGAATTCTCTCTTTACTGCAACGTTCAATTTTGTCAAGTCTAAACATATCCTCAATTTTCCATTGTCCTTTTTCAATTTTAATGTTGTCATTCCTTCCTGGGCTTTTTCATTTGCCCGACAGATGTCTTCTACCTGTTTTAATTTCAATTTGCTGTCGGAGACGAGTTTCTTACGTGTGCTATCATCTCTGATTCTTGCCACTATGTCATCTCTGAGTAATGAAGGGTAACAGGTGTCACAGAAATTGCAGTTCTGACTCAAGAGTTTAATATCTGTGATGAAATCGTCAAATAATTCTCCTGAGTTCTGGAGTTGAATTTATGCCGTTCTAGTATCTCGTTGATGATGCCTTCGGCAAATTTTTCTAGGTGCTGTATTATGTCTTCTGGTTCCTTTGACTAGAGGCACAGTCAAAGATTCCATTAAATTAATGGAATTATATATCTGTAGTTTCGTTGCTGAACGCGTATCTTAACATTGCGCACTGTTATGTTTTTGGTTTTTTATCCAATTCATAAACTTGTTATCTTCCCATTTTTGTTTCCAATTTTTAAATTCTGCATACCTGTTGGTCGACAGATCTAATTTCGGAAAAGGTATTTTGATCTCTTCTGCCATCTTCTTTAAGTTTTTTAACTTTTATTTCAGTATATAGATGTGTTTACTTTTCCTTCCTCTAAAAACGTGCTCGCAGCGCCATGTTGTATCCGGAATATATCTCTTTCAGTACCGTACTCAGTATACATACATAACATAAAGATGGCGGATCAGTAGTGATAATACTAACATAAAGTAAACTTACTGGTCCCTAATAGAAGATAGGTTGAAAATTCTGAAAAGCAAAATTAAGTGTCTTAGGGAATTCAACAAGCATTTTGATAAAATAAAAAGGAGAACTTGAAGTCTTTCCGACAGATTACACCAAAATAATTGTCATAATGAAATTGAAAACAAATATGATACAAATTCATTATTAACAGGCATAATTTGTTCTGTAAAGTATTATTACCTACTTATGACTGGTAGCCTTTTGTTTCAGATTGATGCAAAGTCCATCATTCGAACTTAAGGCTTTTTAGCTTTGAACAGGGTGGCTTTCTTTACTTGAAATTGTGTTTCATCTCTAAAGATGGTAGTTTTATAATAGCAAGTGTAGATCTACAAGAAAATTTGAATTTATGGATTTAAGACTTTTAAAACCTAGATAATGATATGTGTAACACAGTATAAGTGTCAGTTCAATTACAAAACAAAAATGGACTTAAGGCTTTTTTATTTTGACCCGACGATATAATGCAAAGATGTTATTTTAGAAAATTATAACCAAAGTATAGATTTAACATGCTTGATCATATCTGATGAATGCAACTTCAGTTTTCTTGACGTCAGCTGTTGTTGCCAACAACACATCGGCGAATGCTGCATCAGAGGGAGAAAATGTATGTGTTTTATTATTCCTACTTTGTGAACATTGTTTTAATGTCTTAGTTGAATTGACAGTGTCACTGCATTTTCCTTTTCTTGTATTGTTTAAGAGTCATTAAAGATAATGCCGATAGAAATAATTTTAATTAGTAGAGTCAAATACCCTTATGTCAGCATCAATTATATTTGGTACATAATTTACAATGAGCACTCTTATATATTAGATGGCTGACATGATGTATGTATATATACCTTTTTACCAAACAACCCAGGGTTACAGCAATGAAAAGCAGCTACGCAAAGCCTCAGATCTGCAACTAAAACTTGGTAAGCTCGTATTATCTGAGCAGCGTACAGTTTCGGAAAAAATCATTCAACTTGTTGAAATTAATGTAAATAATATTATTTTTTATTTATTATGATATCAATGAATATGTTGAATGTTTTTGTTATCAAACTATTTCAAATATTTTGAATTCTAAGTAAATAGTGTGGAGCTGATCAATGTTTAGAGCAACAGCTGAGGAAATCACGAGAGACAAGATCGAACATAACGTCAGGAAAAAGGTATGAATGATAGAGTTTGTTTTCTTGTGGCTATTTTAGCCACTCTTGCTCACCATGTTCAACTGCAGGATTTTCGTAAACATTAGAAAATAAGGACATGTTCATGAGTATCAGCCGTAAATAAATTTACACGGTTAACAGATTATATTGACAAATATAGATAATATCATTTGTCTATTTGTATATACCTTTTTTGGAGTATCTGATCTGATTTTTTGATTTTTTTGTTTGCTTGCATATAAATGCATAAAAATGAATTAACGTGATATAAGAGTAAGTTATCCTTTTTTTTATTCTTTCATCTTTGAAGATGTACATAGTTTTATCAGCCATACGTTTATGGCAAACATTTTGTCCATTTGTTTCCAAAATACTTCTGCCTTCTGTCCCTCATCCATAAATTTGTTTGTAGTATAATTTAGTTCTTGAAATAAACCTATCACTCTTTCTTTGTGTTTGGTCACTTTGATCTTTAGTTTATAACTGGTTGCATTCATCTATCCACTCACTAATACACTATATAAAGGGCGGCAAATGAATATTGATACAACAACTGATACAAATAGAATTTCGACGGAATTACTTGAAAATCTATTGGACGTATATTTCATTAAAAAAAGGTGTGGTATTGTTGTTGTTTACATTAACTTATCACTTGGGGCAGTCCCAAGTTCGTATAAAAGTAGAAGACAAACAATCCAAGTCGAGAATGCAAACACACTATATATGACTGCACATCAACTTTGAATTTTGCGTGCGATATACCGTACATATTGGAAAACTGTTTAGTCATCCGGTTTGTTTATATTTTCTTTATTAACATTTAAATGAATTCCCAAATCAGCTAATATTATTTAATTTTTATTGGATTTCATTGCGGCGTTTTGCGGCCTCTCGATTATTTATAAGGAATAAATTATTATATTTAGATTATTTTCTTTTCAAATTTGAAGATTTTCAAAACTTTTTTATTTACTATAATTTTAATAATAAGTAACCTTGTTTTCTGAATTTGATAAATGCGGATAAAGTTGATGTAGATGTTACAGAGTTCATTTTCAATTGACGAAATCTTTTTCTTGGTACAGCACACTGATTTGGTGTGTTCCAGAATACAAAATCTTTTTGTAATTTATAAAACTTTTTTCTTTTCTTTTTTATAACTTTTTTTTTATATTATTATTTTTTTTATTTTATTTTTTTATATTTTATATTCACTTTTCACTTTGAATATATATTCATTGGGAGTTTCTTTTTTTTTGACAAAGTTGCTCTATCAACTTTATCTTTTTTATCTTTATCTTTTCAACTTCACCGTTTTATTATTTATATAGAATGAAGTTTAAGCTACAGTTTATTGTCTTGCGATCTTTTACCAGAAGGAATTGTCCCGATTTTATGGTTGTCCAGGCCCTAAAATAAGTCTGTCATGTCTGTCGTGATTATCTGATGTCCGGTGATATGGCGTAACGTCTGGACATGTCCGACGTTCATTCTACAGCTACAGCGAGTTGGCCGTTCTTTGCATTCTTTCTAGCTTCATTCTTTGAACTATGATTAACTGATGATTTCAAGTTAACTTGTATCCTACACTTCAGGGTATATTTTCATTGACACATTTATATTTTGGCTGGATAAATATTCACGAATAAACTGAATATATGATAATATTGAAATGAAAATTATAAATATAAAACAAGTAAAATAATAATAATAAATAAATAAATAGTATTAAAATTGTGGGGATTAAATTAAATTAGCGTTTTGGAGAAATTTTGGTCTCAGTTACCACGTCTTTTTAATTGAACTCTCTTTCTAATGTAAATTAATAAAATATAATAATATTAATATAAATACCTAATATTTATCTGTGGTTTATGAGTTCCCCAGAAAAAGCCAACTTCAACATGTGAAAAAAGATCATGAAAATTAAAACAGTTAATACCCTGGGAAAAGTTTCTACTATGAAATTGATCCCAAAGAAACATAAAAATGTCATTTCCTACTTCATCCCAGCCACCTGCTTGCGGTTTTTGGGGTCCGTTCGCAGAGATTAAAAAACAAAACTTTCTATTGCGTTTTGAGGTAGATTCTATGATAATGTTTATTTGCATATTTTTTTTTATTTTTAACAAGTTCCCATACAGATGGTTCCTACAACTATTTTCTAACCCCTGATTCAGTCAGTTCGATTGTTCAAGTTTTCTTTCATCTAAATCATCAAACCCTGAATTGATATTTTGATATATATATATATATATATAAATATTTCTCATGTTTTTTTATTGGATTTTGTCTTGATTTTTAAGTACTTACGGTTTTGATATTATCACAAGTGCTTTGCAAAATATGAAGCTTCCTGATCTGATCTTTGATCATCGTGAAATTATTAAGAAAGCAGAAAAGACAATTTTCTTTTTTTAAATGTTTTGTTAAACGTCATTATTTTTGTTTTGAAGCAAACCTGTCCATACGAAAGACTTCAAATGTCCCGAAGAGCAACCATTGTTCTCCGTTGACGAAAAGTATGGACCTGAATTCTGAATTTGCAATAAGTTGTGTGATCAATCGATTTCTTGTTGAAGTTTGATGGAAGACAGGTTTTTATCGAAGATTGACAATTCTCTTTTGTATCGATGTAATGGTGTTTTCAATTTTAAGTGCATTCTTGTGACCGTGTGGTCGAAGAGTACTGGATGTACATATTAACAATGTTAATATATCTTTGCGTTGATAGGTTCAAAGCTAAACTACAACCACATTTCCTTAATAAGAATATATGTGGCAATGATTTTCATAGGGGTACTCATCCAATTTAATGGTTATTTGCGGCAAATAAAATTGTGGGTATGCGGGTCATGTAACATCTTTGATCTCATGGGCATAAGCATCCATGCCTCTGATGCATAGCTGCCACAGAGTTTTAAATACAAAGTCGGTACCTTGCGTGGGTTAACTCACCACTGTTTTCCTCTTTCTGGGGTTGGCGTTAGGAAGGGCATTTATTTATAAAAAATATTTTACTTTACGATTATTTTGATTCTAATGATCCCTAGACGAAATTGTGTTTCTTTTATATTTTTGCTGTTTTCCTAATAGTGAGGATGATGAGATTTTTACGAAAGCCCTGAACTCCAGCAAGAGAAGCAATGTCATCATTAAGCAACCATATGTAAAGGTAGTTTTACTGTCTTTGTTACTTTGTAATATGACTGTGGTTGAGTTTGGTTCTTCCGGAGATTTAAAAGTGTTTCCATCTCTCACAGGCAGATTTCTGTAACTAACTTTCACTTTTGCTTTCAGAACTATTCCTCGGATTGTTCAGATCAGCTACTCAAAGATGGCTTCAGGTATAGTAAATATAAATAGTAAATAAATATATATCAGTAAATATAATGGTATTGATGGTATTGATGATTTAATGGTATTGTTGATTTCTGTATCCCATTCGTAAATCAACTAGACTGGGTGAGCTTTCGGATGACGAGGATTTAGACTTGATTCCACCACGCTCTCTCAACAACACCGCATGGTGTTCGTGTGAAAACATGACTTGTACAATACAGTAGGAATTTATATAAGAGAGTAAATTATTTTTATTACGCCCAAATTTTGTAGATAAATTTTAGACATTGTTTTTTTTTAAATATATACTTTATTTCAACTTAACTTTCTTCTTAAGAAAAAATTTACATTAAATTATTTTAAATTTATGTTTTCTTTGAAGCTTTTTGGTTTGCATATTTACAGTTTTCTAAATAAATAATTATGATAATAATAGTTTTTATCTAATTATTTTAAATTATTCCCTTGTACATTTGTGTTTTTATATACTAATCAAAACCTCATGTTTCTCCGTTTCTTCTTCTTGTTTGCTCCGTTTCTTCTGGCATTTTGTCTGCTTTTAATTTTGGTGCAATTTACAATCATTATTTAATTTTTAACTCAAAAAGCTGAGTTTGTTTTCCTTTATTTACTCTTTTTTATCCTTTATTTACTTTTTTTATTGTAAGTATTTTTTCTTTCTTTTCCTCATTGATTGTTTTTATTTTATTTACAGTATACAATACAATAATTTGGTGATCATTCCTTCTAAAATTGTTTTATCTGTGGGGTTTAAGCGTCAAGAGAAATGTCCAATACCGAAGTGAGTCGTGAAGCATACGCAAAAAAACAAGTGAACTGTCGATACTACAAACAGGACAGGAAATGTAAGAACGGATCTCAATGTCCTTACATGCATGTCGAAAGACAGATGCTTAACCGACCAATGAAAGAACAGACAGCCAAGCATAAGCAAAAGGTTTGTGTCGGCTATAAAAAGAATGAATGCAAGTATGGTGCGATGTGTAGATTTTTACATGATAGTGGTAATCAACCTTACAGTGAAGCACACGAGAATGAGGCCAGCGCTGTTCCTGTCATGAAGCAAACTGAAGATGCAAACGAAAATGTGAACACATACTCTGACGACATACTGAGGAAACGCAAGAAGTGTCGACAATTCGTTTCGCTTCAAGGTTGTGGGAAAGGTGATGACTGTCAGTTTTTGCATTACCGTTCCATTAGCGACGCCTCGATAGCCGAAGATTATACGAGAAGGGATGAACCGCGAGGAGGCAATGAAATCGTAAAAAATTTGAAATTAGGTGACGTTGCCTGTTCTATGGAAGTAGAGGAAGTCGAGAGAGAGAAAACAGAAAGTATTAAGGAAAGATTATCTGACAATATTGGTAGTGGTGGGAATTTTGTTAACGGCACAGTTGAACCAGCAAAATCAACGGAAAGTCCTATTTTTGAAGATAGTTCCTCCAGTCGACTAGATGTGTCTGCTCCTGCATTTTGTCCATTGGGGAAAAAGGTCGTGATCAGAGAGACGGATCTGGAAGTCGATTTGTTGCCCGTCGAGAAATGCAACTGGTTTTCCAGCATAAAAGGTTGCAGAAGGGGTGATAAATGCAAATTCAGACATTCCAATGAGAAGGAAGGTAGCGAGTCTGTACTTTGTAAGTGGTACTCAAGCGAAAAAGGCTGTAGAAATGCAGAAAATTGTGCGTTTTTGCATTCTAACGGAACTGCTGTTGATAGCGGAAAAAACGTGAAGGAAAATAAGAAAACTGTGTTAAAGGTATGTAGGTGGTACAAGTCGAAGTCTGGTTGCAGAAAAGGTGACGAATGTAACCTCTTACATGTAGATAAAGGGACTTGCACTTGGTTTTCAATGGAAGGTAGTTGTCAAAATGATAAATGTAGGTTCTCACACGACAAGCAACAAGTCGATGATCAAGACCATGAGTCTGATCAAGAAGGAAATATTCGAAGGGACGGCAAAAACACTGAACAAAATGTTAATAATGGCAGTGATCAAACAAGCCGAAAAATATGCTCGTTTTTCTTGCTAAAGGATTGCAGTGGAAAATCGAAAGCACAAACAATCCAGCCGGGTGAAAAAAGCGCAAAGCAATGTCGGTATTTTGTAACAGAAAAGGGTTGCTTGAACGGAGATAGGTGTTTGTTTATGCACAATGGTGACATTGATAGCCTGAGAAGCAGGGAGTTTCAGCAGTTAGAAAAACGTTTCAAGAATAGGTTTCAAAGGTTTGATGAGGGTGAATTTGGAACCGAGTACGTAATTACCTTCTTGCCTACGGATCCAGATTGGGTAAAATCCTCATCTTTTGAAACCATATATAGTTTTGAGTCATTAGCGTTACTAATAAATTTATCAATGTTCAAATGACTTGCTATTTTTTACTAATTTGAAGTCGTTTAAAAACCGCAAATGCTCTCACTTGATGTGTATATTCATTCAACAATTTTAGCCGTTTGTGGTGGTGTCGTTTGACTTTCATGTTGTTTTCCCTTCACGTTATCCTGAACAGGTAAGATTGTCAATTTTTAGATGATATGTTCTTATTATCATCATCATCATCACCTTTTCTTCAGAGCTAACAAGTTGGAAATCCAAATTTTGTTTTGTTTTTCAAGTTATCTCATGTTAAAATTCTGATTTCATTCAATAACCTTTTGGAATTAAAAACAGCAGTTTGGTCTTCCCATTTCAGATCTCTTTACTATACATATGTTTTAGCTTTTTACAGTGACATTGAAAGATGACACAACAAAGTACCCCGCAGGATTTGTCAGGTATGTTTGTTTTTAGTGTTTTGTAAAATTCAAACATTACTTAGTAGGGTACTTCATAACGAATCAACTCTATCAATTGAATTTGTCCATGAAATTCTTATTGAAATTTGGCCATGTTTACTATCTCTTTACTGTGATGTCTATGAACGGAAAATGACTTCACAAAGAAGGACTTTTTGGTTATTTTCAGTTATTTGGATGAAGAACTC
This sequence comes from Candelabrum cocksii, assembly GCA_963930725.1. Lineage (NCBI taxonomy): Eukaryota > Metazoa > Cnidaria > Hydrozoa > Anthoathecata > Candelabridae > Candelabrum > Candelabrum cocksii. The sequence continues at coordinate 11,834,281 of OZ005674.1, read as the reverse complement.
GATGTTTGGAAGAAAGAGACGGGAAAACGGCACAACGGAAAGGAACTGCAATTTCGTCCTTTCATAAGATGGTTGGATCGTAACCTCCATCAAATGTTCATTCGTTCTGCCACGAAGGTATTGCGAAACAACAGCGGTTGACATTTCCGAATTAAATTTGCGGGAATAAATATTCTACACCTAACTTGCAAACAACTTGTTGGTTTAAAGATAAGCTTTGATGCACCTCTTGTCCATGAATTAGATATTTTATCTGCCTTTATTTATACTTAAATGTATCTCATTTTGTAAGGCCTATGCCAGCTATTGCTTATTTCCCAGGTGAAATTGGAACAAGATGCAGCTAGCAAAGGGATCACTCTTGTACCGCATCACAAAATCAAAATTGAACAGGAAGAAGAAATCAATAATAAACCAGAAGAACCAACTTTAACGTCACCTAATGGTATTGTTTTCTCATCACAATGGTAGTTTGTCTTTATTTATCTCATGTGCGCAAGTAGTGGTGTGATATTTGAACTTACTTTTGAGCAAGTTGTTAGAAATCCAATGACACCATGGCAATGATTAACGTTTGCTTGTCTATATTCTGCTTAATGATTTATTTGTCTCCTGTAATTCCTTCTTATTTTTACTCTCCTAATGATGTTTGTTGTTTGTTTTTTTTCATCACGGAGTAGCACTGCGCGAACACAAAATATATACAAAACGAATCTTGTAAAGCAATATTATTGCTAAACGCGATGGATATTGTTTGTTTGTTTTTGAAGAGGCTTCAATAACGCTGATTAAGCATTATCATGAAGACCTCGACCCGGAGTTTTAGTGTATTTAATTGCTCCCATTTGTGCTGCGGTAATTTTTGATGAAATACAGCGTTTTTTATTTATAACCGCTCACTAAACAACTTTGTGATAGCATGGTCTCGAATCCAGAACCTTTTGGTTAAGAGACGAACGCCTTATCAGTGCGCTATCGCCGGATGGATAATCACTGTAACAATGCTCATGTTTTTGTTTTGTAGGATGCACTACAGAAGTCATTGAGGAGGTTTTTGCTTGCGTGTCGACTAGCGATGCCCCTGAACTCTCTGATAAAGTTAAAAAGGGTACAGAGATAAAGTTTGCGAGCATGACTATGGGCGAACAAGTTGGTACATTGAGGTTGAGTACAGTCGCATTGACAGTTGAGTGTCACCGATGCAAGCTGAGAGCGGAGTATAAGTTCAAGGATAAATCGTAAGTTTCTTGAGTTGGGATAACTGAGTAAGTTAGGATAGCTCAATAGGTTGGGATAACTCAATTGTAAGTTTCTTGAGTTGGGATAGCTCAGCAAGTTAGAATAGCTCAATAGGTTAGGATAAATCAATTGTAAGTTTCTTGAGTTGGGATAGCTCAATAGGTTTGGATAACTCAATTGTAAGTTTCTTGAGTTGGGATAGCTCAGTAAGTTAGGATAGCTCAATAGGTTAGGGTAACTCAGTTGTAAGTTTCTTGAGTTAGGATAGCTCAGCAAGTTAGAATAGCTCAATAGGTTTGGATAACTCAATTGTAAGTTTCTTGAGTTGGGATAGCTCAATAAATTGGTATAACTCAGTTGATAGTGAACTAATGAATTCGTATTACTAAAATTGAAAGGAGTTTCAATTCTCTTCCTCATTGAGTAGCATTTCGATGTTGATAGTTGGAGTGGTGTCAGCCTTAGTAGCTGTTACTTCAACTACTTTCATTGACACTCCCTACAGATTGACTATTTATTTAGTGGATTTTCATCGTTATGTAATAAGTGCCACACGAACCATGCCGTTGTCTACTACTCGCAAATCGTTCATCAATTTTCACCAATCGTCGGCTATCTTCATATGGAAGGGTAAGAGTTTAAATGTTATTTGTAGATCAGTCTTTTTACCATTAGGGGAGAATATTACCTTGATTTTCGTGTATCTGTAACACTACGTTCCTTGGCGCGCACCAAACTTACGAAATATTATTGTTAAAACGATTAGCTCTTTAGATTATTTCAAGTGAAACTTACCTCCTCTTTTCAATGTTAAATTAATCGAGATAAATAAACTCGCTTATCTTTTATCGATACTCTCGTCGTCGGGCCGTCGAAAGCGGTCCCCGCATGTGGGTTCCGTCACAATCCCCACCAAAGTTGTAACGTCAGATTGCATAGTGACATTTTTCTTTTCTCTCTCACGCCTCATGTTTTTGAGACTGATCTCTGAAATCTCTTACGACATCTTTTTTCGCATCATAGCCTCACATGACACTTTTTAGTGACACCTAAGGAGTTTGACCAAGTTTTCCTCAAATCCTTTAACGGGTCGTTCCTTTACAAACAGAGAGAGAGAACCCTAACAAACTTGAATTGTTAATGTAATTTTTACCTCTTGTTGTCGTTTTCTATCAAATTAATATATAATTGAAAAATTTCCAATTTATGCTTTCTTATGAACGAAGATTTTTTCTGTATGTAGGTGCCAAGCTTTCGATCTGATTTTGATGGATTCGACAGTGATTATCAACTGCCTGCAATGTTCGAGGGATAATACGGTTAAGGTGAGTTCAAAGGTCATTACTAAAGATCATGTGACAGGTTTTTGTGTAGGGCATGACGTACGGGACCAGAAAGTGCAACTATTGCGCGAACTGCCACTCCGCGCTACACGTTGAGGTCAATACCACCAGGTTTCTGAAGTTACAGCAGCCAGGTAGATTGAATATATCACGTGGCACTTTACATCCTATCACGTGGCACTTTTCGTCATGTCACGTGGCACTTTACATCATATCAAATGCCACTTTTCGTCATATTACGTGACACCTTACGTCATATCACGTGGCATCTTACGTTATATTACATAACACTTTTCGTCATATCACATGGCATTTTTCGTCATATTACGTGGCATTTTACGTCATATCACATGGCACTTTTCGTCATATCACGTGGCACTTTTCGTCATACACGTAGCATCTTACGTCTTATCACGTGGCATTTTTTGTCATATCATGTGGCATTACGCCATAGATTTACGTTAAAAACTGAGACATTCTTTATAATTGACCACATGTAAAAGTATATAGTTGCTTATACAATAAGACGCAAATGAAACGTCCTGTTTTTAACGTCGTTCCTTCGCAGGTGTGGTTGACGTGAAGCAGACGAATGTAGTGAAACGTAAAGTAGAGAGGAATACAAACATCAAAGACGGTGAGCCGTTGCCTCTCCGAGGAGCGTGCAACCACTACAAAAAGAGCTACAGGTGGCTGAGGTGGGTTGCTAATACTGCAGAGTTGAGTGCTACATACTTTTTGTGTGAAAATGCGTTCGAGTTATTGTCTGTCCTTGATTACTACAGTCTTATGATGTATAGAAACGAATTGAAAAATACACGCAACCATGTTAGCTGGTTGATGTCTCCACAGGTTTCCGTGTTGCGGTAAAACGTATTCGTGTGACGTGTGTCACGATGAGAAGGAAGATCACGAAATGCAGTACGCGACCAGAATGCTTTGCGGTGCATGCGCCAAGGAACAGGTTTGATATGCGCGGAAAGCGTGTTTTTACACGGTGAACTAACCGAAATGGGGAGTGTTACTTAAGTTTTCACTTTCCGATTTCCAGCCGTTCTCCCAGGAGAAACCGTGCGTACGGTGCGGTGCTAGCACGACACGAAATCGCAGTTCTCATTGGGAGGGTGGGAAAGGGTGCAGAGATAGAACGAAAATGTCGCGGTAAGTTTAGTTGTATTTTACACGAATAATTTCTAACGATATGTTGAAGAAGAGCATGTCTCTCCCATAGTGAATGTTACCGTCGAACGAACCACGAAGTTCATTTTGATGGAGCAGTTAAATATTTACTCGCTGTCACGTTATTACACTTTCATTCATTCTCGTGATGTTTATTGGAAACTTGAAATCTTGAAAACTTTGTCTAATTATGCGAATATTTTCCGTCGATATATATATATAAATATATGTACTAATGAAAGTTAAAAAAAATGAGAACATTATTTAGCTATATTAATTATCTGTGATGATTTTGTCTCATTTCGAGATGTTATGTTTTAGTGGAGACAAAAGAAAAACCGCGGGATTAAATAAAACCGTACCTCGAGGGAAGAGCGAATCAGTGAAAAAATAGACGTGATATACAAAGTAGCTTTCCCTGTTCACCAGATCTTAACGTTTTGTGTTTTTTTTTACTTGTTGTACATGTTATAGGAAATTTCTGTTTATCTCTCGAGAACCACCTGTCTTTCTCTTGACATATTAATAGGGTCATTTTATGAATAGTATTTGTACAAATGTATGTTTTTTTTTCTAAAATTGAAAATTGATGAAGGTTGCGAGTTGAATGAAGAAAGTATGCTAGGAGCTCTGGAAGAAAAGGAAATTTCCAATTTTAGTTGTTCAGAAAATGTGGTTGATTGCTTTCAGCAATGACGTCATTATTACAACATTGAAAGTTTTGTAAAATTAACCGTTTTTATCAGTGCCGCCAAACGAAAAAATCATGGGGGCATGAAGTGTAGTTGGGCCCTAGAACGAGCGCGAGTGTTATTTTTGCCGAAGGCGAGGTGGGGGAAGGGGGGGGGGGGGCTATTCAAAAGGGCCTTATAAGTATTACCTATAGTCTGTGGTATTATTAGACCAATAAAACTTACTACATTAATTAGAAAGAAATCAACTTAAAATAATATGATTTATCAATAGGTTGCTCGAAAAATATGACATATTTCTAGGCGAGTTAAATATTTAAGAAAAACTCAAAAAAATATTCGCCATATTTTTCTCGTATCTCGCGATAACTGCTACATAATTAGTGATCGAAGGTACAACAAATCTTTCGAAATGGTTATGAAATAAACCAGAAAAATTTACAAAGCATTGTATCGAAAAACTTAGTCTTGTGAAATGCTTTGAAGAGAAATATATTCGTTTAGTTGCCGACCCCGATTATTTAAAATACATAGTTAAGAGTTTTCGTCGTATACATAGTAATGGTAAAGATATGCAATTCCCAAACTGTCAGTGCGAGGATTGGAAGAAAACAAAGATGCCTTGCAAACACATTATTGCGTTGTTCGAAATCATCGATGATGTGACTTGGGATTCGTTGCCTGAACGGTACAAAAATTTGCCATATTTTTGCCTTGATCAATCAGTGATATTTGAAGAAGCTTAGTGATTCCTTTCAAAGAGAACAAGACGACCGTACAGCAGGAATGAAGAATGAAACCAACAACACATGTCACACTCGAAAATCTTAAAAAGCGCGTTTACCCTAAGAGATCAAAAGCAACATCGTGCAGTTACGTGTTCACGACTCAAGAACTCGAGATAAACTAGAAGATGACTTACAGTGTATCCTGAAGGAATTTTATGACTGTGCACTAAAGGAAGACGGTATTATTTTAGAGAGCACCGTAAAAACGTAAGACATGTACAATCGAATACGTAGAAAATTTACCGTTGCCAAAAAATAAAAAGACTGCAACTCGTGTTGGAATAGCGGCAGACAACAGAGAGAAGCGAAAGGTGACTATGCATGCGATTACACCAAGACAAGAAGACGAATAAAGTAATCGAAGAATATGCGCCGATAGATGGCGCTACATACGACATCCCAATGGAAAGTGTTCGATGAGATAATAGAAACAGATACCAATAAATGAGAAAGTTTTAAAAATCAAGATATCGTCATCACCAATGAATTTCTTCCCTTACCAGCAAAGATTAGTTTTGTCACCACAAGAGATCACCGCAATTCAAGATGGACAGATGCTGAATGACGAGTCCATCAACATAGCCCAGAATCTTTTACATAAACAATTCCCGGAATTTTTTGGGTTCTCAGACACGGTATTGGGAATAACTCAAGCATGCGATATTATACTGAGAAGTCAGCCGTACATAGAGATATTGCATTGAAGCACCCTTCACTGGGTTTGCGCGGCTAACACTAAGGTCTACAAGCAAAGTAATGAGCATCACGACCTGTACGATAGTATGAAAGGAACGCAAATCTAAATAGATGTCACGTTGCATCATACTCAAATATCCAAGAGAAAGATTTGTTCAATTGATGTGCAGCCTGTGCAGCAACAACGAAATGTTGCTGACTCCTGTGGTTTGTTTACCATTGCATTTGCAACATCCCTTGCGTACGACCCAACAAAATTAAGTTACGACGCAAATGTCATGCGCGTTCACTTGGTAAAATGTTTTTGTAAGCGTTGTAAATCAATTAAAAATTAAAGAATTGTTCAACGCTGAAGTTTGAGAACAAATATTTTACTGCAGTCATCCACTAATTTCTATTCTATTCTTGACCAAATGTGATAAAACTGTACAATTATTGTCATCTTGATTGTCAGAATTGAAGTTGACTTGGTACAGAGTTACTCAAACTTCAAAAAAGGCAAATAAACGAAAAGAGACAGTCTGCCAGGCTAGCACGACAAATGTTTTGTTCCTCGAAAAATTCTCATAACTCGTCACATTCTTGAATGTCAGAATAGCATTATTTGATTAGAGTTTTCGTTCCGATAAACTGGATAAATGAGAAATGTAAAAAAAAAACGGCGACCGTTAGGTAACCTTACAGCTCGCGCATTGTCATCGTGTTGACAAACATAATATGCGGCTACCTTTTATGTCTATTTTAAGGTGTTTGTTCATGAAATGCTCAATTAATTTTGCTTTGTTGTAAAATATTTCTTGACAGTCAGGAAAATTGCATTTACTACCTTTAGATAAGCTCTCGGTTAACAACAAGTTGTGCTTTTTCATTAAATAATTTTTAAATTTGTCTTTTCTAGTGTACGAAGAGTCGCATTCCAAACAGCGAAATTGGTAATCTTTTAGTGCAATGTTGGTTGTGTTTTCAGTTGATGGGTTGCCGCTAAATATATAAAATATTATAAATATATGAGCAACAAATGTCGAGCAACAAATATACTAAAATTTATCACAAAAATTGTATTTGTATTTATTCGTCTCGTGGATTGCTTTTTCTCCACGCAAAAAATATTGAATCTCGGATTCTAGGTTTCACCATGGGTACGAAAAATGTGTTTTAAAAGTAAAAGCTATGACGCTATGAAAAAGTAAAATCCGCGAAGGTAATATAACATTTTTTTCCGTTTTTCATCATTATTTGAAATAAAATTTTTTTGTATCATACTGCCAGATTTCTTGCTTCTTTTTTTCATACCTCAGTTATCAAAATGTTCTGTAGTATTTACCATAAGAACCCTATAAGAACGTCAACAAAATCTTTATCTTTGAGAAAAGGTCTTCGTCAGCTATATATAGTGATATACAAAACAAATTAAGGCAGCATTTGTCGTTATCCATATGAGTAATATTAAAAAAATATTGACTTGTAGCAGCACAATGTTAAACTTCTGTAGTTATAGTTAACCATCCACCCAATAGTGCACAGGTGGCACCTTCACTTTCTGTGTAACAATATTAGTTTAATAATGGAGAGCTATTTACGCTCTCTCGCGGTGCTTTTTAAAGTCGCCGTAATGCCCGCCCTTGCGAATATTCTTAAACGGCTTGATGCAATATTATGTTGTTATAATCCATGCGTAGCATTACCGTACATTAAAATTCTTTTAGTGCGCGGGTTGTTGTTTACCAATCCTCCCTGGAAGCTTTTTAAATTTGAGCTTTATCATTTCGTTTTACACAGCAAATATGTTTGCACAGACGTTACAATTGTTTATACGGATCAAACATTTCCACGTAAGCTGGATAACGATTGGACAAATTTGTTTTATCATTGAAACCAGGATTTTTTAAACCAATCGACCGTAAAGCCAGTTTTAAAAAGGAATTAACGCATGCGCAATACCTTTTGAAATATAGGTGCGGTATTTTTTCTAAAATCGTCAAAAGCAAGCGAGGCGTGTAAAAAGACGGACGAGTATCAAGAGAAGTTTTAACAAGGCGACGCTTCAAGTTTTCGGGGAACAACAAAACTCTTAGGTAAGTCAAAAATAACAATACTTTAACCCCTTTTTTACTGTAACCTTAAAGATGAAACTAATAGAGGTACAAGTGGTGACTCGCTTTAAAACTTTTGAGAGGTTTCTTATCAAGCGCAAAAAACAAAACAAATGCATAGGGGCTTAAACATTTCTGCTTGTCAATCTTACAAAATGTTCAGCGTCTTAACGAATCTTTTTTAAACTCTACTTGTCTTAGCATGCTAAATAAAACAGCAATGAATCTTAACTTCTAGCAATATAAATCAAGAAATAACTAAATGAAAAACACATGGTTTCAGTAAAATTTCTTTCTTTCAATATTTAATTCTTTTGATGATAAAAATCTATTAGCCATTTTCCTTACACGTCGAACACGTTATAAAATTATCATAAAACACAAAATGCACTCAAAAGGTTGCAAGATTAAATCATACTTCAAAAGGAGAACAGCAATATTGAATATTTTCGGTCGCCGTTGTTTTTTACGAATATTATCGCTTTCATTTTTGTTCTACATGCACGCTAATTATTTTCTTGATGGAAGGTCAATGTAATAATAAAAACGAAGAATTTGACGAGAGTAGCTTATGCTTCCTAAGGGTGTCAGTGTTAGAGTGAAACAGCATTCCATCTTAAAGGATTCTTTATGAGAAAATTATGTATGCTACACTCAATTAAAGTAACTAATAACATAAACAATAGTGTGCGGTTGTAGACATACGGCTGAAAGAACATTATAAAAGAGATTTTTGCAAATTTACGCTTTTTAATTTTGAGAAATTGCCGCCGGCAGAAAACATCACGGTTTGCCGCCATTTTTTATGTATCTTACACCAATTTACAGGGCTGTATATATGCTTATTATAGTTCTACTGAGAAGAAATTAGGGATGTAAAATCACAACTGTAAGTGCAGTGAGAATCTCAGACACCAGGATATAATCTTTAATTAAATGCTTAAGCTGGAAAATATCAAAACTCCTATATCTAGCTAGAGGAAACCTCTAAATCTGTATGATTAAAAAATTGTTTGCTATATTGTTTGTTCTCGCCTCACATGCCCCATCATGAAATTATATTTCGCCGGTATTACGAGATTACGTAATCTTTCTTCCTCCTTTTGAAGTATGATTTTATCTTGCCACCCACTCAAAACGACCCTAATGTTCGGCACACTAGAAGGATTTAGAAACAACGAAAAATAAGTGACAGAATTCAGTGGCGGATGCAGAAAATAATAAAGAGGGGTTCCTAATGTTGGAGCGCAAAATTTTTTTGGCCACGTTCTTTTTGAGTGTGTCTTTGACCACCTCCTGGGTGAATTCCTCTCAATGCAAGGGAATATCTCTCAAATTATAATTGCAACGCAATCAAGAAGTAGCTAATACTGTAATAGCTAGCTGGTATACGGACAAAACCCCCCTAGGACAAAACCTCCTAGGACAAAACCCCCTTAGGACAAAATCCCTCATAATCTCTTCAACATTACAAACAACTTAGATAATGAAGTTTAAAATATTCCGTTTGCTTTGAAAATTGGTAGGTTTACTAAGTAAAGAATGCTGATTTCAAATCAAGTACCAGAATTTGGATATTTTTACCCCTAATACCTTATTTGGGCAAATTTGGGCCCAATGTTTAAAATATTCCGTTTGCTTTGAAAATTGGTAAGTTTACTAATTAAAGAATGCTGATTTCAAATCAAGTACCAGAATTTGGATATACCCCTAATACATTATTTGGGCAAATTTGGGCCCAATGTTTAAAATATTCCGCTTGTTTTGAAAATTGGTAGGTTTACTAATTAGAGGATGCTGATTTCAAATCAAGTACCAAAATTTGGATATTTTTACCCCTAATACCTTATTTGGGCAAATTTGGGCTCAACGTTTGAAATATTCTGTTTGCTTTGAAAATTGGTAGATTTACTAATTAAATGATGCTGATTTCAAATCAAGTACCAGAATTTAGATATTTTTACCCCTAATACATTTGGGCAAATTTGGGCCCAAAGTTTAAAATATTCTGTTTGCTTTGAAAATTGGCAGATTTACTAATTAAATGATGTTGATTTCAAATCAAGTACCAAAATTTGGATATTTTTACCCCTAATACCTTATTTGGGCAAATTTGGGCTCAATGTTTAAAATATTCTGTTTGCTTTGAAAATTGGTAGATTTACTAATTAAATGATGCTGATTTTAAATCAAGTACCAGAAGTTGGATATTTTCACCCCTGATACCTTATTTGGGCAAATTTGGGCCCAATGTTGAAATGAGTTATGCATTTACGAAGTTGAAACCTAAGTCATGGGTAAAAGTCTAATAGATTACCCTCGAATGGTTATCGGATGTACTCTCAAAATAATTTTCTTTCAAAAATGGTCGTATCGCGCTAAAATTTTGGGCATAGTTAGGGGACTATATAAGATCAATAATAGTCTTTAAAAAATCAAAATAAATCTTGTAGTTAGCGTACCACGTGACTTTAAATTCCAATTTTGATTATAAATAGTTATCACTTGATAACTCCGTCATTCCATTCCCCTTGAAAACCATTTTCATACTGAAGATACCTTAGATTAAGCCACATGTGGGGCTGTAAGACATTCTAAAAATATTTTTTTATCTTTTTTAACGATATCAAGTCGATTTTTTATATGGCTTTTAGCTACATATAGAAGACCTCAAAAGTGCTATTAATTTTCGGATTTAGGGTATGGGGTCGGGGATAATGACGCTTATATGTAAAAAGTGGGGTTGCCGTGTGGGACAATAACCCCGTAATTATTACGAATTAGAATTCGGGCTCCTTATATCATGCCAAGAATGGCTTCTTCTTTCACATAGAAATTCACGAAGTTTTTATGGTCAAAATTACGGAAGTTATTCAACAATAGTTAACCGGAAGCTCCGACCTCCGCGGAGTTTCGTTGTAGCTCCGCGGAGCTCTCTCTGATATGAAGTAGTGATATTAATTAATTCAGCTTATTATTTCTAATATTAAATAATATAATAAAATACTGCTAGAAATGCTTAATAAGGCTGAAATATCCAAGAAGTACGAAAATTCAGGTAAAACTGTAGTTTAGCGACATAAACAAAATCGTAAAAATTATAAAAATGTAAAAAATTTTATGTTTTCCGTTTTCATTGAAAATTGGTATGTTAACTAATTAAAGGATCTGATTTCAAATCAAGTACCAGGATTGGGATATTTTCACTTCTAATACCTTATTTGGGCAAATTTGGGCCCAAAGTTTAAAATATTCCGTTTGCATTGAAAATTTGTAGGTTAACTAATGATGCCGATTTTAAATCAAGTACCAGGATTGGGATATTTTCACTTCTAATACCTTATTTGGGCAAATTTGGGCCCAAAGTTTAAAATATTTTGTTTGCATTTAAAATTTGTAGGTTAACTAATGATGCCGATTTCAAATCAAGTACCAGAATTGAGATATTTTTACTCCTAATACCTTATTTGGGCAAATTTAGGCCCAAAATATTCCGTGGCGAAATGGTACTGCACATGGTGTGCGATATCTGACAATGATGCAAAAATTAATTTGGTGTTTTTGTCGATGAAATATTATGTTGATGTTACATTTAAAAGATAAAGTGATTCCATTCCAACCAGTAGTTAAGGAGATATAAGAACCTCGACACTTAAAATCTTTTTGCATTTTCTTTAGTATATGGAATGCTGCCAACCCTAGTATATTAGCAATATCTTGGTAAATAATGAAAACTATCACTCCAAATTTTCAATGGTGATTGAAAATGATGATATCTATCAGAATAACCTGGTTACAAAGCTTAATCGTCAGTGTAAGCCCTTGCACATGCGTAAAATTAAATCGTCCATAGATCGTTCTATTTAAGGTTATTTAAAACGAATTTTTATGTATGTATAGGTTATGCTATTGTGTCACCGGCCCATGAACAAAATTTCGAAAAAACTATGGCAACCGGAAAAAATATTCAAAAAATATTTAAATGGCTATAACTTCGATAATTTTTATGTTTTTTTTTTTTTTTTGGGGGGGGGGGTTTGGCACTAGATTACTCATTTTGGCTCGGCCCTGCGATATTCACATAAAGAAAAAAAAAAAAAATTCTAAAAAAGTAGCAAATGCAAAGGCGAATAACTTTCGTAATTTTGACCATTAAAACTTTGTGAATTTTTATATGAAAGAAGAAGCCATCGTCGGCATAATATAAAAAGTCCGAATTCTAATTCGTAATAATTACAGTGTTATTGTCCCATACATAAAGCCCACTTTTTACATATAATCGTCAATACCCCCGACACCATACCCTAATTTCGAAAACTAATAGCACTTTTCAGGTCTTCAATAAGTAGCTAAAAGCCATATAAAAATCGACTTGATATCGTAAAAAATGTTAGAATTTTTTTACTTATGCAGCCCTAACCCCAAGAATAAAACATATTTTTAAAATGTCTTTACAACCCCACTTCTGGCTTAATGTAAGGTATCTTCACTATGGTTTTCAAGGGCTTAGGAATGACGGAGTTATCAAGTGATGGTTACTAAAAACCAAAACTGGACTTAAGTCACGTGGTACGCTAACCACAAGATTTTTTTTGATTTTTTAAACGCTATTATTGGTCTTATATAGTCCCCTAACTATTCCCGAAATTTTTGCGCGATACGACCAATTTGAAAGAAAAATTTTTTGAGAGTGCATTCGATATTCATTCGACGGTAATCTATATTGAGTTTTACCACTGACTTAGGTTTCGAACTCATAAATGCATACCTCGATGAATAATCAAAATATTGAGTTGAAATTTTCAACGAAGATTGGAAATAATATTATCAATTAATTATCTTTTAAATTTGGATATAGTAGTTTGCGCATGCGTAAAGGTAAATTCAATATATAGTGCCCTACCGATAGTTATATCAAACAAAACTTTGCATGTGAATGGCTACATGATGAAGCTAACTTGATGGATAAAAAAATTTGGAGAAGGTTACGGCAACCGAAAAATTTAAAAATTTAATACGCATGCGCTTAATTCCCGGAATTCCCAATTTTTTTCGAAAGTAATTCCACTATAAGCTAAAGCCATCATATAAGCATCATTTCCCTCAAAGGTTTACAGGTATCATATTGCCTTAACAAAATATGCGCGAAACCATCTGCGCATGCGTGTGCAATATCTGACAATGATGTGAAAATGAATTTATACTTTTTGTCATTGAACCTTTGTCCTTAAGTTATAGGCAAAATATGAAGGGATTCCGACCAGTAGTTAAGGAGATCTAAGAAGCTCGAAACTAACCCTAGGACAGGAATTAGGGGTGAAAATATTAAAATTCTGGTACTTGATTTGAAATCAGCATCATTTAATTAGTAAACCTACAAATTTTTAAAGCAAAAGGAATACTTTAAACTTTGGGCTCAAATTTGCCCAAAAAAGGAATTAAGGGTGAAAATATCCAAATTCTGGTACTTGATTTGAAATCAGCATCATTTAATTAGTAAACCTACAAATTTTCAAAGCAAACGGAATACTTTAAACTTTGGGCCCAAATTTGCCCAAAAAAGAAATTAAGGGTGAAAATATCCAAATTCTGGTACTTGATTTGAAATCAGCATCATTAAATTAGTAAACCTACCAATTTTCAAAGCAAACGGAATACTTTTAACTTTGGGCCCAAATTTGCCCAAAAAATGGTATTAGGGGTGAAAATATCCAAATTCTGGTACTTGATTTGAAATCAGCATCATTTAATTAGTAAACTTACCAATTTTCAAAGCAAACAAAATATTTTAAAATTTGGACCCAAAATTAATTAATTAATAATTATCTTTCATTGTGAAATTTTGCCGCATATTTTTTCCAGGACTTTGTTGATGCGTAGATTTTAGCTGCCTTGACTATATAATTATTTAAAAATAAGAGATGTTTTATCCTACTCTATAAAAAAATAGGGGATTTTGTCCTAAGGGGGTTTTGTCCTAGGGGGTTTTGTCCTAGGGGGTTTTGTCCTATACCCTAGCTAACTACGTACGTATAAGAACATGCAATACTGTTCCTAGCTAGCTATTTTTTCTTGGTTCTACTGCTTTCCTGCTTTCTATCGTGATCTGCAAGCAGATAGTTTATTGTCAGTTACGTGTGTAGAATAAGAACATGAGTGAAACATGCACTTATGACATTGAAAAAACACAATTTCAAGTTTTTGACTTGACTTGGCTTGAAAGGGTGGTTCCTTTGCACCCCTGGATCCCCCCTCCATCGGCCACTGGAATTAGCTCACATTCAGTATTTCTGTGGGTAACACATGCTATGATAGCACTTTGTGTTGACGACATATGAGAGGAAAAAATATAAAATAAAAGAGAAATATTATTTATATATATAATGCGAAAATTACATTACATACTTAAAGAATATTTTTGGTCAATTAGTTTTTAGAAATGTTGCCATAACAACAGACCAAACATTAATTAATGAAAATCTTTTCACAATAATCTTCAAAAATAAATTTTAGGAATTCCCAAAAACTTGGGGAACATAACATTTACCAAAAAACGGATCCCCCGCCACCGATTGAAATAAGGATAATAAATTAAACTATTTTTACTTTTGAGATTTTTTTGAATTTATTCAGCATATAAATACCAGGGGCAGATACAGACGTTATGAACATGATGATTTCTTAAGGTCAAAATTTTCTATGTAACGTTTTCTTCAGTAACATAGCTAACCATGGTGGCGGCCCTTAGTAAACACGTATGCTGTTTGAAATCTTCATATAGTCACTAAAATGTCTGTATCCGCCCCTGAATACTGTGTGAAACTGGGTCTTAATCTTAAATGCCCTTTTTAACAACAATTTTAATAAACACCCACTTTCTATTGAATGCCTATTTATAATTACGTGTATTATTTCACCTAGATCCAGTGAAATGAATACACATTATTTAATTCAGCATTTTACTCATTTAAATTAATATGGAAAATTACAATATATTTTCTTTATAAATTTTTAAAGTTCAAATTTAGTCTTTCTTTTCTATGGTTAGATTATATTTTTTGGTATCTGACTGTTAAGTGTCAGGTTTTCGTGTATCTTAGATGCTAAATTTTATTAGTGATAGGATATCTGTTATTATTATGTTGTTCTTTCGGAATACATGTTCAATTTACTTTTAGTAAGATATTCAACTTGATCATTCAACTTTGTTGGATTGTAAAATCGCTTGCTGTTGCACTGCCATGTAAGTAATGCCAATTAAGGTGATTCTTTCATTAACGATTTTACAGTCTTTAAGAACTGTTGATATTGTTGCATTATACTGTGTACCTTTGTGGTTGTTGAATGGTTCACTTATTGAAAGAAGAGTGGAACATATTATATATGTCATCTATGGACTATTTATCTCTTTAGGTCTGGAAGATTCAATCACGTTTTAGGTATGTTGGTTGTTCATCTTCAGATAAGAAAAAATCGTCATACTTTTCTTCCTACCAGAAATTACCTTTCTTTCAAATGTCTAATGGACATTCATACTGTCACATTCATCATCACCTGTGGCATATTGGTGTTTTTAACCCTGTTTTAATCATTTGTTGTACTTGACTTTATATATATAGTCTTTACGTGTATGTATGAACTCATAACTTTTTCATTGAATTAATGTTAAGGGTTCTGTATGTGTAATAGGCTCCAAATCAGCTCAGCCACATGAATAATAACATTTTAAGATACTATTATTAGATATTTCAAATCTATTACAAACAAATTAATATGGTTTGAAATGAATAAAAAAACAAAATATAATATAAATACTGTTATTTAAAGAATAATATCAACACAAATTAAGGATCAATTAGGGGTAATTGAAATCCTCTGTTTTTGTCACGGAAGGCATTCCAGACATATTAAGTTAGAAAACCTACAAAATAAGCTAGAATTCAAAGATTTTTAAATTTAAATTTTAAAAAAGTGGTTCTTATCTTTGCCTCAAAGGAAAATACCATAATTATTATTTAAATATTATTTTGCCTCATAGAATTATACTGGCTCAAAAATTTGGAGTTAAGGTTAGTGTTCATCAGGGATCTGTTCTTAGCCCGTTATTCTTTATCATGGTTTTGGAGGCTTTATCTCAGGAGTTTAGAGTAGGGTGTCTATGGGAATTATTGTATGCTGATGATCTTGTGCTTATTTCAGATAGTCTAGAAGAGTTAACTGCGAAATTTGCTACTTGGAAGAAAGGTATAGAGTCAAAAGGGCTTAGAGTTAACATGGGTAAGACAAAAGTTATGGTCAGTGGAGTTGGCATTTCAGCACCTATTGTTTCAGGTAGATGGCCATGCTCTGTATGTAGTAAGGGTGTTGGTAATAACTCAATATATTGTGATCATTGGGTTCATAAGAAGTGTAGTGGTATAAAGGGTTGACTTACCTCAGTGGTGGACTATGTGTGTAGGGTGTGTACTGGTAATATTACCTTAGCAATTGGACAGCCAGTAGAATCTGTGCCAATAGGTGATGACTTTTTAGAGACAAAGGATGGCTTTTGTTATTTGGGCGACATGATTAGTACAGGAAGTGGCCCAGAACAAAGTTGTATAACTCGAATTAGATCTGGGTGGAAAATGTTTAGAGAATTTTTACCTCTCCTAACTTCTAGAGTGATATCTCTTTGCACAAAAGGAAGGGTGTATGATGCTTGTGTAAGGAGTATTTTTCTATATAGTGGGGAGACATGGGGAGTTAGAACTGTTGAACTAAACAGACTAGAGCGTAATGACATGAGAATGATTAGATGGATGTCAAATGCGACATTGAAGGATAGGAAGCCTTCAGATGAGTTAAGAGAACGCTGTGGACTAGAAAGTGTTAGAAAATCTTTGCAAAGGCGTTGGCTTAGATGGTTTGGTCATGTTGAGAGAATGAATGATAATAACTGGGTTAAGAAGTGTAGAGATTTAGTTGTAGATGGTAAGTGTGGCAGAGGCAGGCCACGGACAACATGGAGCCAGGTTGTGAAGAAAAATCTTGTTGAGAAACGTATTCAGTCTGGGTTGGTGTAGGATAGAGTAGGATGGAGGCGTGCTATCAGTAAACCTGTCTAAATGTATAGAGAGAGAGAGAGAAAAGTTGTGTCACGGACGGAATGAAAATTAGCCAAAAGTTAAAGTTCTGTCAACAATCTTTGTTTCTATCTCAATTATACATACTTGAATGGTTATTTATTGATTTCTGTCAGGGTCAGGCATTAAAGTTGATGGATCTTATAAAAAAATGGTAATTTTTGAAATTTTTAGTAATTTTTCTGTCCTTCAAAATCCTAATCTTGGTGATTGTCACGGAAGGAAAGTCCGGACGGAAAAAATGACATTTCTTAAAAATAGCTTTTTTCTTCATTAATATGAAACAATGATATATAGGAAAGTTATAAATTATATTTCCAAAGACGCTTCCTTCCTATTTTAACATGGTAACTTGGTGTTGGTAAAAGCGCTTTTTCCATTCTTCTGAAGGTGGCTTTTGGCTGCATCCAAAAGGAGCTAAGACTAAAATGAAATGATGTACATCATAAAAGTGTTTGCTTACTGAGTGACATTACAATAAAATTCTTTGCACAAAGAAAGAAAACATTCTAGTACCCCCAAAAACTGGACAATTAATTGGAAAAGTAGTTTTAACTGCTGTTGAATTCAGGACCATTGAAATGTGAAATTCCTTCCGTGACAAACATGAAAAATTATCACATGGTTTGAAGACCAAATAAAATTGAATAAAAACATTATGTAGTGTTGAAACCATCAGAATATCAAAATTTAATGTCTCAAGTATCAAAACAGGTAAAAATTATGATCAAATGAATATTTTGACATTTTCGATTCCACTACGTTTCGAAACTGCCGATTCGAAACTGGCCGTTTCGAAACCGGACGGTTCGAAACAATATTAAAAGATTTTTCATTTACGATTAGAATACATTTTTTTAAAATACAAGGCAACCATTTTTTTTTTCTTTTTTATTATTATTATTTTTTTTTTTTTAACGAGGCTTCCATAGCTTTAAATATTAGATTAATTTTCGTGGTAAGATGCTAACTTTGAACATTCAAACAAAAGCTTTCATGGATTGATTTCTATGACTCATTGCTAGCTTAGCATAATTATTTGCTGACTGACCTGACTTATTATCGACACTATTTTATGGCCAGCCTAAACGCCTTTCTTATAAAGTAAAATGCGTGCATATGTAATGAGACTTTCTATTCTATTTGTTTTGTTTCTATGGTTATTGTAAGGATACAGATATTTATGGAATATTTTCTTTTCGCCATCGTATCTCAGGACCTCACCTGAATACTTAAAATTTCATTTGATAATCATTCATATCAGAGAGCTCTTATCACAAATTTTTTATTGAACAAAGACACACAAGCTTCGTCACAGGAACGTGCGGAAACATTTCAAATGCTTGTCGCGGGGCCGCTTAAAGACAATCGTAATAACGTTCCAAGATAAACAAACCACAAGATTGATTCGTGACTCAAATTCGCGAATTTAAAATAACTAAAACAAAATAATTTTGAAAATTAATAAAAGTTTAAAAAATATAAAACAATATTGTTTCGAACAGTCCGGTTTCGAATCGTCAATTTCGAAACAGCCAGTTTTGAATCGGCAGTTTCGAAACGTCTGTACACCGATATTTTCAGCCTCATACAACACCCTTTTCGATTTTCCCCATTACATTATTTAATATCATAGAGAATCCTTCTTTCTTATAAAAAAGGAGTGTACATTTTAGGATGAAATTACGATAACAACTTTTAAAAAAATATTAAGGCACCTTAAAGGAATATGTTTGTTTTATACGGGTTGCTTAAACGTCAATTTTAAGATTTGCAAATCAGATGATTTAAAAACTTTGATGAACATTAGAATCTACATTTTTGAGTGAGATTAAATCTCATTTGCTGCTGCCAATGAAATATTACAAACTTCTTATTAGAGCAGGCATCAATAATTATTGTGTTTACTAACTAACAATGAAATGTTGTAATTTGCATATTCACTGTCAACACCTTCCATATTTTTCATTATGATTTTCCTTACAGTTTCCGAACTGAACCAGTCGCTTAAGGATGTTTTGGCATATAACCTTCGCAACTGTTGGAGATCATTTATCCATCAACTTCCTTGCAAAGAGGTTTTAGATAAAGAAATTGAAAGAATATGCAGGGAGAACGAAGATATATATGAAAGATCATTTCAAGCGTTCCATCATTGGTGCGAGATTAACCCTCTTGCGCAATGGAAAGACATTAGAAGAGTTCTACAAATAATGGATAAAATGAAACTGGTCGTTGACTGTGAAAAAGAATTTGAAGGGAGAATCCGAATCGGTAATGACAATTTCCCTTTGACAAAATTCCGAATTTACCTCATATTCTGTTTAGACGAAAAGATTGAAGAATTGCAAAATAAAATAGGTAACATGAATTGGTATTTAGTTTTGCATTCAATGTTATTTAAACATTGTAATTATTTCCTTTCTATAAAGTTTAATATTTCACATTCCATAGAACTTGCATCTGAAGATCTTAGAACGATCTACAGAAACAGATATACGTCAACAGAAGTTTTAGAACACAACAGTCCAGATAAGAAACTTGTTGACATGAGAGATATATATGTGGATTTGAAAATAAATTCTTCAGAGAATGAAAATTGGCTGAAATTTGTGGATAGAGAATGTTACATATCTCAACGCAAAAACTGTAGTGAGAGCAAAATGACGAAAGACTTTTTTAAAGGCGATGAGCGAATGGTGATTGTTTCAGGAATTGCTGGTATTGGCAAAACGACTCTGATACAACACTCACTCATGGAGTGGGTTGAACGAAAACAATGGAATCATTTCGATTTAGTTTTCCATATTCAGCTCAGAGAAGTAAATTGCTTGGATAACTGTTCCAGCGCAGAGGAACTTTTAAAAGAACTTTTTCCCAAAGTGATGGAGAAAATCTCATTTCCAGAATTAATGGACATTGCTGATCGTGTTCTTTTTGTCATTGATGGGTTGGATGAATTCCGGTTCATTGAAGATTTATTGAAGATCAGCCGAGGAGGAAGTGACGTGAAGCCCATTGCGAAAGCGTTGAATGGTATATTAAATCAAAACAAATACTCGGTGAAGAGTTGTTTGTTACTAGCTGGAAGACCTGAAGCGGCTTCAAAGATGAAGCGTATGTTTTCACGTGATCGTCCATTATGTGTTGATGTTGTTGGTTTCAGTGAAGACAGCGTACAACAGTATATTGCAAAGCGTGCTGGAGATAAAGTTGAACTGAAATCGCTAATTACAGATACCATAGCTAGATCACCGTCAATGCAGATTATGGCTACTGTGCCAATCTATTTAGAGGTCATGTGCGCTATCCTAGGGAGTAATAACGACATCACATTTCGCACTTTGACGGAATTGTACACTTGGGCGCTCTTGTATCATATCCAAAAGCATTTTAAAGAAAAAGGTGAAACTCGTTTTATTGATATGCCTATTCATAACCTTCCCGATGAAAGTGACGTCATGGAAACAATATATTTTGTTTGCAAGATGGCTTACCAAATGTTAAAAGAAGGGCGCATTGTTTTCGACTCAGAATCATTTGGGAAAATCCCAGGTGATTCCATGGAAAATTGTGGTCTGCTGACGAAAGTGAGTGTGTCACAGCTTAAAGATGTGTATCAGTTTCGCCACTTGAGTATAATGGAGTTCTGTTCTGCCGTATATATCTTTAAGAACCTGAGCGATAAAGTGGACTCCGTGATTAATGACCCCCGCCTTGAAGGGTGCACACCTGTAGTATGTGGTTTAGAAGGAGCTCTTAACAACAATTCTGACACGTCGGCTGTTGTGGAAATATTCGTGAAAGCGCTCAAGTTAAAACGTCGATCGCCATCGTGGTTGAACTGTCTTCTAGAGCGGAACAAAAATATTGGTAAGGTTCTATCCATTGCAACATTTTGATATGATTATATGTATGTTTTTAATCACAAGTTTATCACTGAGAAATATTTTCGATGGTTATCTTCAAGGACGGTTTCCTAAATATTTTTCATTCACTTTGAACATCAGGGGACAGCTGAAGTTAGGAAAAGGCAATTATCTGTTTCAAAAACACTCAATCCTATCCCTTTTAGAATGTATGAGTTGTAAATCCCAAAGAAAGGTTGTTACAAAAGTTAAATCCGGAAAAGGTTTCTGATAACAGCAGATTTTTTTGTGTTGTTGTCGATGACAATTTTCAAATGCTCTAAGCGTCCTACACTCACTCCATCCATTCTAAAGTTGTTGGAAACTATAGCAGATTGCATAATGAAAATTTAAAAAATCTGAAAATTTCTTCTTTTTTTCTTTTCAATAATTATACTCCTTAGGGCAATCTAAAACACCTAAGTAGTATGTATGCCATCTTTCATCGAAATTGATCCACCGGGCCAGGAACAGCTGGAGGGGCGTTTATTTCCAAAAAAAATTTGGAATGATATTACGAGTCACACGCAAGCAGACGAAGGTTTAACGATATTACAACTGTTAAAACTCAAATTTCAATATCATTTTGGCTTGGTGGTACATGGAAAATATGTCGCTCGGTGCGAGTATGGAAGAATGGCGAGAGTGTTATGCGACAAGCTGCAAGAAATCAAAGAGAAATACAGCCATTTTGAATGGAGTTTTGAAAAAACGAATATAGCATTTTCCTAACAATAAACATTACTTCTTTCTCCTTCTTTGCATACCTTTAAAAACTTTTGAAATTCAAAATAATATGTTTCGCAATGAGGAAGATATTTTTAGAAACTCGTGCTAAATTATATTTAGAATCCCATGAGAAATTACTTTTGGAATTACGTGGAAAATTATTTATGATAACTCGTAAGATATCTTGTTAAACGTTCACATATTCAATTCTTTTTTTAGACAGAAACCATGCTTTACACTCATCGCAGAAATTACGAACGAGTCATATACATAAACGAGCAAAAAAAAAAAGCAATATTTTTTGCGGCCTTTTTATCGCCATGGAAACGGCATTCATTTCATGCACGTGTATTTTACGATTTTCATTATTCATGGCTTATGATGTTACATGAGAAGAGGGGGTAAATTATAGTGAAGTTTCAATAAATGCGCAAAAACACAAAACCTCATTTGGAACTAAACTTTCATCAAATCAAACCTTTCTCAGTGTGTAGCATGCAAAAAGTTTCAAACGGAAAGAGAGCTTTTCTTAATAGCGAATGACTTTGGTGATTAAATTTACATTATTTTTCCAGGAATTTATTCATGATTCTTAATTTTTGAACTTCTTGAAAGATTTGGAATTTTCTCGGGAGAGATTCTACGGATCTTATCTATAACTTTTTCCGTTGATTCGATTCGAAATTGATGATTTTTTTCTTCTTAAATTGGTTTTCCGGCGAACTGGAGAATTTCTATCTCTCTCACTATGATTTGCGTAAATTTTACAAATAATGTTCTTTAGATGATGTTTCTAATGTTTTATTACTTAACAGAAGGAATGTGCAATCAGCGACTATACTTTTTTATTGGAAACTTGATAAATGCCTTAACAATATTAAGTTTTGCAAACATTATTTTTTGCGATATAAAAAAAAAATACAAGTTGTTTTTTCAATAAATTTAAATCCTGACTTAACACTTTTTATAGAGAGCCTATTGAGTAAAATATTGTAGTTTCCATTCTAACATCTCCTGAAAACATGGATGCAATGTATTAAAACAAAACTTCTGTTTCATTGGTTTTTGTGTGATAATTTTATTGTTTTTCTCGCGGTTACTAAAAATAACCCTGAAAATAATAATTATTATTTCAGTCGGAAAATCGCTGGTTTTAATAAATATAACATTTCCAATTTTATGAATTTATATCTTGCGCGTCACGTGACAAATGTAACGTTCACAATATTTCATCCTGATATTAATAGCAATATTTAAAATTTTTTTTAAAGTTTAACAATTTACTCAAAATCATCTTTAATATTCTTGAAAACATATTTCATGTTATTTGTTTAAGGATAAACAAGATGAGTGATCGGTTCCTCGCTTCATTCTTCGAAGCGCAGTCGCCAATCCCTCAACAATACGAACGACATTTCACGCGATGGTACAGGTACGTGATTGACGATGGTAACGAGATACGATGTTCGCAAGAATTATATTTCGCCGACAAACTGAAGGGAATTGGTTGTTTAAACATTGGATGGTTACGTGTGCGTTGTAAGAGACAGATGTCACGTGATGTACAATCGATTGTCATGAAGCTCATATGTTCAGCGGAAGGGATTTTTATTGATCGTTTACCAGAGAACTTTGATGGAGAGTTATTCGCACAAATATACTCGGAACGATCATCCAGTGAACCTCCTATAAAGCAGCTGATATATAATCATCATGCAATTGACACATTTCGAATGTTGTTACCTCTGATGGTTGTCGTTGAAGAATTAGAGATTTACCTTCTTATCACATGTTCTGTTGAAGAAACAAAAGAAATGATAAATGCTATGAAGACAATGAAGTCAGTGGAGCGGATCATAATTGGCGACTTACGCGCGAACTTTCAACACGAACATTTGTACATGGCATTGAAAAAAGAGTTGGAAGGGTTGGGGAAGAAGGTTGTGTTGCGGTGGTGGTTATAATGATTATAACGTTTTTATTTAATTGTATTGTCTATTTTTTAATTCGTTTGTTTTGAAACAATGCTGTGTAAATATATTTGTTTTGTTTGTTTGTTTATCGTTTTATGTTGTATATATTAATGTTATTTGTTTAATGTTGAGAAAGATATAACATTTCTCATTTGGTTTGCGATCTTTCATTAAAACCATGAAACGCGAACGATGAATATGAAAGTCTAACCATCGGTGGCTTACTTCATACAGAGTGGCTCTTTTTTTCCTTCCTACTTCTGTACGAGTAGGACGTGTTCTTAAGAGCTCTCAGTAAATTTTAATTTTCATTGGAAATTGCTGGTTAATTGTTGTTTATCTTATTCGATGGTTGATATTGAAGTGTTTCGGTAGTGATTTTGTTGGTTTTGTGCGATTGGTTGGACGTCGATGGTTGATATTGAAGTGTTTCAGTAGTGATTTTGTTGGTTTTGTTCGATTGGTTGGACGTCGATGGTTGATATTGAAGTGTTTCAGTAGTGATTTTGTTGGTTTTGTTCGATTGGTTGGACGTCGATGGTTGATATTGAAGTGTTTCAGTAGTGATTTTGTTGGTTTTGTGCGATTGGTTGGACGTCGATGGTTGATATTGAAGTGTTTCAGTAGTGATTTTGTTGGTTTTGTGCGATTGGTTGGACGTCGATGGTTGATATTGAAGTGTTTCAGTAGTGATTTTGTTGGTTTTGTGCGATTGGTTGGACGAAGGCTTTGTTATTGAGTTAAAGTGAAGTTTTCACTTTTAAATCTATTTTCGAAAGCTCGAAAAACTTCCTACCTCAATCTCGCACGCTTGCACGCTCATTAATCGCTTCACCTCTCCATCGCAGCTAATTTTATGTAACTTTCTGAGCCTGTATAAATATTAACGCCTGACGGCTAGCCACCGGGCGAATATTTTTATATAGAGCACTCATTACTATAACCTACATAATTAACTAGCTACTCATAATAAAATAATTTATAAACATAGCCATAACCTTTACTAACACCCTGGATTGTTAAATGTTTTTTCTTCTTCTGGTGTAATTTTTCTCATACATATTTTCTAAATAAAATCGCTGTTATGTCGCTAAACCCGGATCAACTGAATAAATTCAGCAAATAACGCTATTAACGCCTTACAATCACAAATAAACTTTTTTGTAATATTAGTTGGCAAATTGCAATTGAAAGTTGAGAAAATTCAATCTTCTGATCCAAAATTGTCCAATGTGAACAAAGAGACTTTCATCGATCTCGAGAAGAAACATTTTGAACTTCTGTACACGCGACGTGAATGTGTCAAGATTTTTGGTGTTTCCGTTAAAATCTCAAACGATGCTCTGGAAGGAACAGTATGTGACATAGCGGCGAAAATTGGAGTGAACATATCTAATAGAGATATTCAAGCTTGTCATCGGTTAAGAAATAACTCCAGAGTAAATGTGAAATTTGTTGATAGAAAGGATGCATTTTCACTG
Organism: Candelabrum cocksii; assembly: GCA_963930725.1. Taxonomy (NCBI): domain Eukaryota; kingdom Metazoa; phylum Cnidaria; class Hydrozoa; order Anthoathecata; family Candelabridae; genus Candelabrum; species Candelabrum cocksii. The sequence goes on along the minus strand of OZ005674.1, from coordinate 11,809,035 downwards.
ATAAAAGCGCGACGAAATTTAAAGGATATTGATCTGGAAAGTGTAGGTAGAGCTGGTAATAGAATGTACATAAACGAAAGTCTTCATTACAGAATGGTTTATGGAAAATTAAAGACCTTGCACAAAAAGAAATTAATTTTCGCTTTTTGGGTGTCAAATGGATCTTTACGATATAGAAAGACCGAAGATTCTCGCTACGTAATCGTACGCCACGTTGCTGAACTTCTCGACGAGTTTTACGACGAATTAAACTTAAAACCACCATTTTGAACCTCCTTTTTAAAAAAAAATATAAAATTTTTACTTCGGTTCTGCACCACAAGAAGAGTATATAATTATAATTCAATGAACGTTTGTTTATGTAATGTATGTTCTAAGACGGTAAGCTCGCGCCATCATGCAATGCAATGCGATATTTGCAACAAATGGACCCATAAAAAATGTAACATTAAATGCCACTGATTATAAAAAATTGCAGACATCAACTGAACCTTGGTTCTGTATTTCATGCTTAAGTGATTCTCTTCCATTTTGTAATTTGAATAACGATCAATTTTTATCTCACTTATCTTTAAACAAGAATATGAACTTGAATTCTTGTTCCAATAAATCAAAACATTTTATAAATTCTTCAAATCCTAAATTATTTAATTTTGACAACTTTATATATACTCAATCGGAATTTAACAAAAATAATGAATCAAACTTAATTAACTGTCAATACTATGACATTGATGAATATAATTCAAATGTACTTTACAATAAAAATAATTTTTCCCTTTTTCATATGAATATTTCGTCTCTCCATGCACACTACAATGAATTTAACGAACTATTGACAACTCTAAATTCTAGTTTTGATATTATTGGAATAACTGAACCGAGAATAAAATCGAATACCCTCACCCCATTAACTAATATTGAAATAGAAGGTTATTCGATGGAATTCACTCCAACTAGTTCATCTTGTGGTGGAGCTCTGATTTATATTTCTACAAAGCTGAATTATAAACTTCGGCAAGATCTAAATATGATTAACGATAAATCTATTGAATCAATTACTATTGAAATTGAACATGGGAAAAAATCTAATGTAATAATAAGTTGCATATATAAACACCATTAATGGAAATAAAAGAGTTTAATGATGAATATTTAATACCTCTCCTGCAAAAATTATCTCTTGAGAATAAAACCATATTTTTGCTTGGAGATTTTAATATTAATCTCCTAGAAAGCGACAAAAATCAAAACATTTCTAACTTTTTAAATTTCTTATCATCGAATAACCTTTTACCACGTATCACCCTACCAACTCGAATAACAAACACTTCCAAAACAATCATTGATAATATCTTTACCAACTCGATATCAGATGATCTGATCCCAGGAAACATAATTTCATCCATATCCGATCACCAGGGGCGGATCCAGACAAAAAACTGGCTGTAGCAAAAAAAAACATCCAGCAATTTAATGATGAAGATTTCAACAAGTGTACAGAATATCTCATACCGAGAAATCACGTAAAAACTACATATCTTAACAAAATAAACTTGAATGTTAATAAACTGGTAAATTCATCTCTTTACATTTAAACAGTACAATGCTGTGCATACTCTTAAGTAATATTCTACAAGACATAATATTTTAAACACTACATACTGCTAGTGCTTTTATCGACCACAAAGTTCAGTTGAAATTCACCTCACCAGTTTTTAAAATACGTAAATTAATTAAACTCATCGCGTAATGCGAGTCTAGCTCAAATTGGTGGTTGTCTGGTTGAGCGATTTCAAACGCGTCAAACAACGTGGGCCCATTTGCCAAACATCAGAAACATCGTCAAGAGGGACATTTGTTAGTTACCCATGTTAAATATACAAACTTCTACTTCAACCACAAAGAAAACTCATCTATAGATTTTTTTACAATCGATATTACAGAACATGCATTGTTTCGTTTTCAAGGCATGAACATCTCGGACGACATGGTACGAAATTTCGACGCGGTAATAAGAGGTTGCAATGTCGACTCAAATCGGGATTCTGAATGGAGACGCATAAACGTACACATCTCTCTATAACAATCTATTTTTATTAATCTTTAAGTCATTCAACTAAAACATTCAACTAAAACGAAAACAAATGAATAAAAAATATGAAAAATAATATTTGCAATGTCATTGTGAATTATCCAAGTAAACCATTTAATATGAAATATTAAAATTGATAGGTATATTAGAGAAACAGAAGTTCAAGAATCTTACCTTTGTTATCAGCAACTATTGGGGAAAGAACTATTGTTATTGGTTATCAGGAAAGAAATTTTGTTATTGGTTATTGGGAAAGAATTATTATTCTTGGTTAACACCAAGGTTGATAGATCAGAGATCCAGAACGCTGAACAGAAATGAATGTTGAACGTTGATTGTTGGAATGAATGTTGTTTAGTGAATTGTTGCTTGAATAGAATGATAAAATATTGTTTTCAAGCGTTGCATGAACTTATAATTTGATGAAAATATGGAATCAGGAAGCGAATATCAGGAGGGTATAATTATGAAATGAAACTTTGGTTTGTATAATTAACCATAAGTGCATACTGCATCACTTTCATATGACCGGACAAGTGTCAGTTTAGGATCAACTAATTATTCTCTAAAAGAAGAACAGAAGTGTTCTATGTCGGTGCCAATGAATGAGAAAAGGTTATAAGATTATGCGCAAAGTTTTTAAGTTTCAGATTCAAGGAAGAATATTTCTCCATTCCATACGGCGAGGGTTGGAAGCTGAAAATGTGTCTATTATATACTTGATGTCAATATCAACATCACAATGTATATGCATTACCGCAATGCCATTGAGTCTATCATCTCCCATGGTACTTTGCAAAATATACATTTTCAATCTACGCAGGGCAGAAACTCTCACATGTACAAGTGGTGACAGGCATAGTCCCAAGAATTTGCAAGGCAGTAAATATGTTAAGAAACATATGAGTATCAAATTTCAGCATTTGAGACATTATCTGGAACATCAACTTGGTTTCCTTCCAAAAACATTCCTATTTCCATTCTTTTAAATTGGAAATAACATAACATAACCTGGAATTATAGCAAAACCATCCAGGCTGTTAAGTTTCAGAAAGTAAATCTTGTGTTTAATTGGATTAAATCATGGTCCAAAAAATGAAGTGAGCATACTGTGCAGTTGCATTATTGGCAACCTACATTTGGCAACTACATGTTATTTTGACGCTCACATGTCTTAGGTTTGTTTGGTTCATTGCCAACAGTTATAGCTAGATAATTTGCTTCCTGCTGAAACCATTCATCATGACATATTTCAATATTGTCTCTCACGTTCTTGAGTGTTTTTTTCAAAATAGATAAATCTCCTCGAGCACGAGAAAATTTCTGATCAACTTTTTGAAGAGTTTTTGTGAATGGAATCCCATATTTACCTTAAAGAAACATACTCATCCAAGAAATTCATTGATTCTCCATTTTCAAATAATATTTTCCGAAGAGATTCTACTGTGGTGGCTGCTCTATTAAAAGTTTCTCCCTCGTCCTTTAAGTGGTATAGATTGAAAACAACCGTTTTTCAGATGCTTTAAATCGTTCATTCTTTGTCCTTCAATGAAAATCTCATTTTTATCGTTAATCGCTTCGAAAAGATAAACCAAGAAGAGTAAGGTTGCGATCTAATGATATAAACTAAAACATCTTGCAACAGTAAACAAACGAATGACTTTTAGAACTAAGTAATTAACCCCCTAGATTAAGTAACATTTCAATTGAATATGGGGGGTTCAAATTAAATACATATAGAGTTCTAAAAATAGTTTTGCAACAGCGAACTCGCCAATGACTTTTAGCCTTACGATGTATCCCCCTGAAATATAAAGAGACAACTGAAAATCAGGGGATGAAATTTGTTATTTTAAGTTATATCTTTTAACACTAACTGTTGCAAAATGCTAATGTTTTGTTGCAACTCGCTCATTCAAACAATAATAAATGTAATTTTCGCCTAGCATACTGGGACATCGAGCTTTCAAACGGAAATTGAACCCGCTCTGCATGTCGCAAATATATTTTCGCAATTTATTGCCAACATGAAATAGATTATTATTTTAATTTGCAAAATTGCGAGACGCTGTAAACTTTTGATTGATAATCCAGTAATTTTTAATTGGATTGATAGATAAAAACAATTATCGTGTGGAAAAGTCTTAAAATTTTGATTGTAGCAACTGCAACAGTTGCTACAGTCTAGATCCGCCCCTGATCACCTACCACAATTTGTAATTGTTCCAAACTTTTTCTTCCAAACATCAAAATAATTTTAAGAAAAATATCAAATACATTAACGTGAATAAGTTTGAAAGAGATTTTGATAATATTAACTGGAACGATGTAATTGATATTAATAAGCAAGATGTTAATTACTCATTTAATTCTTTTTACAACAAATTTAACAGTTTATTAGACAGACATGCTCTTTTGAGAAAAATCAGTAACAGAAGATATAGACAACAATTTAAACCATGGATAATTCCTGGGATTCGAAAATCTATAACAAAACAAAATAAATTAAAAAACAAACTTATAAGAGCAAAAGACAATAATAGAAAAAATAAACTAATTAAAGAATTTAAATCTTACAGAAATCTAATTGTTAAATTAATTCGTGAATCTAAAAAGAATTACTTTCAAACATTTTTTCAAAGAAATAATCTTAACCTCCGTGAAACCTGGAAGGGTATAAATAAACTAATCAACATCAAAACAAAAATTACAGCTCCACCTCTATCGGTATATAACAACAACTCCGATTCTATAATAACGGATTCAGTTGATGTTTGCAATTGGGTTCTTTGTAAATATTGCACAGAAAATGCAATCTACCATACACTCAACCCACACTGACTTCAAAAAATTTCTAAAAACTCCAAACGAAAAGAGTATATTTCTTGATGGTATTGATTATGAAGAAATATCTTCTATTTTATCGAAACTAGATCGAGAAAAGGTTTCAGGCCCTAATAGCATACCTACGGTCATAGGTATCCTTCGGTTACTAAATTCTAAAATTTCACCCATCCTTGCTAACCTATATAACTTTTCAATCTGTAATGGAATCTTTCCTGGTATTTTCAAATTATCCTCTGTTATACCTATCTTTAAAAAAGGATCAAAATTATATTGCAATAATTATAGACCAATATCTCTATTATCCAATCTCGGTAAAATATTTGAAAAACTTATTTATTCTACAAATTTTTAAATAGTCTTAACTGCTTCAGTAAGCAACAATTCGGTTTTCGTTCAAAACATTACACATTGCATTCTCTTTTATCGATTACAAGTAAAATCCAAAAAGCATTAGACTCGGGAAAGTTTGGATGTGGAGTCTTTATTGATTTGCAAAAAGCATTTGACACTGTTGATCATAAAATTCTTCTAAATAAATTAGAATATTATGGTATTAGGGGTGTAGTCTTATCTTGGTTTAAATCATATCTTACAAATCGTAAACAATTTGTAACAATAAATGGCTTTAACTCGCATCATAAACAAATCAACTATGGCGTACTTCAAGGGTCAGTCTTGGTCCTCTTTTATTTTTAATTTACATAAATTATTTTCATGCCGCTGTAAAATACTCATCTGTACATCATTTTGCTGACGATATAAACTTACTTTACTGTGATAAATCATATATGAAAGTAGCATATAAAATTAATTGGGATTTAAAAAAAATTACGGACTGGTTAAATGCAAATCAAATCTCGCTGAATCTAAATAAAACGGAATACATTTTATTTCATTCTCCAAATAAAACAATAGATTTGAATTTTAGAATTAAATTAAAAGGTAAAATAATTCATCCCTCAGCCGAAATTAAATACTTAGGGATAACCTTTGATAAACACCTGTCCTAGAAAAACCATGTAAATACCTTAAGTGGATTAATTTTCGCGATTTTCGCGAATTTTGCCCAAATTCGCGAAATTAAGTCCTCGCAAAAATTTTGAAGACAGCTGATTCGCGAAAATTAGTCCTCGCGAAATATTTGAAATAACCCGATTTGCGAAAATTAGTCCTCGCGAAATTTATCCAAAAATGCAAAATTAGCATTCGCAAAAATAAAACAAAATTTCAATTTTGTAAACCTTTTTTCTACAAATAATAAAAATATTATTAGTATTTGTTATTATTATTGTTGTTGTTCTTCTGACGCCCAAAAAAATTATGTCTTTGCACTCTTTTGGCTTCTTTGGAACATCTGCCTTTTTCTTCTTTGATATGGGTGGCTCGTTCCGTTTGTCATTCTTTTCAACAAAACACCCCATTATGACTTCTTTGGGTTGGCAATATAATGGGTCCACCATTTGTTCGTATCTTTGAAGGAGAAGGTGGCCTTAATGCTCCCCAGCACCTTTGCACGCAAAATGAATCATTGAAATGTTTAATGAGATGACGTCAACTGAGGAGGGAAAGATATGCCTGAAAGGATGACAAGTAGCAGGCATCAAGGACGCGGTGGAAAAAGGTTTTTTAATGTTTATTTCCCTTAGTATGATAGGCCTCTGAGTTTACAAAATCTTTCATTTTTTTCGATTCGCGAAAATAAATCCTCGCGAAAAATTTGAAAACCTCTGATTCGCGAAATTAAGTCCTCGCGAAAATTTTGAAAACCTCTGATTCGCGAAAATAAATCCTCGCGAAATATGATTTTTTTCGACTCGCGAAAATAAGTCCTCGCGAAAATTAATCCATTTAAGGTACCTTAACCAATAAGCTAAGAAGAGCGAATGGCATGTTGAGCATCATAGGTCATTACGTAAACAGAAAAACTTTAACCTCAATTTTCTATGCAATATTCTTCTCACATCTCTCATATGGATCACTTGTCTGGGGACAGACAAAAAATCCAAACTTAAAAAAGGTTACATCCCTTCAAAAAATCGCATTAAGAATAATGAATTTTTCTTCGCGTAAACAACCCTCAACAAAGATATTTAAAGACCTTTCAATTCTTAAATTCAAAGACCTGATTAAACTCAACAATTGTTTATTAATTCACGACTTTATAAATGATTGCTTACCAACAGCCATATCGCATCTTTTTATTAAAACTTCTAATACTCATTCTTATGCTACAAGAAGTACAGCAAATTCAAAACTAGCCATCGATACGTTCAATACTGCAAGGTACGGAAAATCTTCAATCATTTACCAGTGTGTTAAAGACTGGGATGATATGATAAAAAACATTGACTCGATTTTCAAGAACACCGAAAATATTGAAATGGTAAAAATTAATGAAATTTCTCGACATAAACTTAAAAAGTGTCTTTTTCAAAATATAATATCATCGTACGAGTAATACCTTATCAATAATTATTGCCCTCTTCGAACATACATCTCAGTTTTAAATTATTTTAATATGTTATAGTTGTGGATATTTTTCTTATTAATACGCTATGTTATTTTTGCTGGTTTAAATAATAAATTAGACTATTTTTCTAATGGATTTTTTACTTGAACTGCTTTTGAAAATATCCTTACTCGCCTAATTCCTTTCTTTAAAAGGTGTCATTCCTTTGCCTAGTTAAGCTATTGAATGACACCATCCAATTTAACAAATATATATATTTCCTTTCATTGAAAATCAATCTTTTGTGTTGAAAAACTTTATATTATATTTAAGAGAGAATGTGTATATTTGTTGTTTTTGGAAAATAAAAATTTTGTTGTTGTTGTTGGCTATCTTGCTGGCGCATACGCAAACACTGTATCTCCTCATGAACAATTTAATTTTTGGCGCTTGATACAATTACATGTACTGATCTGGGAAAATGGCGTTGGTTGTGGGACTAGAGTTTACATGTTATAATGACTTACAGTTTGCCACAAAAGTATGGGAAAAGGAGAATAATGCAAACTTCTACACTAGATGTTTGCGAAAAATTTAATCTGCGAAAAAGAGGACATTATTGAGAAAGTTTAATAGCGCGTTGAAGTATTTTTCTATTGACTTGTCACGTGTTCACGGTGGCACAAAACATAAATAATGGAATGAATGGATCTCGCCCTGGTAAAACCGTATTATAGCGGCCTAAACAAAATCGTAAAAATTATAAAAATGTAAAAAAAATTATGTTTTCCGTTTTCATTGAAAATTGGTAAGTTAACTAATTAAATAATGCCGATTTCAAATCAAGTACCAGAATTGGGATATTTTCACTCCTAATACCTTATTTGGGCTAATTTGGTCCCCCTCGTTCGATGATAAGTCTTCCGAATCAGTTTACCTACATTCTAATGTTCACAATTTTATGTTTCAGTAATACTGCAGTGGTTTGTAGATGCGGACGTTGTCCACCGGGTGATATGCGGGTCGAACCATGCTTTGATTGAAGAACATGATGTAGAAACACGTTCTGAAAATGCACCGATAAAATGCTTGGACGAAATTATTTTGCTAGTGTCTATTCGAAAGTACTTTCCTTTTGATGCGTGGACGTTAGTTCAACGACTAGTTGATATACTAAGAACAAAACGAAGTTTGTATTGCGCGGTTTGTAAAGATGAGTTGGAAAGGTCGCCGAACATCTGCTGTGATTCATGCTTTGACTGGATTCACTTATCGTGCGTGAACAAGAAGGTGCCGCCAAAAAGGAAGTTTTGGTTTTGTCACACAAGCTATGCAACGGAAAGATAAATGAAATGATCACAAAATATTGTATTGACTTGGTCCACCCGCTACAACATTAAAATCGCCAGTTCAGCTTTTAAGTTAATTATATTTCTACATACAATCCAATATATATTATGTAGGAACGGGCCGAATCACGTGATAAGATTCTTGTAGGAATACCTAAAATTATTTGCTGAATTTATTTTCGCGATTTTTACCCATATATATTAGCAAAAAGTTCGCAAAAACAGTTCAAAATGGTCAATCCCAAAAACGAATTAAAATCGCAATAGGTTAGTGATATATTTTATAACTGTTTTACTTGTACTTTAACTAATTAATTTCTTCAATTTTTCTTCCTCAAGTATATAACTTTAGACAAATGAAAACCAAAAAAATATATTTGCCAGGTACAGGCGACGTCGATATGTCAGAAAATCCGGGTTACGTTTTAAAATCACAAAAATTTCTTCCGCAGAATTTAGAATTTTAGAGCTACTACTAAATTGCAAAAATTTTATCGGTAAATGTACAGTGATTGCGCATGCGCCAGCGATCGTCGTAAACATGGCCACTATAAAGTGTTTTTGAATGAAACAATTATACTTCTTTTTAATGCACAGTCACATATCACATTGGGTTACTATGGCAACAAAAACACTTGACTTCACACGTATTCAACAACAACGCTTTAAATTTACTCGCTAAAAATTATTGCATACCATTCTAGCAACCTCCTAGCAATATTTCTCTCTGAAAGAAGGGTTTTTTTATTTTCCCCTTCAAGTCGACAATGTTTAGAATTAAACGCGTTAATCATTAATTTTATCCCTACACGCGCGAATTCGTTTCGGTTTTATTTTAAAACGTTGCGCATTTTTTCTCACATTTGTGGCATCTGCTGGCAGCCTCTCTTTAAATTTGCATGGTCTATTCGTTTCTCTCCTGACACTACATGGCCTGCTTTTCTCCTGCGGTCGCCACTATTTTTACTGTTAGTGTAGTCATTTTAGTCTAAATTAAGGTTCAACCCGGGAAAAATGTTAACTTAACATGATTGATACCAGAAGAAGTGCAATTTCATCTACTTTAGCATATCAAACTTCCTCTTAGTGTCCATTTAAACTATGATGATAGATATTATCTACCGGGTACATCAATTAGAAGGTCAACTGTATATTGGAATATTGCTAATAACTGATGAAATTCAAATTTCCTTTGTTAAATAGAAACCTAACTTAAAATTTGGTGAGTCATACTCAAATTTTGGATTTGTAGATCAAACGTTTGAAGCAAAAGTCTGAATGGAGAGTTGTTAAAAAGCTTCAAAAATGGACAACAACAGCAAGCAAACTTCTTGTCAGTAAAATAAAATTTAACCGAAGTAACTAAAGTTGTAGTTGTAATTTTTGCCGCGTTTACTGACACGTATACGGTCTGATTTCATGTCAAACTTGAGCAGTAATCTTTATTTCAATTTGGACAAGACTTTGAACCGCTGGAATATTTACAGAATTTATGAGAGTTTTATCGAAACCAGTGCTATAATTATTTTCTTTCGGTAAAAACATCTCTTTCATAAGTTCAGGTTTGAGAGAGTAAATCTCCACCAGAAGTACACCAGATTTTCTTCACGCAATGTTCTGTCCCTGTAACGTAATAAACTCAAATGGTCGGATTTTGGGAGCTCCCGTTTATTTGAACCATTTCTCCATGTCAACCGCGAGTCTACTGTAGCTGAGACTTTGAATCCCAATCAGAGTCTATTTTTCAGGTCGGCTTTTGGGTACTTTCTCGCAACGTTAGAACAGCGGGGAATTTAGGACGAGGTTTTACACTCATGAGTCAGGGTCACCCGCCAAAAATTATTTCCGCCAATTTTAATTTTTTTTCCTCCACCAAAATTAATTTCGATTAAATGATATTCAGTGAATTGCGATAATTTCAGAGTAGCATAAAATCGCATATATGCTACTACGTATTTAATTTTGAGATTTTGTCATTTTCATATTTTTCTAATTTTGGGACGTTCGTCTTAATTTAGTTTTTGTCAATTTCAGAAAAGAGAAAAAGAATAGAACGAGACAAAACGAGGAAGGATATCACTTTTAACTTGTTTATATTTTAAATATTTCAATAATCTTCATTCACATAAGTAAAATACATTTCTTTCTTCGTCGCTCCTATTTTTATTCGGATCATCTCACTCGCTACCGTCACCATCAATGGATAGATTTGTAATACCTTCCGCTAAGCAACATTCACTTGTTGACAGTGCTTGCTATATCTCGTATTTTTCTTCATCGTAGACTAAAGGGTCACACTCGTGAAAAGGATCTACATGTGGAAGCTTGGAACTCCTCAATTTATTTCCGTCTTTTACACTTGATTTTTTTGTCAGATATCCCGAATTCCTAACGTTCTCCACCAGTAACCAATTTACAGACTTTTCGCTTATTTTGGGAATTCTCATGTTAAAATTTCCGCTTGTACGGCACCGTAATCAACCGAGATTTTTTTTTTTTTTAAGGAATAAACAAAATAATAAATAAATAGTTACATGGCACAATATTCAAACATATAAGGAAAAAGTTATAAAATTTTTGAAAATAAATTTTTTAGAAGTTAGCGTAGACCAGTTTCATTTGCGGTGATGTTTATGTCCGTAGTAGTAACAGGTTCGTGAATGTTTTTCTTTGTTGATCTAGTACCACGAATGCATAAGAGAGCGAATGAGACTGAAACTGATTCTTGTTCTAATCCAGTTCGTTGTATTGACATGTTATCGTAACGTTTGATGGCCAACTTTTCGCTAAGCCGACGGTAAAACGCATCGCACTCAAAACTTATACCACCAAAATTTTGGTGGTATGATTTTTGAGAACTATGTTATGTGAACTATGTTATGTGAACGTACCGTGTTCCACTTCACGAATCCTTTCTCTGTAACATCTCTTCTTTTCATTTTTCATTTTTTTTCATTCTTTTCTGTTCAACGTAAGTATATCGTAATCAACCGAGTCAAATTCTGTTTTGATTTTTTTTTAAAAAATTCATCCACAGTTCACTGTGGTGACATGATATACATCATGTTTTCTAATAGCTATATATACTCAGCAAATCGCTACTTCTACTGAGAGATGAAGTATAGCCATTCGACAATTCGTCTACAAAATTTCCCTCACAAGCCTTTGGTTAACCCCAATGCACGCCCCCCAAAATTTTTTTATTTTACATATTACTAAGTTTCATGGAAGTGAAACATTTCAAAATTAACTTTCTTCTCGTGGCAATTTTCGTCTCCTTATAATGTGTTTTTAGGTCTTTCAAATTAGAAAATCGTCTTCGTCGGCCAACCATGGTGATTTTTCCACTCCCTTATTCTAAAAATTTTTCCTGAGTTTCCAACTTGGAAAATGTTTGCCCTCCCCCCGCCAAAAAAAAACTTTTCAAGTTGTTACGGCCTTGTGAAAGAAACAGGGATGTGGCCAATTGAAAGAGTAGGCGTTAAAGTTGAAATTAATGAGATATAGGCAAATAAAGAAGAATGAAGAAATAACGATAACCAATCCAGCCGGCACAAAGACGTCTAAAACACGTCTTTAAGATGTCTTTCCGTGCGTCTAAAAGACGTTTAGATTTGGTCTATAATGTCCGTTTTTCAAGACGTCTTCCTAAGACGTCTAAAAGACGTTGATAGAAAGACAGTTTTAAGACGTCTAGATTTTGTCATTTTGTGCGTTTTTAAGACGTCTTGGAAATGCGCCTTGGAAAACGAACATTTTAGATTTAATCTAGACGTCTTTAGAACGTCTAAAAATGCGTTTTCGTTTTTTCGATATTTTGGCTAATAGAATTACAAATTTACAATGTTTGGGTAGGATGGAGGATCAGAAATACTTTTAAAATGCCTATATTATTTGATTGTAAACCTATCTATGAACGAACGAATTAGTAGAGCAGAGGCGGATCTAAGGTACGGCAAGTCCGGCATGTGCCGTACGTGTGAGGGGATATCTAATTTTATAAAGTAATGAAAGAAAAAATGAATAAAATAAAGTTGATTTTCGCTTTTTCATGATAATAAAATAAATCCTTTATCTACATGGATATTAACGTATTTACATAATATTAATTAAATGTACAATTTAAACTATTCAAAACATATGAAAAAATAAAATGAGAAAGTAACAGTATATATTTCATACAACAATAAAATATAAATTAGAAAAGCTATACGTATACACAAGTTTTTCTTAAAGTAATCAAGAATGAATTCTTAAAATTCATGTAAAATTAATTGCTTATGAAAATATATTAAAAAAATCTTCTTGCAACCATGTTTTTATGTTTTTCTACATACTCTAAAATAGTTTCTTGTTCCTCTTCATTACTTGATTCTAATATTTCCATCAATCTTTGTTTGATTCTCCTTCTATATAGTCTTTTTATGGACTGCTCCATGGTTCTTTCAAAAAATTCTTCCACAACTAGAGATAAAAATCGAGTATGAAAAGTGATATTGACATTATGTAGCTAGCTTTTTATTTAAGTATAGGGTAGCTATATTGTTTAAAGTTTCTCCTTGTTAACCAAAAATGCTTTTAAGAATGTTAGTGTTTTAGAAAGAACACAAAATCTTTCATCGTAGTCTTTTCCCACAAAAACTTTGAATCAAAACACAGCACTACCAAACCTGATACACACAGATACCCACATCGAATATACTAGCCTGCTCACTTTCATCTTGATTTTGTAAAACAACAACAACAAAACAACAGATTACTTACGATTTTGGACGTCGACGCAGCTATCGTTTCTTATCGTTCTTTTGTATCAACAGAACCGCTTCTTTTTTTTGGGAAGAAAAATTCCTGTAAAGGAGGTTAAATAACCAAGGCATTTGTTTTCTTTATTTTAAGAAATATATAGGTTTACTTTCAAATATAGTTAAAAATTGGCTTTTTTTGCCTTTTAGTTGAATTTAGCACTAGCTGTTTTTTTTAAATTCTTATTAAATTCAGTTTTTATTAAAAAGATGGTCTACGTACACCCTGAAAATTTTTCCGCCATTTTTAAAGAAAAAAAACAGACGTCTATTTTTTGTCTAATAAACGTCTAAAAAATGCTTGTCTAAAAAATGCGGGATCTAGACGAAAAAAAGACGTTTTTATAATATCTCGAAAATGCGCGCCAGAAAATAAGCATAAAAAAGACGCCAATAATGCGTCCAAATTATGCGTGTCTAAAAGATGCGTCTAAAGGACGTCTTAAAGACGCATTACGGGTGCGTGTCTATTAAATGCGTAAAATAGACTATAAAAAGACGTCTTAAAGACGTCTTGTGCCCACTGGGAAGGAGTTACTGGAGAAGTATGAAAGCAGTGAAAAGTGAAAAGGTGGTTTGGTTTCGTTTTTTAATTAAATTACGCCAGACTAACAGCATCATCGGCCCAGACCTTTCCAAAAACGTGGCGATTTGTGCAAACGTCATGGATAATACTATTTTTTTCAATAAAACGGTTATTTCGTCAACTTTTTAATGAAAAGATGATGAAATTTTACGTAGATAAGCGTCGCGCAATTTTTTAGTTTACAAGCACTTTAAACACTTAAAAAAACACAGACTAGCTATGCTTTACTTTAATCTTGTTAAAAACAAAACCGTGTTGAAAACTAAACTACAAAACAAGTCCGTGCTTATATTGTTTGATGTGGCCAATGAATGTGGTCTTTTTTGTTTACATTTTGAATTTCAATATACGAGCACATCTTTTCATTCATGAATAATCTCCTTGATTTGATTTGAGTTATTTTCAACGCCCGTATTCTCACGTGGTTTAAATCAAATATAATTTTGATATTAATGCTAACTTGGTTGCTAACTTGCTTTGTAAAAGTTGGGCGAGAACTTTAACTTTCTTTTCCATTGATCTCCCTTGCGTTGTGTTGCTGTTGATACTGGTGCTGTTTTTTGTCATTATTTTTCAACTGTAACTTTAAAATCTTTTATGCCAATTTACATTTTCTGTATTTCGTTTCATATTGTAATTTGTTGTGCAAATTATAAACCAATGTTAAGGTAAATAATGAAGTTTTAATTTTTGTTGTTGATTTTGATGTGTTATAAATATAATATACAGATGATAACTTTGTATCTTATTTACCAGGCGAACATCCGAGTTGTCAACTTAACATAGCTACGCATCTTACCGAGTTCACAAATCTTTTCAACACACAGCAGCGTTGACAGAACCACTTCTTAAACCAAAAGCAACTGGGATACAGCCTTGCAGGCAAAGCTTCTTAAATGCAGTGTTCACTTCATGGCTAAAGATCTTGTGCAGTTGGTTGATGTCTACATGATGTGTCATTTCCACTTTTGTAGGCCGTAATGTTCCAGTGCTCCATCAGGAAGAATTTCACCAAATGATTGGGAATGAAAGATCCACCCTATCAAAGATCCACCCTTTGACATTGTTTCGTTAATTCACGCTCTTAAAAAAGTTTTTAATAAGACTAGATTCCAATTTCTTTCTTAAATCCCTTTGAGATTTAGAGCAACACTAAAATATAACTTTTTGAGATTGAACACATCACTTCCAAATATATTTACAAATTAACCATTTATTTGTTTACCTCACTTTTAATTTGCAATTTCAACTCGGTGTTAATAACTACGCGATTCTTTATGAATTGTTCTATGTTGTCATGATTCAATCCACCTAGATCAATCAACTTTCACGTGATAACATACATCTCATCTTCGAAGCAGCTTCTCAGCCAGAAACAACTGATAAGCAGAATTTTACTGGTATTAGGTTCAATGTAGTGTACAAAGCTTATGCTATCGGCTTCACATCAAACCCTACTGCTGCTGATCTTCCAGCAACCAGAATTCATCTATTCCGTCTATAAGAAAGAGAAGTGCATCGCAACATTTTACATAAACACTGACAGATTTTCTATATCACCGTTGGAATGTTTCTTTGAAAGGTTCTGTATGTTATTTACAATCATTGAAGTAATTTATTTCTCTGCATTGGATATGAAAGACAAGGTTGAACTCTTTCCATTGGTTTCCTTTAACCCATTCCGTTAATGGGTGTGTTAATAGGGTTGTTTTACCAATTCCAGTAATTACAAGGTGTTCATCATTGAAAAGGTGTTCTTTTCATTATTGCATCGAGGTATTGTATTCTCTGTCAACAAACTGAACTTTCGTCCTGAGAATAATCGTTTTTAGATCAACGTACACGGTTTCTCTGTTTACAAATTCATTTTCCGGATTGTTGAGTACAAAACTTTCTATATAGCTTATTGTTTATCTCCATAGAACTTGTTTCTGAAGATCTTGGAAAGGTCTTCAAAGATAAATCTAAAACTATGGCATTTTAGTGCCAGGAAGTCTACAATACAAATTTGAAAACAGGGAACTGTTCTCGTGGATCTAGAAATAAATTATACCTGGGACCGAAGTTAATATTAGAAGCAATTTGTAGATAGAGAGCACGATTTCAAAATGCAATAATAATAGGGGCAAACAAATACCTTTTTTTAAAAAACGCTTCGTAATTGCATCGAGTTTAGTAAAAACGACCTTGTTAATACGTTCATTGACGTAATGGTGGGAAGGAAACAGTGGAAGGAGCTTAACTTGTTTTTTTGCATCCAGTGGAGATAAATTGTTACTTTAAGTTTGCGGTAACGTTAAGAAGCTTTTTGAAGAAACCTTTCCAAACAGCGATGCAGAAAAAATCTTTCACAGCGTTTTAGTAAAATTTACGGATCTTGTTCTCTTTGTTGAAGACAGAACCGATGAGTTTATGTTCCTGAGATCTTTACGGATGGTTTGATGCGAAACAGATAGCTGAGACTAAGTTTTGAATTTAGTCAATTTACCAGTAAAATTCTGGTTATTAGTTGTTTGAGTAGAAAGGCTGTACCGAAGATGAAACATCGTTATCTAAAGATTGATTATGTATTGATCTAATTGGTTTACTCATGTCAACAAATAACAATTCGTATCAAATCGCCTAGGTGATAATTTCGAGTTGAAATTGCAAATTAAAGGTGAGGTATCTTATTCGCACGAACTGAGCACGTCACGTGCATAATTTATTCGTCCGAACTGGTACGTCACACGCATAATTTATTTGTCCAAACTGCACGTCACGCGCATAATTTCTTTGAGATCACGGGAAAGAGAAGTTAGTGGTCAATAATTTCACTGTAGAACAATGTGAGCACCTTTCTATAACATTAAGCGAATAATTTAAAATAACACTAAATAATATGTTATCAAACATCTCCAGAGTGGAGTTGGAATGATTGGTTGAAAATTTTATCATTGACATTTGCTTATTCATGTGCCGTAATAATATCTACAGTATACTCTCGATAAGTGGGACGGGATTTGTCGGTCCCTTGAACTTCCTAACTTAAAATATAGGAAAAACAACTTCGCTTAAGTGGGACCTCCGATAAGTGGGACTTTCACTAAGTTTCACTAATATAAAAAGCTTAGAGGAAAATATTTTACTAGGTAGATTTTTCGGATAGCATACTGTGATAAATTTTCGTGGGGTTAAATTTTGCAAATGAGTCATTTCCAAATATTTCGCAAGGACTTAATTTCGCGTTTCGAAGTTTTTGAATGTTTTCTAAAACCGGTCTCGCGGTAAATTAAGTCTGGTTCTAAAATTAATTAATTAAGGCTTTTGAGTCTAGTTTTCCCGGGAAATAAGAACCTTTTGAGTTTAAATTTACCAGGAAATTAAGAGTAGATCGTTAATTAATTCCAATAATCTCTTGAAATTGAAAAATCATTTTGCTACTGCATAGTCAGAATTTCCCAGGGAATTAGGACTTCTATTAGAACAACCAAAAGTTTCTGCGGAACAATTTCCAATAGCGAGAACTTTGTAAGAATTGTTTGATAACCATAAAATGTTAAACACGATTATAATAATATTTAAAACCAGTAAAGTTCATAGTAGATTACTTAACCAGTGAAATTAAGCGGGATTTTTACAAAACATGACTATCAGCTGTTATAACACAAAAAAGAACTAAAAGCATTGCCAAGAATTACTGTTCCATTTTTATTACCAACACTGTATCAAGATTACTACCCAAACTTATTATTGAACGCTTGAGAACTACTTATGAAGCCCTGATATTGAATAACCAATTTGGTTTCAGGAAAAATCGATCAACAACAGATGCAATTTTCATAGTAAAAGAAGCAATTAAGTCCACACACAAACCTCTACATTTATGCATGATTGATCTGAGAGCAGCATACGACCATGTGGATAGAGAGATGCTTTTTTCTGTTGTCAAGTTACGAACTAAAGCACCTATAATAACATCGATCTTTAAAGCTCTTTACACTGGGACTAGTGCATCAATAAAAAACACAGATGTTCCGTTTAAGATTATACACTGGCTGTAGGCAATGTGGAATTGAATCCCCTGTCCTCTTCAATATCTATTTGGATTTTGTTCTTAGATGCGTAGATAAGAAAGTACTAACGAAATATCCAAACACCGGACTAAACTACTCATACCACATCAAGTCAGAGTCCACGTCAAGAGAACAGAGAAGGGCACACAAAGTTGGTGGATGTGACAGACTGAGAATGTTGCTGTATGCAGATGATATTGTCTTTTTTTGTGAAGATATACAAGAGTTACAAGGTATATTAAATATCTATAATGAAACCTTCAAGAGATTTGGCTTCACAATTGCAACCGACAAGACGCAAACACTCTCATTCAACGTACCAGTAGATATCATGAACCTGAAGAGTCTTATCTCACTTGGGGGAGAAGCAATTGAGAATGTTCGAAAGTTCAAATATCTTGGTCACGTATTGTCAAATGAAGCGCCCAAAGACTCTAGTGCTTTCCTGAACCACCAAATTTCTAGTGCTTACAGCAAATGGAGTGAGCTCAAATCAGTTTTATTGGACAAAAGAATCTTTCTGTTCTTTCTGTTAAGATACTCGAAGCATGTGTGAGAAGCAGGTTACTGTACTCTGTTGAGGCTTGGCAACTCAGTTCAAAAGATATGCAAAAGCTCAAGTCAGTATAGTGTGGGTTTCTACGTCGAATTGTTAAAGGTGGCTTCTGTAGAGTGAATGCACCAAAAAACAAGAGAGATGATAGTATCCCTGACGATGAAATAGACTGGTCATTTAAGCTAAGTAATGATGTGATCAGAGAAATGACTAAGTCCTCATGCATTTCATCCTTTTGTAATAAACAACATCTAAATTACATTGCCCACGTCAGTCGCATGGAAAATGATAGTATCCAGAAGCAGTTTCTTTTCTGTACGACCCCACAAAACGCATCCAAGAGATGGAAAAGATTTGAAAGAATAACAGGTCTAGATGAGGGTCAATTGAGGCGAATAATGTTTGATAAAAAAGAGTTTCCGCAATTGCTGTCTCAATTGTAAAACCGAGACACATGAGCATCTGATGGGGACTAGTCTCTTCACGGATAAAGACGATGTTGATGATGATGATGATTTAACATACTCATGGTTTAAAGAGATTTCAATGAAAAATCTATCTTTCAATCAAAACATGAAAACGGCTTTCTCAATGGGCCTTTCCCATGATTATAAAATCATAATTACAACTACCAGAATCCTTTGCGTTAAATCTTTGAATAAAACGAATTTTAATTTGAAAACACATTAAATAGCATCATATTAATAGTTAAAATAATTTGTGCTTAGAAATGAATCTTTGTCGTTAGTAGTTCAATTTATTTAGAGGATTTAAAAGTTAAAACGCAAGAGATTCTAGTAGTTGTATTCGCGAATTTACAATTATGGGAAAGGCCCATTGTTTGGAAAAGATATAAGTTAGCATCTGTCAAGCATCTCATAAAGTGATTGTAAAAATTTAATTTAAATAATCCCGTGCAGGTATAGTAGAGGGGTATGTTTTCTTTCTAAGAAATTCTTCTAACTTATAAAAATCAAAATGCTTTCTTACCTTCGCCATGATTCAGCGCACGTGTGTTTATTTGACACAAGTTACATATCGTATTTTTTTACATGCTTTTGCGTTCTAATCGACTTTGATTTGAAAGTCTTAATTTACGGCACTGATCCTGATTTCCCGGGAAATTATGACCCGTGACGTCAAAATTTACCAGGAAACCAAGACTTTGAAGTCCTAATTTCCTGGGGGCTTAATTTCTCGCTACACCGGCAAAATTGGCTCCCCATTCGTTTTCACAACAAAAAAACATATTTATTGTCAAAAGATCTCCAAAAAATGAACGTTTATAGACGAAATCTGGGCAAGGAAACACTCTTATGGTGTCGCTTTTAGTATCGTTGGAAAGCTCTTATCCTCAGATACAAAGAATTATTAATTTATGAAACTCACAAGTGGTCAGTACAGTCAGTGGTCATTAGAAGGAGGTAAAATGTCCTTTCAAAGAGCAGGGCTTTGAAGGGCTAAAGTACCAGGTAAAAACAGGTAAATTGAGTACGAAGTATGTAGTGGAGATTTTGACTGGAAAATTTTTGGAAATTTTCTTATAAAATTTTTGCGGATCAGACATTTGTTCAAACATTTCGTGGGGACAAATTTTCGCAGATGGCTACTTTTCAGATTTTCGCGGGAACTTTCCGCGAAATCTGTGAAATTTAATCCCCGCGAAAATTTATCACAATAAAGTAATAGATAGACTTACGACCTCAAAGTTAGCCAATTACTCTGTAAGGCTTTACCAAATTCGTTCGCGGGTGAATTCTTAGATTTGTACCTTACTGAGATAAATTATATTGACGACTACGCACTCTATTAGGGGGATAGAAATTACAACCTTTTAAGCTTGGTTCCCACTGAGGCGATAACGCATCGAAAAAATTGCCGACGATTCTATTTCCTTCAGTGGGAACAAAAGGGAATTATTTTTTTTAATTAATTTACCGCCCAAATTATACGCAATGAATATAGGCGTAGATTGTGGAGGTGAAAGATATTGAGGTGACAAGACTTCGTAAATAGCCTCACATGTTTCTTTGATTATTTTAGAGACGGTTGCTTTACCCATGCGAATATAAAATGTTAATCCTATTTGGGAATCTCTGGCAGCTAAAAAACGTAATGTTAATGCCAATCTAGGTCTTTTATGTTATTGATTGTAAACACCATTTTATTCTCTAGTTTTATAATTTTTGCTTACTCAAAACTTTCTTTGTCTTTTTGTTTTCTCCTTTTGCCTTAGCATGTACATTAATATTATTTCACACTGTAATTTGTCTGCCATCATTGTTTGTTAAAATGACAAGAAATTGTATTTTTGTTTGTTTTCAAAGTGAAGAATTTACAATGGGCGAAGAACTTATATTTCAGTGGGAACAGGAAGGCGATTATTTAGGCGATAAAATAGGCGATGAAATAGATTCGTCGCGTTATCGCGTTATCGCATCAGTGAGAACCAAGCCTTATCGATGCGTCACAAAACGAGTTATTTCGCACTAAATTGGAAACGGAAAACGTTGAAGGAGAAAATCGAAACTTTTTTTTAAAGGAAAAAGCTAATGAAGAGGAACAGTTATTGAAGAAGAAAAAAAGACTAAACAGAAATGCTCTATAGACTCAAAAACCACTGCACAGATTTCTTTGGAAATTACTCTGCAGAATCGTAATAACACAGAGCAGGTTTTCGCAAACAGAAATTTTTAACATTTTCAAGCGTTTCAAAGAATACTAAATAAATAAATGAAAGGTGGTTTTTATTATCAATTTTTATGAACATTTTAATGAATGAATGATCACTGTTTTTTTTAAATTACCAGTTTATATACAAGTTAATAAAGTTAACTTTCTAAGTTGAAACTTTGTTGCTGTTGCTTGTATTAATATGGGAAAATGAAAAGGGGGGAAGTTAATTCTTCTTATCGCGCCATTCTGCGAACGGTGTTTCATCAACATTTGCAGTACAATGTATAAAGGTACTGGCACACAAGTCTTCAAGGCTTTTTAAAGATGAGGAAGTTGTTACTGCTATCCTCAATTCCTGTATGAGACATTCATCCATCCCTCTTCCGATCTTTCCTTAGTGTTCATATCAACAGGCATCGAGACTACAAAAACTTACAACAGATTTGCTAACTGCTCGATAAACTGGTAGAAGCCATATGAATAAATTTATAAAGGAGCGATTAAATATAGGTTCAAACTTATCATTTTTGACTCAATGAAGAAAAAGCAACTGACTACATTGAGAAGCACGAAACACGACCTTGTGATGAACGGACGTGATTAGATTGCTGCGCAAATTTTGTTATCGTGGAAGATATTTCATTTATACTTTGATCGTATTCATACCGAAATGGCAAACAATAAATTTATCACAAGAGAAGAGGTGAAAGAATTGTTGGATGTACAGCGAGAGACAATGGTAGCGTGTTTTAAAGAAACATTCTTGATGTCTTTTGGCGCGTTTAATGAGAGAATTAAAAAACTTGACGTTCAAGACATAAAAACAACGTTAAACTTTACTGGGGAAGTCATAGAAGGAACGATTAATGATATCGAAGGGAGATTTGACAAAATTCAAGATGAACTAAAGTCGACGCAAAAGATCCAAGGAGAGATATTTAGTGTAACGTCTTCTGCGAAGAGAATATTAATCGATTTGGAGGACAGAAGCAGAAAGTATAATATTAGGATCGACGGAGTAAGAGAGGAAGTCGAAGAGAAATGGGACTTAACAAAAGAGCAAGTTAAAAAGATTTTGCATGAAATCTTAATATAACAAGGCCGTAACAACCGGGTGGGAGGGGGGGGGGGGGCAGGGCCATAACCCCCCAAAAATCTTTTCGTTAAAATCTTTTTTAATCTTTACATATTATTAAGTTTCATGGAAATGAACCATTTCACAATTAATTTTCTTCTCAAGGGATGAAACTAGCCTCATAATGTGTTTTTAGAGCTTTCAGATTAGAAATTTTTTCCACTCCCTTATCCTAAAGATTCTTCCTAAGTTTGCCCCCCCTCCAAAAAAAAAAAAAATTTCCAAGTTGTTACGGCCTTGTATAAAGGAACCTATAGAGATAGAAAGAGCTCATCGAGATTCTCAACGGTAAGTGAAGGTAGAGACAGGACGTTGGTATGCAAGCTGTTGCGTTACACGGACAAACGATCCTGAGCAACAGGTTGAAATGATCTTTACAAATGAAGATTTCAGCGAGAAGACAACTCGAGTCAGGAGGATTTTTTTATACAAGTGTCTCCGCGAAGAAGAAAAGCACGCGAAAGTCTCCCTCGTTGGACGCGTAATTACACATAATGAGAATGACATGTGTAGAAAAAGCAATTTACTTTGTGTCTGTTGCGTAATTCAAACAATTCACGTTGAAGTCGCCAACAAAATAAATTGATTTGGAAAATTAATAAAAGTTGAAACGTAAAACAATGTTGTTTCGAATCGTCGGTTTCTAAATCGTCAATTTTGAAACTACTAGTTTTGAATTGGCAGTTTCCAAACTTCTACCAAGCTCACAAAAAATTTCGAGAATCGAAAACTGTTTCTGAACACATACGAAACAAAGTTTGACGTCATATGCTTAAATGAGACATGGTGTGAAAAAATCCCATTATTAAAAACTCGTTATACCAGCTGCCAGATTATACATTGATTGAACTGCCACGTGCTTCTGTTAAGACAAGTGGTGGAATTTTATTGTATGCTTCAGGCTGTTTGTCCTGCACTGTTCTCAAAATATTTAACTATGACGTCAAACGAGCATGCTGAGATGCTATTTGTGAAAATATTATAGTTGGCGTCGTTTATAGACCATTTATCGAATTATGGAAAAATAAAAATCTTTAAAAACGCACTAATAACCAACAAAAGAAATCTCTTTGTATAGCCGGCGATTTTCACATTAACGATCTGACGCAAAACAATTTCCCGAAAATTAGATCTTTTTTAACATGCTTCTTGCTCATAACATTTTCCCTCTAATTAATCGGCCCACTTGTGTAATTGAAACGTCAGCAACCGCGAACGATATTATCTTAATAAATAACCTTTCTGACCTTGAGCTCACATCTGGAATTATTAAAACCTATATATCCGACCATTTTTCCATATTCTACACATTCAATCAGCATCAAAAAAATAATATAAACGAAAAATTACTACAAAAAAAAGAAATCTATCAGCAGCTTGAATAACTTTAAGGAACGTCTTCGGGTGAAAAATTGGAATGACGCACTTTCATCGAATGATGCAAACATAACTTTTAATAACTTTCATAACAAATTTATTGCGCTTTTTAATAATTGCTGCCCAGTAGAAGAAATCGCTACTGAATTTAACAACTTCTTGTTACCCCAACGGTAGTAGTCTACACTTGGAAGAAAGGTTCCACCATCTAAAATGCATTTTTCAGATTACTTAACGATTTTTTAAGAAGAGATGCCAGAAATCAATGCAACTGCATCTATAGAAAACTGTTTTACTTCGTTGAAAAGAAACAAAGCTCCTGCTTATCACATGATTACCAGCAATATTATTTTTTTGTAAAAGATGAAATACTCTCTGTACTTTCTCACACTCCCTTCTTTTACAAACGGCGTTCGGTAAACTAAAAATAGCTCGTGTTATCTACAATAATTAAAAAATATGATCCTTTTGATATGTGTAATTACAGGCCTATTTCTACACTTTCTGTTTTCTCTAAACTCTACGAAAGAACAATGTATAAAAATCTCTATTCTTATCTTTTAAATAGTAATCTTCTTTATGAAGGCCAATTTGGGTTTCAGTCGAAATGTTCTACTGAGCACGCCTATTGTCAGCCTTGTAAATACCTTATCCATCGCGTTAGACAAGAACTCATACAGTATTGGAGAGTATTCCTTGACCTTTCAAAAGCATTTGATACGGTTAACCCTGAAATACTGTTAAAAAGCTAAATTTTTACGGTGGCAATAAACTGAACCACGTGGATCATAAGCTATCTTTCTAACAGATCTCAATTTATAGCATACGATGACTCATCTGAAACATACGACATAACCAGTGAAATTCACTTACTTACCTTGGCAAAAGATTTATTATCGAAACCAGTGTCACGTTGCAGTGACACGTCCATCTTGAGACGAGAACAACATAATGGAAAGACAAACAAATAAAAGCAGGTACCGACTTGTAAAATGAATCAAAACCTACATGCGTTCAAGTGGGCTCTGTTAGTCATATTAATTCATGCTTAACACGCTAAATTCCAATGCAGAGGGGATATCAATCAACCACTCCCTGCCAACTATAATAAATGCATATTCCAATAATATTCTATACGGGTTTTTTAGTATATCCGTGTTTTTTTGTAAATGTACGATAAAACAATTGATTCAGTCAAACCGTCATCACAACATGTCACTTTGTAGTGAAAGGACACGCATAATATTTACAATGAAACGTGTATTTATTTTTTATTTTCATTTCGTAAAAACGTGAGCATCAGAGTCGGCGTTTCTTTGATTTCCGACATTCACTTGCACGTAAAGTTCAAAACAAGTTTACTTTTCGCGAAAATTACCCCCGTGTTAACTGTAAAAATTACCCCCGTGTTAACTGTACAACAATATCGACCAACGTTACTAATCTTTGGGGCTTAAAACGGTTAATAATTGACTGCGGGGGGTATCCTTAGAAGGTTATTCGCTATGTGCGGCAACTGTACAAACCAGCGCTAATGAAAACACAGCCCTCCTAACAATCTTCAAGCCCGTTACATTTTTGATCGTTAGTTGCAACAACATTAAAAGAGGGAATTGGTAAAACAAAGGGCTAACTTGTAAAACAAATGCTTTACATTGTATTACAAAGTAGAACCAATCATGCGTCACAGATTGCAGCTTTAAAAATTTGAACCAATTATGCGCCAACAATTGCCGCTTTAAAAATTAGAACCAATCATGCGCCAACAATTGCAGTTTTAAAAATTAGAACCAATCACGTGCCAACAATTGCAGTTATAAGTGCATTGTTTCAATAAAAGTGCGTTTCTCGCTTTGAACAAACAAGTCAGTGGGAGGATTAGTACCTAGTGACAACTGGCAACTTTAAGTAAACACTTCCAAAGTGATATAACACAATGCAACTTTACTTGAAGTTTCATACGAAAGAAAGTCTTTGAGAAGGTCGCAGTTCATTGGGAGAAAAATGAAAGACAACTACGCTAACGACAAAAGGAAATACAAAGGAAAGATAAGATACAAAGGTAGTTAGGATTCTTATCGTAAACGGTTTCTTTCTTAGCCGCGCATTACACGTATTTTTTTTATATAAGAAATCCGTTTATAAGAAACTATATCTAGACGACCTCAAATAGTTAAGAAACTGTTGTACTACAAAAATATTGGCACTTTTCCACATTCCGCCGCCAAGAAGAAAGACAGATAGAATGACAAATCAAATGTTGATCAGATATTCAATTTTTTAGAGAATAGCTACATACTCCGGAATAATAGGTGGCTGGAAAATGTCCTGATCAAAAATAATAGGGGAGGGCGGAATTTTAGAAACTTGACGCGCTCCCCCTTTCTAAGAGTAGTTTTCATAAGGGTCTTAAGAATGTTGGAGTATAAAACTAAGTCAACAAGTTTCAGATAGACGTTCTTCTTATTTTGCGAAAACCAAATATGATTTGGTAAACTTGATTTCATTAACACTTGTTACAGAATGGTTTTTCTGAGCGTCCCTAATAAAAGGAGTGCATGGAAAAAGTTTCAAATTTAAATATAAGGGGTGTCTGGAATAAACATATCTTGGGTGGAATTCTTCTCCAAAATTAAGAAGCGTCACGGGACGATTATCCCGCACTCGAGAGAACACATTCAATATTCTACAATGAAAGAACGGCGGGGGAATAATTATGGAAAAGAATCACATGAATCCCCCCGCCTTTGTATGGTTTTATTTATTATTACTTTTCATAAATCTTATGAGGTCGTTTTCAAAGGATACTATCAATAGTTTATAGGTTAAAAAAAACTCATAATGATTGTGTTTTTGATTTTGTTTGGTGAGAGGGGATTCCTGGAATTCACAATCTAATATAGCAATAATTCGAAAAATATGGCATTAGGCGAGTTAAATATTTTGAAAAACATAAAAAACTCAAAACAATATTCGCCATATTTTTCTCGTATCTCGCGATAACCACTACATATGCAAATCGCAAAGTTAAGCACTCTTCACGGAATTATAAACAAATCAAGGTGTCGTGATCAGTGTGATTAACAATGTCAACATTACTGTATTCAACAAATATTTTGTTTACTTTCCAAAGTCCACGGATTTTAAGGTTGGCAGGTAAATTTGAAGCATAATTCCGACAAGTTTTTCTCGGTATATATTTAACGTCATACGCGTCTTTTTTCTACAGTATACTCCCGATAAATGGAACACTCAGGGGACCGACAAAATCTATCCTACTTAGCGAATGTCCCACTTAAGCGTATGCCTATATTAGGTTAGGAAGTTCAAGGGACCGAGAAAAACCGTCCCACTTATCAGGAGTTACTGTAATATCACTACGTTGCAAATATGTAACACATTCAAAAATACCTTATAAAAATCATATAACTTCTGTTAAACTTTTGAATATTTTTTCAGGCGTGTCCATAAAGAGGAACAGCCACGTAATAAGCAACCTGTATTATTTGGACGGCAACAACATGATACCGTGCGCCAGGAGGCGATTCATAAGTCGTGCGAGTTCATTCACAACATTAGAAGAAGATAAAATACTAGAAATAAATCCGAAATTTGATAACACCGACCAACATATTTACGAACGTTGTTGCACGTGTCACCAAAGAATGGAAAACACAACTCT
The DNA here is from genome assembly GCA_963930725.1 of Candelabrum cocksii. Classification (NCBI taxonomy): domain Eukaryota; kingdom Metazoa; phylum Cnidaria; class Hydrozoa; order Anthoathecata; family Candelabridae; genus Candelabrum; species Candelabrum cocksii. Next base: position 11,781,426 of record OZ005674.1, on the reverse strand, counting down.
GTCGATTTGGTGAGTCAATCATTGTGCTACTTGTTATTACAACCTTAGTGACAAAACACATAAAGTTTAAAATTGATAACCGTTTCCTTTCTAAAATCACTCGACTGCCGCTTTTCGCCAAATTTAATAATGCTTTTTTTTTATTTATAGGTTTACAATTCTTAACGTTTTGAAAACAACGATTTCGAACGGAAACTCGATTGAGAAAGTATGCGCGAAATGCAGAAGTAGTTCGAGCGTGACGGAACATTCGATTGAAAACACTTTCATAGTCATCGAGGGTGACGATGAAGACGGAAATAATACCACTTCAAACGATTCTAGTCATAATTTTTCGTATAAAATTTACGAGGTGAAACAATAGAGCGGCGGCTTAATTAAAAAGTATACACTAAAAGATTTGATTTATCTTAGAAAACAAGCTCCTAAAAGAATGTTTACTTTAACCCCCGGGTTTGTTTGTTTCTTACAGTTGACTTTCACATTAAAAATTCGATCAAGTTTGAGATAAGCGAGATGTTTGCACTGTTTGACTTCTTTGCATGGATCCAATTTTTCTCTATGTCTATATTTTTCAAGTACGCATTTGTATATAATAGCCGTAGAATGATTGTGTGATATTTAACAGCATAAAAGTTAGTGTTTCTAAGGTATCTAAACCATACTTTTCCAGAAGCATCTCGGGAATGAAAGATCGTTGCCAGTTAGATATCAGCTAAAATAATATATAGAATTTTAATTACACATGTAGTTCACAAAATCTATAAATCACCCAAAATAAAAACTGAAATTTGCTTACAAATTTAGAAAATTAGAAACGGTGTGTAATTATGAAAATCAGACAGATTAGTTATTTGTCCCAAATAATTTTAAGGGCTTCTTTCACTATTAAATCAAAGAGTTTAGTGGCTTTCCCAATCCAATTACAGGAATCAAAGAAAGTAAATAGAATATGTAGGGGGTCCAAACTAATCGATAAAATCTCACTTCGAACTACCTCCTCAAACACTCAAAACATCGGTAAAACCTCGCTTCATCAACTGGCTCGTCAACAACAACAACTTTTTGCGACTGTTCGGAAACTAGGAGTACGTGAATATTCTCGACTCAATAAAAAAACACTGAATCAACTAGTTCCAGACTATAAAGAGGGTAGAGCTTTACATAAGCGGACAAAAACTGAGTTGAAGGCAATAGCTCAGTAAGCTAGGATTTCTGGAGTTAGAGTAGAGTTTACAAGCATGAATTGAATGATGCTGAATGTACTGCCAATCAATTTATTTCTACGCTTCATCATCATCATCATCATTTACATTTTTCACGTCTATTTTCCATGCTAGCATGGGTTAGACGGGGTTTCAACAAATGATGCACCCTACAATTTTGTAGGTTTAATAATTTGATGATTCATTGGAGCAGATGTCTTTACAGCTGGATGCCCTTGCTAACGCCAATCCCAGTGAGAGGGGAGGATAAATAATTAAACAAAAATAACAATGGCTAAGTAATATAAAGAAACAAAATTTACTACAAAACAAATACACAAAAGTAAGGGCAAAAAATGAGTAAACAAACAAATAAAAAATTATAACGTTACTACTGAAATATAATTTAAAAGGTTCCAAGCAGCAACACGCCAGAGTAAACACCAAAATATGTAGAATACACAAATCTCAAATTTCTAATACGAAAAAACAACACATAATGTAAGTCTACAAACTCTGGTTTATGTGTGTAAAATGAATGCAAAACGAGCAAAAACTGCAAAACTTGAAAACGTAGAATACCCTAGGGATGTAAAGGAGAAATAGAAAGCGTGCTGCTATATCAATGAAGGCAGCGTACAACTCACAACTGGGCTGGGTGAATTCTTGTGGCACAACTCTTGTTCTTGAGAAAATCAACTGATACGAGTAGCTAGCATTTCTGCGAAGGAATCTGGCATAAATTGCAACACAAACCATTAATTGAGAAGCATCACCAAAGTCTACTGTGTTGATATCTAGATTGACAGCATCTGCTGGAATGACAGCACGTTTGAATCATATGTTTCCAATCTCTTATGTTTCCAATAGATTGTCTGGAATGGTGTTGTCCCAACAAGATTATTGTTACTGCCGGTATTTATTCGACGCTCTCGCAGAGAGCGATGATGGCGCAGAGGAAGGTCATGCGAGTGTTGCCGTTTATATTTTTGTTGTTGTGTAGTTTTGGAGTTAATGTTAATGGAAATGAGAGCGTAGCAGATGAAAGTTGTATTACAACGTTGAAAAACTTTACAAGAAAGAGAGGTATAAAGATTTTCCATCAATATGTGAGAGAAATCTTTACAAACTTTATACATTTAGAGCACTTGTTAGATCAATGTGAAGGCATAGATGTTTTATCACTCTCTGAGACCCATATAAAGACAGACACGTTTAACGACAATGAAAATTTGTGTACAATTCAAGGTTATCACTTTATTCAAAAATATAGAACTGAAGGTAATGGTGGAGGGGTTGCTTTTTACATAAGAGATAACTCATCATGGGAACGGCGTTTCGATCTTGAAACTAAAACATTTGAAAATATGTGGATCGAAATCAACATCAACAAAGCAAAAAATCTCTTATGCGCTGTTTATTACAGACCTCCGAACACTTCAAAGTTTACACCGAAAAATTTCAACGAATCTCTCAACGAGATATTGTTAACTGTATCAAAAGAACAAAAAGAAGTGATTATCCTTGGAGATTTTAATGTTAACTATAAGCAAACGGGATACAATAATGACATTAAAGATACTTTCAGTTCACATGGTTACACACAAGTCATTAAAACGCCAACACGCACAACTAGTAAATCGAAAACGTTAATAGATATAATTAACACGAACAATCCAGACGCAATCGCCTATAACGGAGTATTCCCCATGGGTATTAGTGATCATGATCTAGTCGGATGCGTGCGGAAGATCAACAATAGAAAGTTTACACAAAAAACTATAACATGTCAAAATTATGCAAAGTACGACCATGATTTAATGGCAAGAGACTTAGACCAAGTTAATTGGAATCCTCTATATGAAACACAAAATGTGAATGATGCTGTTGATTACTTTAATAAAGCAGTTAAAGAAGTTTTTGACAAACACGCTCCTATTGTGACGAAAAGGGTCAGAGGAAAACCATGTGAATGGTTAACCCATGACATTAAAAAGATGAAAGCTGATAAAGATCGACTTTTAAAAAAGGCAAGAAGGACCAAAAAACCCGAAGATTGGAGCCTTTATAAAAAACTTCGAAACTCTTTTAATAACAAACTAAAATCAGCCAAAAGCCTTTTCTACAGAAATATGTTAGCAGAACTTTCTGGCAACGCAAAACAATTCTGGAAATGTATAAAAAAGATATTTCCTAGTAAATCCAGCCATAATTCAGCCAGTGTGAAAAAAACCCAGAATTTTGTCGAACAATGCAGCAAATACTATGCTACTGCAGTAAACGTTCTAAAGAAAAAGTCCAACACCTTAGCAAATTTTGTATGGAAATCGTCAAAGCGTTTTCGATTACGAACTAAAAAGCGATTTCATCTGACGTACATCTCCAATGTTTTTGTATTAAATCAGCTGAAATGTTTTAAGCGTAAAAAGGCTGCTGGTGTGACGGATTACCACCTGGCATGTTGAAGGACTGTCGTAACCATATATCAAAACCTCTATGTCACATTCTTAACATGTCAATAAAAACGTGCACCGTTCCATTATTATGGAAAATAGCCAAAGTTGCTCCAATACACAAAAAAGGCCCAACGACCGATCCAACCAACTACCGCCCGATATCCGTCTTACCTACACTGTCTAAGATCTTAGAGAAAGCAGTACATCAACAGTTTACTGACTTTCTTGAAAAGGAACACCTGCTAGCTGACAACCAATTTGGATATCGGAGGAAAAGGTCAACAAACCTGGCTACTACCTTGTTTTTAGACAACATCAGGAGACAGGTCGACCAAGAGCTTCTTGTCGGTGCAACATTTATTGATCTCAGCAAAGCTTTCGATACGCTGAGTCACGATGCTTTGCTTGATAAGCTTCCATCGTACGGTGTAAATGGAAACGAACTGCAATGGCTTACTGACTATTTATTTCAACGAAAGCAGTATGTTCAAATCGAATCGTTTCAATCTGGTTTACAACCATGCTTGACAGGAGTCCCGCACGGGTCCATTTTGGGACCTCTATTGTTCATTTTGTTTTTAACGACTTTACTGAAGTTCTCAAACATTCCGATACTGTGATGTACGCTGACGACACTGTCATAACCTGCAGTGGAAAGAATATTGCGGCAATCGAGGAAATGCTCACCGAGGAGCTTAAACAAATAGACGAATACCTGCAGGAAAATGAGTTAATTATTAATATAAACGTGGGTAAAACGGAAGTTATGCTGTTTGGGACAGCAAAGCGAATTGCTGCCCAAGAAAGACCCATGGAAGTACGATACAAGGGGGAGATTGTCAACAACACCAATGCTTACAACTACCTCAGTCACTCACTAGACAGTAAGCTTATGCTGAATCAAGACTTCAACAAAGCATACAAAAGAGCCAGTTCACGTCTAAAGCTCTTAGCGAAACTACGATATTACCTGAATCAGAATGCAGCTATGAAAGTCTATATGTCTACAATTATGCCCATATTAACGTACGTGTTATCTGTTAAATTCCACCTGACTAGTACACAGACTAAAAAGCTGGTATCGATTGAGAAACGTGCAAAACGAATTATAGGAAAAGAAGTACCATCTATCGAGAATACAGCTAAAGAACGCACTGTTAGACTGGTTCGTGATGGCATTAATAATAAAGTTTGCAGTAACTTTCAAAATTACTTTCAAATGCAAAGTCACAGCATGAATACCAGAAATAATAACAAAAAACTGAAGGTGCCGAGATGTAAATTAGAATTCGGAAAAAGATCATTTTACTATTTAGGAGCAAAATATTTTAACGAGACTTTTAATTGTACATAATTGACATTTTAATCACTTACTTTTAATTTATTAATTTTCTATTTTTTTGCCCAGCAAACTGGACGCGTCTCCTTTGGACTAACGTTGATATCCTAGGTAGATCACCGTATATCATTTTAAGAGTTGGATGTTTTTCCACGAAAAATTTGATACTTTTCTGAGAAGACGGGTATAGCATCCATCTAGGCGGCGGTGTTGTTTGGCGGAAAGAGTCCATGTTTCAGATCCGTAGAGTAAAATGGGTTCGATTATTACCCGAAAAATTCTAGTCTTAATCTTACGTTCGAGCTTGGATTTCCAGATCTTATCCATTTTGTTGCATGCAGTCCATGCCATGCCCTTCCTGATATTAAAATCTTTTTCAGAGTTTATTATGTGTGATCCTAGATACTTGTAGTCATCAACACATTTGAGAACGTTATTTGAAAGAGTTCTAATTTCAATGTTGTTGTGAATGTTAATTGGCATACACTCTGTTTTGGTTTCATTCAGATGGAGCCCTGTATAGTCTGCTGCTGATTCAAGGGCAGATAGTAGTGCCTGGGCGTTAATGAGGCTGTCTGAGGCTGTCGATTGATTGCTTTTGCTTTTGGTAGAAGGTTGTGCTTAAAAAGCTGCAAAATTATATTAACATTGTTGTTGTTTTTATGCTGATCTGGGGCTATTTTTGTGCCTATTTCTTTGGTTTTACTGCACTGTTGGCTTACTGGTTGTTGGCATATAAATTTCATTGTTCTTGGTAAAAAATTAGTGAAAAAGTACCAGAAATTGTGTGTTTTGGTTGATCATCCTTTACATTCTCCCAACCATTTTTTCCCACTACAATTACATCCCATTAAAACCATTAAAAGTTCAACTTCCTGTAACTTATTATTATGCAAGCGGTCGAGGTGGTACTTTGTAGGAGAAGTATATCTGCCATAGGCCATTTCTCAACACTTTGTACCCACATTTGATATTTTGATATATATACATAGTTTTTCAATAAACTTTTTATAATGATGTTCTAAGTGTATATTCTCCAAAAATTGTGCGAAATTATTGAAAATCCGCAAAATAATGAAGCAAGCGGATATTGAAGGTTTACTCAATAGCTTAAAAAGGGAACTTATTGAGCATTTTGATTCCGGCAATGAAGAACTATCAAGAAAGTTTGACGATAAATTTGACAAACTATCAAAGAAAATTACTGCAATAAAAAAAACGGCTGACGATGCACTAAAGACCGCACGTGAAGCACTCGATCTAGCAACAAAAAACAAAAAAGATCTTTAGAATATCCGACATGTTTTTGAGAGTCAGCAAATCGAGCAAAATGAACAAAATTCTAAAATTCATTTGCTCGAAGAAGATCTATCCCTTGAAAAACAGAAGAACGAGGCGCTAAATCTCAAGTTAGAAGACCAAGTTAATCGCTCCTTCCTGTAGGAACACTCTTGTTTTCAAGGGAATCAAAGAGGAAAGCGATGAATCTTGGTCAAACACCAGAACCTTGCTTGGGAAAGTTCTTGCTGGCATATGTGGTGATGATCTTGCTGACACAAGCACGTGGATCAAAAGGGCTCATCGATCAAAGCCAAATAAATTTAAGACCGGAAGGAGAGACATTTTTGCTGAGTTTTATGTCTGGGACGTACGCCAATATATTCTTAAAAAATCCCGCCAATTAGATACCATGGCCAAATTCAGTCACGTGATCGTAGATCAAAAATATGGTCCCGACACAACATGGAGGAGAGATCAAGCTCTTCTTGTTAGGAAAAATCTGAAAAAAGAACGGAAGATAGTTAGCGGCCATGTCGCGTTCCTTGCTCGGCTAATGGTAAAATTTTCGCAGTCAGACAAGAGCTTTGTTTTGTACAAGGACTACTCTTTAATTGAAATAAAGAGAAAGAAGATACCTGACAGCTGATAAATTTATTTATTAAGTCTATTTTACGATTTAAAATTGCCATCTTTCTTCGTTTCCATTTCAAACATTTTGTTTCGAATCAAAAATTAACAAATAGTTATTTGCACATTTTTGAAGGTTTTAGAAGTACACATTTTCATTAACAGACCGTTTCAAATTCTGTGTGTTTTTTCTATTGTCTAAATATGATTAAAAGGTTTCCATGCAAAGGTTGTAAAAAGACTGTAGCGAAAAACCACAGGGCTCTTCAATGCGATTCTTGCAGTCAATGGATACATATGAAATGCAATGGGATTGATAAAAAAACCTATGACAAACTTGCTGAAAATACCGACCCTTGTTACTGTATATACTGCTCCAAAAGCATGCTTTCAGTAACATAAATGATATTGAATTTAAATCCACTCTCTCTGGTTACAACATTTCATTTAATAGTAATAACAATTTTCCCAACTTCCCTCTCTTTAACAACATAAACAATCTTGACACTCCCATTGACTGTAGATATGCTGACACTGCTGAGATAAATAACCTCACCAATTCCTCTTCTTCCACATTTCTCCATCTCAACATTGCTTCTTTATCTTATCATCTCATTGAACTTGAAATTTTAATAAACTCGATGCATATAAAACCTGAAATCTTTGCCATCTCTGAATCAAGGCTCCAAAATAATGATCATTCCATAACTAACATTAATATAAATGGCTACACTTACACTCACACACCAACTGAGGCTAAAAAGGGTGGAACACTTATCTATATTAAATCTGAGTTAAATTTTAAACTTCGCAACGACCTAAACATTTATAAATCAAAGGAACTTGAATCCAGCTTCATTGAACTAATGTATCCCGGTAGAACTAATTTAGTTATCGGTTGTGTATATCGTCATCCCCACAATGTGTGCATCCGACTTTACTAAAAACTACTTTGGTCCCTTATTGGAAAAAATATCTTTAAAAAACAAACAGTTTATGTTAATGGGAGATTATAACATTGACCTTCTCCAACATGAAAAAAACAGCATTGTAGCCAATTTCCTAGATACTTTAACTTCAAACACATTTTTTCCTTTTGTCTTGTACCCAACTCGCATCACATCCCATTCAAAAACTCTCATTGATAATATTTTCCTTAATTTCTACAGTGAAGATATCACATCTGGCAATATAAATGTTACAATTTCTGATCATCTGCCTCAGTTTATAACTATCCAAAATTTTAGAAGTAACAATCAATCTAAAAAGAAAACCATTAGTCGACGCTGTTTCAAAAGGTTTCAAAAAGATCAGTTTATAAATGATATTTCCTGTGTGAACTGGGATTTACATATTAAGGAGACTGATAATGTAAATAACTTGGTAGCTATTTTCTTTAAACAATTTGAGAGTATTCTAGATAAACATGCTCCGTATAAAAATCTAACTAAAAGACAATTAAAATACCATGACAAACCGTGGGTGAGTAAAGGCATCTCAACATCTATTAAAATAAAAAATAAAATCCATAAAAAATTTCTCAAAGCTACTAACATAAGAACTAAAAATAATTTTTATAAAAAATTTAAAATATATCGAAATAACATTAGCAACCTTTTACTTAAAACAAGTAAAAAAAATCATTACATTGCATTTTTTAATAAGAACATTAACAATATAAAACAGACTTGGATGGGCATAAAAGAACTCATAAACATTAAATCTAAAACTAAAAATAATATAAATAGTCTTAACATAAATGATAACATTGTACCAAACAAAAAGGACATAGCCAACCATTTTAATAATTTTTTCTCTTCCATAGCATACAAGCTTTCAAATAAAATTAAAAAGTCTAAAATGGATTTTAAAAAATATTTACTTGAACCTAATACCAATAATTTCTTCATTTCACCAACAACTAAAGAAGAGGTTGATAACCTTATAAAAAATCTACAAGTAGGAAAGAGCACAGGCCCCAATAGTCTACCTACAACACTCCTTCAACTAGTTTCTAAATCTATATGTAATCCCCTCAGCACCATTATCAATAATTCCTTCCAAAAAGGCATCTTCCCTGACTTGTTTAAAACTGCTAAAGTCGTCCCTGTTTTTAAAAAAGGATCCAAACTTGACTGCTGTAACTACAGGCCTATATCACTTTTATCTAATATCAGCAAGATCTTTGAACGACTTATGCACACAAGGCTTTATTCATTTTTATCTAGATTCAAATGTTTGTACAAGTATCAGTTTGGTTTTAGGAATAAGCATTTAACAACACATGCCCTAATTGAAATCACCGAATCTATCAGACTTGCTCTTGATAAGGGTCAGTATGCATGTGGTGTCTTTTTGGACTTGCAGAAAGCTTTTGATACAGTGAACCATGACATATTAATCTCCAAATTGTACTACTATGGTATCCGAAGTATACCTTCCAAATGGTTTGTAGATATAGATAGGAGTATCTTTCTAACCGTCAACAATTTGTATCCATTGATAACCATTTCTCTGACACACACATTGTTAATGTAGGAGTCCCCCAGGGTTCCATACTTGGACCTTTGCTCTTCCTCATTTACATAAACGATCTAAACAAATCTATATCACATTCATCTTGCTATCATTTTGCAGACGATACTAACTTATTGATAATAAATAAATCTCTTTAAAAAGTAAACAAATATATTAACCATGACCTATCAACTCTGTTGCAATGGCTTCGAGCCAATAAAATCTCTCTAAATGTTAGTAAAACTGAAATAATTATCTTTAGATCCCTTAATACTCTTCTTAATAAAAAAAATAATGTAAATATCCCTAAACATCTAAATTTCAGGCTAAGCGGAGAGAACATTAATTTATCTAACAAAATTAAATATCTTGGTATCTATATAGATGAGAATTTGAATTTTAAATATCATATTCATAATATCTCATTAAAACTCTCTCGCTCTAACGGAATGTTGGCTAAGGTCAGGCACTATGTATCTTTCGATACACTATTAAACATCTATCATGCCATCTTTAATTCACATCTCAGATATGCTTGCCAGGTTTGGGGCCATTCTCATAAAACTTCCCTTCGCAGAATCTCTTCTCTTCAACAAAAAGCTCTTCGTTTAATCTTCTTTCAACCTCCTCAATGTAGCACTGACATCTTGTTTACTCTCTCTAACATACTCCCTTTTCATGATCTATTTCATAGTCTCAATTGTTTGTTAGTATGGGAGCATCAACATTCTAGACTACCCTCTGTGTTTGATAACATATTTATGAAAAGAACTGGAGACCATCATAATCTACGGTCAGTTGAAAACAACAACCTCTTAGTACCCCATAAAAATACATCTACATATGGTATCAATTCTATTACATATCAATGTATCCGTGACTGGAATATCCTGCCTAAAGAATTTAAAATGGACCAGAACCGGTTCCAATCTAAAAGTAAATTTTCAAAAGCCCTTCTTAATTACTTTGGAGAAAAAAATTCATATCTTTTTTATCTTATATAATAGGGAAGTTTATCTCACGTGTATATATACAGTTTTTCAGTTTGTTTGTTTTTATTTTTGTTGTTGTTGTTGTTGTTGTTTCTGTTTTGTTTTGGTTTGTTCCTCTTCGCTTTTTGACTTTTTCATTCCTATTTTTCCCCCACCAAATCCATTTCACTTCCAATTTAGACTTTTTGATCGTACTCTGCAGATATACTTTTACTTTTGAATTATTATCGATATGAGGTCGTTGCGTATTTTGTAGTGTTTCACTATTTGCAACGTTCCTGTGCTATTTGTATTTGTACACAGATATTTACCCAATGCTTTTATAAAAGCACGAAATATATTGATTTGATTTTGATTTGATTGATTTGACAAAAGGGCAATGTCGTCGGCAAAATCAGCATCAGTAATATGGAGAGAAGGATAACGTGAGCTTCTTCTGGGCTGATACATGAGTCCATTTTGTTTCATAGTATCGACGGAAACTCGCATGATGTAATCGATTACAATGATGAAGAGAAATGGTGCAAGTGTATCACCCTGAAGAATACCAGTGAAAATATCAAATATCAAGAGGCACTGTTTCGCCGTCCGGTGTCAGGACAGTGGAGCGTGTGTTTGTATACAGGACTCTAATAGCTTCGATAAATTTTGTTGGAATGCCATAAAACCCTAAGATTTCAAACATTTTCTCGCGGTTAACAGAGTCAAAAGCCTTGCTGAAGTCAACAAAGATGAGAGCTGCAGTTTTGTCGCAAAATGTGATTTCTTCGATTATCCTACGCAGTGTGAGAATTTGTCCAAGAGTAGAACGACCCGGGCGGAAACCATTCTGGTTCTTGCGTAGAATCGGATCTATTTTTGGACGAAGACGATTCAGGAGTAGTTTGTTATATATATTTGCAGCTATAGCAAGCAATGAAATACCACGATAATTTGTTGGTAATGTTAAATCGCCCTTTTTGGGAATGGGTATGATTTGTGAACGCAACCAGATGCTTGGGGAAACATGATTGGCAGATGCAAAATTACATAAATCGAGAAGCAATTGGTGAAAAATAGGGTCTTTCCACAAAATAGCTAGGATTTTGTCCGGACCAAAAGCTTTGTTTTTTGTACTTTCCAGAACAGAAATTAGTTCTGCAATGATATACTCGCCTGTTGGAATCTTCAAGGAATTACAAATTTGAACTTTTGGGAGCCATTTATTTTCAGGTAGAGTTGCAGGATGTCCAAGAAGATTTTTAAAATGGATTGGTTGTTGCTGATGGTTTTGAACCTTTTCCTGAGAGTTCATTTATAGTTTTCCAGGCTGTTGGATGCTGTTGATTGATATGAAGATAGGCAATATTATCTATTTTCCCATTTATGAATGCTTTTTCTGCCTCAAGATATGCATTATCGAGGGATTTTTTGGCAGCTGTTAACTTATTATTATTATTATATGTGTAAGGTTTACAATCATAAATATTGTAATAGGCATATATTTGCCTGTCAACCTAAAAACTATAAAATAAACTATAAACTAGGTATAAACTATATTATCAAAAATCAAAAACGGTTAAAAACGTTATAAGAAATGTGCACGTTAGTTGCAATACAAACAGAATTGTTGAGTCGGTAACTATTATATAACTATTATCGATTGTACATTGTTGATAATGAAATTACTTGAGCTTAGTTCGTATGTTATCGTTTGTAACAAGCAATGGAAATATAAGTTATAGATTCTCCACTAGCCGAGTCTATCCCATTTGAATAAATTCGTAAACAAAATGATAGAATGAAGACTAGTTGATGATATAATATGTAGTTAATCGCATTGAGTCCTGATTATTCGCGAACAGATTCGGCAAGTGGAGAACAAGATTTAAGTTTACAATATCTATATGTATAAATAAATTTCGTTTTTTAGAAAGTCATCAAGCTTATTTTTAAATTGATTCAGACTTGTTTCACATACGATTTCGTTTGGAAGACTGTTCCATTTATTTACAACTCTATTTCTAAAAAAGTGCTTGCGAATTTCTAGTCTTGCGAACTCTTTTTTAAGTTTGTACTGGTGTCCGCGGTTGAATGTTCTATTATTGACAGAAAATATTGCTTTGCACTTGTAGTACGAGTGAAGCCATTTATATACTTCAATGAGGTCACCCCTCTGAAAACGGTATAGCATACTCGGTATGTTTAAACGGGCTAGACGTTCGTTGTACGATAATTGGTTAATACCAGGGATCATTTTCGAGGCTCTACGTAGTACATTTTCAACCATTCTTTTATCTTTAGCTAGTCTTGGGTTGCATACCACACCACAGTACTCAAGGTGAGGACGAACAAGTGATATAAACAGTTTCTTAAATGACTGAGTATCGAGGAAGGTATATGAGCGTCTTATCATGCCCAGCAGTTGGTTGGCTTTATTGACATTTGTTTTAATATGATGTGAAAATTTTAAATCTTTGTCCACATGTACACCTAGATCACGTTCGCATATTGTTTCCTTTAAGTAAACTCGCTTTTGTTGAATGTTATCATACATGGAGTAATTATATGAACTATTGTTATGTCCCAGATGAAGAACAAAACACTTGTCTGAGTTGAACAACATGTTCCATTTTTGGCTCCAAGTAACTAAATCGTCAATATCTTTCTGAAGTTGGTAATGCGAGACTATATTTTTCATGAGTTGGTATACTTTGGTATCGTCTGCAAACATAGCTGCAATTGAACAAACTACAGTTGGAAGATCATTTGAATACACAAGAAACAAAAGAGCAGCGAGTACAGTTCCTTGGGGTACTCCACTTTCAACATTAGTCCATTCAGAGCTAACTCCATTGACGGTTATTCTTTGTTTTTGATCTTTCAGAAAATTCTCTACAACTTTTAAAAATTTTCCGTGTACTCCATAAGCTTTTAGTTTGACAAGTAACCTTTTATGTGGGACTTTGTCGAATGCTTTAGCGAAGTCTAGGTAGATAGTGTCAACAGACGTCCCTTCTTCCAAGGCGTGAGTCCACGAGTCAATAACAGTTAATAGATTAGTGGCACAAGAGTGGCCAGGTCTGAACCCATGTTGGTATGAACTCAGAAGATCGTGTTGTAATAAGTGAGTTAATAAGTGTTTGTGCAGAAATTTTTCAAAAACTTTGCTTGTTATACACGTTAGGCTGACTGGTCTATAGTTTTTAGCCAATGCTCTATCGCCCTTTTTAAAAAGAGGAGTAATTTCAGCAAGTTTCCAGATAGATGGAATTTTACCGGTTTCGTAAATTTTCTCAAACAGAATAGACAAGGACATTGAAAGTTCGTGTTTTGCTTCCTTCATAACCCTTGAGTGAATCTTATCAGGCCCTTGTGATTTGTTAGGTTTGAGTTGATCGAGAAACTCTTCTATTCGCTCAGAACTAAAGTCTATTTTGTCTAGTAATAGTGGAACTCGTCAATTTAGTGAGAATGTTGGTATATTCGTGATATCTTCTTTGGTAAACACACTGGAGAAGAATTTGTTAAACAGGTGAGATTTATCGTAGTCTGTTACAGCAAGTTCGTTGTTGTACTTTATGTCTGGAAACGGATTTTTTGTTTTTGTTTTCGATTTAACATATGCGAAGAACGCTTTAGGGTTGGAAGAAATGTTTGTTGCAATTGATCTTTCGAATTTTCGAATGGCTGTTTTGCATGATTGTTTCGCTTGATTTCTTGCTTTGGCATATGCGGTGTAGGTAACATTGTTTTTGTCTTTTAGGTAATTTCGGGAACGATCTTGTTTTTCTCGGATTTTCTTTATAGTTTCTGTATTTATCCACATAGCGCGTTTTCTTCTCCTGTTTGATTTAGGTATGTGCATGTTCATCAGGTTTTTCAGCTTGTGTTGAAAGACAGTCCATGTTTCCTGCGAGTTTAAGTTATGTAAATTCGTTAGGTCTGTGGACTTGATAGACTCTCTAATTGCATCGTAATCACCACGGGAGAATAAGAAATGTGGGGACTTTGAAATTGATTTTATGTTACTTTCAGTATGTAGGTCGAAAAGAAGAACTTGGTGATGGCTCTTTCCAATAGGTGCTAGGTGAGAAACACTTGTGATCATATTTTCTTCTGAACTAAATATCAGATCGATTGTTGTAGGGTTTTGAAGAACGCGATGATGTGTAAGTTTGAATACGTGTTGGACAAGGAAAGAGTCTCTAAGAGATTCAATGAAAATTTTTGATTTCGTATTTAAAGGAGATGGGTCTTTTGGATTAGTCCAGTCTATATTGAGATAATTGAAATCTCCTAGGACAAGCAACTTTGAGCAGATTTTGCTCGTATTTATTATGCTATTATGAAGTTTCTTATCGTTTTCTTCTGAACTGTTAGGTAATCTATATATGACATTTACTAAACAACTGTCATTAAGTTTACAACATACTGCTTCCTTTGCATCTATACAGTTGTATACTTCAGTAGCATTTATTGAGTTGTGGATATATAAAATGACTCCTCTATGACATAGAGGTGAGTTGTGGTTGGAGAATAGCTGGTAGTTATCAATAGATAGCTCAGAGTCAAGAACTTCAAATCTTTTGTTTTTTGGTAGTGTTTCTGAAAGACATACGAGATCAGGTTTATATTTTTCGATTGCGATTAGTAATTCGTTACGTTTATTTAACAGCGAGTCTACATTTGTATATATTGTCTTGAACTTATTTTTTATTTTTGGTTGCTTTGATCGAAACTTGACCCACTTTTTACTTTGCGTTTTTCTTTCACTATTTCCAGTTTGAGGGGTGGGCCGGTTATTCGAAAAAACCAAATCTTTTCTTTGTCATTTTCAATTAATTCTTTTTGGATTTTTCTGGTTTTGTTAAAATGTTGTCGTTCTTGTGGAGTTTTTTCTGTGTTAATAAATATCCCTGGTAAGTTTGTTTTTAAGTTTGGAGTGTTCTTGAGAATTTCATGTTTTATTTCTGTATTGGTTAGACTAATGAGAACTAGAAGAGGACGTGGTTTTGGGGTGTCAGATGACTCGTTGTTTTTTTCGTTTTCTTTTCCAATTCTTTTCGCAGAAGTTATTTGCTCGTGAGTTATATTCACTTTACATCCCTTTTGGACTATATCGATAAAGTCCTGTTTAGGATTGTTACTTTCTTTGTAGTTAAAAGCAATCAGATTAAGTTGTTTTTGAGAGTTTTGGAATTCTATTGCAATGTCGCGAGCGATTTTCTGCGTGTCGATGATGGGTGGCAATTTTGTTGCTTCTTGATTTTTTATAGTGTCTTTAACGATGTCAGCATATGTTTTCGAGATTGTTGTTTTACTCTCAGTGATTTCGGTTTTGACTATGTCCATATTTTGATCGACATATCATGTCTAACTTCTGAAGAATTTTATTGAATATTGTTGAATAGTCGTTTAACTGGGTGAGTTTTGCTTGACAGCTATCGCATGCCCAGTACATTTGGAATTTCCCAATAGCCGCATAAGCGCCGTGTTGGAGATTTTGACATGAAATGTGGAACCATTTTCTGCAGCCATCGCATTCAATGCCATCGTCGCTATCTTCAACTTTTTTGTTGCATTTTACGGTCTTATTTCCGACACTAATAAATTCAGCCATGATGGTAAGTTAACAATTGCCTTTGGTATAATCCGCGCGGTGGCAAGCAGTCACGCGTTAATAACCTCAAACAGAAAATTTCTCACCGATCTTTCGAAGTGTAATTGCAACTTATATAGTTATTGGTTAATGGTATTTACGTAGATTTACTAATTTATTTATTATGATTATATTATATTATTATATTAACTATTAGTAATACAGAAGTATTGAAAAATGTTCTGTATCAGATATTCTTCTCCTAAAAAGAACCACCTCGATCATCCAATGGTCCGCGTGGGCATTTAGGCTTTTGATTATCTGAAACAGGGTACACACTTCCAATTTCTATAAGACTGAAGCACTTCTATGATTCAAGAAAATGTTTTGACTTTTTAGATTAAATTTAATGTGTTTTTTGTAACAGGAAGTATGATATAAAGGCATATGGGCAATCTACACAGTAATTATACAACAATGGTAGTGAGAATTTAACACTTGATCAAAATCAAGTTCAGAAAACAGTTTTTATTTAAGGTTTTATTTGAATTATCTTAAATTTATCTAATTAATAAACCCAAGGTCATCAAAACAAAACATGCAACCACAATAAGTTTAAATTTCCTCAAAACAATCAATCCATAAGCCAGAGATATAGAAACAAAAACAATTTTCAGCAGAGCTCTTTTCACACACCCTTTCAGTAATTTTCTCAGTCACATCAGACTCAACTTGTCTTTGTTAGATCGAGATGAATGAGAATGGTGAATAGATGAGATTTTCTTGAAATTTTCTCTAGCTTCTGTGACATTGGTATCTGAACTTAGTGGATTTTTACGTGATTTGGGCTTTCTGGGAAGTGTGGATAGAGCAACTTCCTCGTTAGCTTTAATCAAATTTTCATAGATTGAGTCAATGTTATTGGAATCAATATGGGAGTTATCTGCATCAAGATGCGAAAGCTCTTGGAATCGATTGAACACGCTCACAGCATACTGAGAAGATAGATTTTTATTGCGAGAAACTTTTTCCAATCGATGGCTTTCATAGGATCAGCAGGCAACTTTTTCGAGACTCTCAAGCTTAGCTTCACTTTAGCAGAGACGATGCGATGATCGGATCCAACAGAGAAGAAAGATGAATATGCTCGACAATCTTTGATGCTGTTCTGCCATTTCTTACGGACCAAAATGTAATCTAGGTGGGCTCTGTTGCCATTAGGATATTCAAACGTCCACAGCTGGTGTTTGGATTTCATAAACTTGGTGTTTGCTGGACAAAGATTGAACTCCTCCATGAGGTCAACGAGGTGCCCACCGTTACGATTGGTGTTGATATAAAAGGTGAACTTAGCATCGTCAGATCCAAGCTTGACATTGAAGTGGCCGGGGATTAAAAGAAAATTGTGAGCTGGAATATTTTAAAGAGTAGATCGCAGAGTGTTATAAAACTGATCAATATCTGCATCGCTGCTATCGTTGTGTGGACTATAGTACGATATTATCGTTGTTTTGGGATTACCCTCAAAATCAGCAGTGATGACTCTTGGTGATATCATTTCTATGTTTGATAAATTTTCCATGGCTTTTGGTAAAAGTAGGAGACCTACACTCCCTACGGAAGAGTTGGAAAAATTCTTTGAACAAGAGGCAGTAACAAGATGATAGTTTTCAATTTTGTGGTACACAATATTAGTATCAGGATGAAAAAAGCGATGCTCTTGAATAGCAATAATATCATTTTTCTGATCCTTAGCATTTTTGATAAGTTTGTTTAGACGAGATGGTGGGTTTAGTGTTCTAGTGTTGAATGTACTGATAAAAATGTGGTTTCTACATGAAACCAGTTTTGATCTCATTCCATGATCATCATCAGGTACAACCCACCCAGGAGGGTTTATAGCTGTACCTTCATTGGCTCCAGTGGATGAAACAGACTCAGGAAGTTGACCGTGAATAGCAGGGGCTGGACCAATATCTACAGATGAGCCAGAATAATTGTTTACCTGAGTATTTGGAACCCTGATGCAGTTAGTAGTGTAATTTATAATCTTGTCAATAGCTGAATACTTGATGCGTCGCTAGGCCTATCAAGGGTGTCTTTATCGTGACACTATCACTAGATGGGTTGCCTACCACGGCTTAGAGAGACCCATACATCCTCATCAAGAAGGCTATTCCGCGCCAGTTTCTCAACCTGGTATTTTTGCAACCTCGCGGTAGCCTCGATGCATATGCACAACGGCACAACTGCATTACAAAAATCGAATGTGCAAATGACGTGTAGCGCACAGAAAAAGAAACGTGTAATGCCCTAGAGACGAGTATGGTGCGCCAAACGTATATAAAATAAAAATAACGATTGTAAAAAAGAACACAATACAATGCACAATAGAATGTGTGCAATCGTTAATCGCAACAAAAAACAATACATGAAATAATTTGTGCAGAGCGCAAATAATTATGTTGAACGAGTTGTTGTATATCTATCTTCATTGAAGCGATAAGTCGAGACACTTTGCCTGTTAACTCAAATACCTCTGCCACTTTTGAAGCACAATGTTGTCTTGTTAATTTAGTTGGAATGATATTTGATGATTGGCTTGGCTTCTTTCCACGAACTTTTTTTCGCAAAATTCATCTCGCCATGTTGAGTGATAATTGATCTGACTTCACATACCATTTCAGTCCAGCAATGTATGTATCATGTATCATGGCACTGTCATAACGAAGCGTCTGTCGGGGTTCTTCTCTCAAAAAAGCAACTCTTTTCAAAACGAAGCCACCACGGTTGAGTACAATTTCAACTTCATAAGCACGTTTGTGGGCGGTATGGCGATTGACTTCTCCTTTAAGACAATCATCAACATAGATTTCTTCTTGTATGATTTGGTTAGCTTCAAGACATTCGTCTTCGAGGAACATATACTGCTTGGTTTCCAGATGTTCTTATACCCAAGATCAAGGTTTTGATCACCTTCTCATCAGGTTCCTTTCCAATATCGAGCCTGGGTTGCCAGAAATACAGTTGATAGCGCCAGTCTTTCAGCTCCAACCTGATGGTATTGTCCATTTTTTATGTCAGTATGGATCCCTTATTCAGATTAGTTCTTCACTTTGCCAGAATATCATTTAGACTGTAACCAGTTGAAGTGAGTTGAGGAGCATCAAAGACAATTCTACATGGCGTACTAATTGAGTTGCCTTTCCGAACTGCACGCCATGGTATGAAATATTGCATCTTGGAACGTTGCAGACGGATTGAGCATCAGATGGTAGACTTCTCACATAGTCGACACACCTTAACTTCTGTAACCTTTCTTCTGATTCTAGGATGTCTTGTTTGTCTGTGCTATTTGATGGATAATTATGCTTTCAAATTTGTTGTCGATAGACTTTCATTGCCAGGTCTCTGTTGCTCGCCAAATGTTTGCGAGGATCGAAGATGAATGGTAATGACGTCCTCGACTGGTTGGTATTGAAGTTGATAGTGACTAACGCATTGATCAGACTCTGTTCCAATTCTTCTGATGACAATTCATGTTTGCAATCTTTGCAGGTATGACATTGGGGACATCGGTACCTGATCTCGCTCCCTGTTCATTCGACTTCCATTGATGTTGAGAAATATGCTGTTGGTTCGGTATATTGAACTTGGTAATATAATACATTCTTGTATCCTAAAAGAGGCACGATATCTCCGTAAGCATCTTTAGTCGTTTTCAAATAGAATTGATGTCATCCATGCTTTCGACTAATGTCAGTACCAGTTCACAGAGAAAGTTGTCCTTGAGAAGATCTAGCAGAATATTGATTGGAGGTCTGGATCATCCATTCGCATTCTGTAGTCGATGATTACAAGGATCTGTTATCACAAGGATCTGTAATCAGCTTTTTCCGGTTTGGTTGAAGATTGGACTTCAGTTGCAAGAGCTTGTCATTGGTTACTTCAGTTAGTTTGGTGGTGATAACTTCATGCAGCTCTTGAGTCAGTCCGTCAATATTTAGAATGGAAAAGGCAGCAGACTGTTCTTCGTACTTAAGTTGATGTTGCTTTGACTTCTCCTCTAGTAGACATAATTTGGACTTGGAGTCTTTGTCTGATAGGATGGACTCCTTTACGAAGTTGATTGTTTCAGAGATTGGTAGGCCGTTGCGCCGAGTTGTATACTTTTCCGCCGTAGTTGACTGCGAAATGCATCCAGTTTCTGAAGAACATCATCAACATCAGTGGTTGTTAAGCTGGCAAATGGGTTTTCTTTAATGGTGTCCTTGATTCCATCGATAGGACCTGAATGTCAATCTCCAGCTCAGCCTTTTGTTCATCGTGGATGGTCATGCTGCTTAGATTCTCAATTAGTTCTTCTTCAACGAGAGGTGTAACGGCTCCCATTGTATGTAGTGTGTGATAATTGATACGTGTCACACCCTACCGTGTCATTCAGTTGCAAGTGAGTGATGAGTGATTGAATCGATTGATTAAACGATTATTGAGTGATTCGGCAAACATTGATTGGTGATCCAACAATAACAATTTGATTGATTCGTACACTTTGTTTGAATGTGGGGACAGTACTTTTCTTCTTTGAATGTGCCGCACACCGAGTAACTGACAATGTTTGTAACTTGTAAGGTGAGTGATTTATTGTTTGTTTGTTTTTTTGTTTTTCTTAACGAGGTTTTCAGAAGGCTCATGAAGCATTATCATGAAGACCTCGACCCGGAGTTTTAGTGTATTTAATTGTTTCCATTCGTGCTACGGTTATTTTTGATGAAATACGGCGTTTCATTTCTATTGATAACTGCTCACTAAACAACTTTGTGATAGCATGGTCTCAAACCCAGAAACCTTCGGTTAAGAGCCAAACGTCATTCCTATTGCGCCATCTCTAGATTTATGTTCAAACTAAAGAGGCAAAATTAAAAATATTCAAATAAAAGTAATTAATTAAAAACAGAAGCTAGTGAGAAATAGAAACAATGATAAAACAGAAACAGAAACAAAAACTGATGAAACAAAAGCATATATAAAAAACAAAACATGTGAAAATTCTGAAACCAAAAACTGAGAAAAAACCTGAGAACCATAAAAGAAATCTTTTTGATTTTTTTTAATTTTTATAAATAAATACGACTTTTCATAGTCCATGCATTACAAGTCATCTCTAGTTCGTCATCGATTAGTGATGCAATATTTACTGACAGGACAGCGGCGGCGAGCCGGACTAAATATTTTGATAATAATTATATATATTATTTACTAATTATAACTATTATTTTTTTCGTGTAAACAGCATATCAAGGATAACATTTAACTCTGTAAGCCTGGACACTAAGGAACCTCCTGCACCATTTGTTTTCTTTCATTTTCTATACGTCTATTATTTTTGGTGGTTTTTGTTAATTTTAGGGGTTTTCCCTTTTTCATCAATTTTGTTTGTAGTCTAATTCTTTCGTGTACTGATGTGGATGAAACCTGGCATACATACATACCTGAATGTCGGACAGTCTTTAGTAGTAATAATGGTAGTAATAATAACATTAGTGTCTACACACCACCCAAGCGAAATAATAAATAGAGATACAACCATGCGAAATAATGAATGAAGATACAACCATGCGAAATATTGAATGAAGATACAACCATGCGAAATATTGAATGAAGATACAACCATGCGAAATATTGGATACAGATACAATCATGCGAAATAATGAATACAGACACAACCATGCGAAATATTGAATACAGATACAACCATGCAAAATATTGAATACAGATACAACCATGCGAAATATTGAATACAGATACAACCATGCAAAATATTGAATACAGACACAACCATGCGAAATATTGAATACAGATACAACCATGCGAAATATTGAATACAGATACAATCATGCGAAATAATGAATACAGACACAACCATGCGAAATATTGAATACAGATACAACCATGCGAAATATTGAATACAGATACAACCATGCGAAATATTGAATACAGATACAATCATGCGAAATAATGAATACAGACACAACCATGCGAAATATTGAATACAGATACAACCATGCAAAATATTGAATACAGATACAACCATGCGAAATATTGAATACAGATACAACCATGCGAAATATTGAATACAGATACAACCATGCGAAATATTGAATACAGATACAACCATGCGAAATATTGAATACAGATACAACCATGCGAAGTATTGAATACAGATACAATCATGCGAAATAATGAATACAGACACAACCATGCGAAATATTGAATACAGATACAACCATGCGAAATATTGAATACAGATACAACCATGCGAAATATTGAATACAGATACAACCATGCGAAATATTGAATACAGATACAATCATGCGAAATAATGAATACAGACACAACCATGCGAAATATTGAATACAGATACAACCATGCGAAATATTGAATACAGATACAACCATGCGAAATATTGAATACAGATACAATCATGCGAAATAATGAATACAGACACAACCATGCGAAATATTGAATACAGATACAACCATGCAAAATATTGAATACAGATACAACCATGCGAAATATTGAATACAGATACAACCATGCGAAATATTGAATACAGATACAACCATGCGAAATATTGAATACAGATACAACCATGCGAAATATTGAATACAGATACAACCATGCGAAGTATTGAATACAGATACAACCATGCGAAATATTGAATACAGATACAATCATGCGAAATAATGAATACAGACACAACCATGCGAAATATTGAATACAGATACAACCATGCGAAATATTGAATACAGATACAACCATGCGAAATATTGAATACAGATACAATCATGCGAAATAATGAATACAGACACAACCATGCGAAATATTGAATACAGATACAACCATGCAAAATATTGAATACAGATACAACCATGCAAAATATTGAATACAGATACAACCATGCGGAATATTGAATACAGATTCAACAATGCGGCATATAGAATACAGATACAACCATGCGAAATATTGAATACAGATACAACCATGCGGAATATTGAATACAGATTCAACAATGCGGCATATAGAATACAGATACAACCATGCGAAATATTGAATACAGATACAACCATGCGGAATATTGAATACAGATACAACCATGCGAAATATTGAATACAGATACAACCATGCGAAATATTGAATACAGATACAACCATGCGGAATATTGAATACAGATACAACCATGCGAAATATTGAATACAGATACAACCATGCGAAATATTGAATACAGATACAACCATGCGGAATATTGAATACAGATTCAACAATGCGGCATATAGAATACAGATACAACCATGCGAAATATTGAATACAGATACAACCATGCGGAATATTGAATACAGATACAACCATGCGAAATATTGAATAGAGATACAACCATGCGAAATATTGAATACAGATACAACCATGCGGAATATTGAATACAGATACAACCATGCGAAATATTGAATACAGACACAACCATGCGAAATATTGAATACAGATACAACCATGCGAAATATTGAATAGAGATACAACCATGCGAAATATTGAATACAGATACAACCATGCGAAATATTGAATAGAGATACAACCATGCGAAATATTGAATACAGATTCAACAATGCGGCATATAGAATACAGATACAACCATGCGAAATATTGAATACAGATACAACCATGCGGAATATTGAATAGAGATACAACCATGCGAAATGTCGAAAACTATATCGTTCTACATCGCAATAATACAATTTAACAACAAATTAATATTATTCAAATGCAATTTCAACCAAAAACTTCCCAAGACACATAAACCCGACAAGATGTATAAAGCATAAAAGTTCAATGAAAATTTCGTTACAAACTATCCATAATTCCTGCGATATTTTCTTATTAATGCCGCTCTCTTATTGATATTTTTGCAACAAAAACTTTTGCAAGTATTAAAAACATTTCGATTAATGCAGTCATGTGCGTCATGATTTCCACAACGTCTTGGAATCTTCTCAGGTCCATTTATCTTGTAAACGAAATCAACGCACCACAGCTTTTTACATC
Organism: Candelabrum cocksii; assembly: GCA_963930725.1. Classification (NCBI taxonomy): domain Eukaryota; kingdom Metazoa; phylum Cnidaria; class Hydrozoa; order Anthoathecata; family Candelabridae; genus Candelabrum; species Candelabrum cocksii. The sequence continues at coordinate 11,757,331 of OZ005674.1, read as the reverse complement.
TCTTGAAGAATTGATCGTTTTTGCACTGCTTTCTATTGCTCCTTTTGACGCAATATCTTGAGATACGAATCTTTGATAAACAAACCTCTTTTGATCCAACATTATTCTCAAGCAAGTCTTTGACACAATGAATGAATTCCCGACCACATACTTTAGCTAAAAACAATCATGAATATGATATAAAAAGAAGTACTTTGCAAATGTTCCAGTTCAACAAAAACGACATCAAATATTACAGTAGTAGTAGTACTTGTAATTTTATGGCATTTTCCAGGAAAACACGAATACATTGATCTCAACTGGAATATATCGCTCTCTGTAAGAATTTGCCCACTTAATATAATTGACTCGTCAAGTGTTCCGTTCTTGTGTTTGGCAACAATTGTTGGTAATGTACTGTTTATCGAAAACTCGTTTCTAAATAAAATAATTAAAACAATGTATACTGCCTAATATAAACAAACAAACATTCATTTTCAAACAAACAAACTCTTCTTTCAAACAAATTCTTGAAATAAAATCTTACCTGGTATAATGCATAATGGACCTGAAGTCGTATGGCGATGTATAGTTATCCCAAAAAGCAGGGTTGAATTTATTGAAGTTTGGTTTTGCGTCTAAATTTTCACATATAATATTATACTACTATTATTGCTCCTTCTGATTAAAGATATTTACTATCATTTGTCGTAAATATCTTCTAAAAATAGTACCTTAAGCGTATTAATTAATACTTGATTAAATCGTGCTGGATTAATTTTTGCGATCCTTATTTTTGCGATTTTGGCCTAAAATCGAAAAAATAAATCCCACAAAATTTTTCAAAAATAGTGATTTGCAAAAATAAAAACCAGAGAACATGAGAACCTTTCATTTTCACAAAATACATAATAAAATGTTTCTTTAATATTAGATGTGCAAAACAAATCCCGTAAAAATTCTGCTGTAGACACAATTCGCAAAAATAAATATCGCAAAATTTTTGTCCAGGACCCAATTCGCAAAAATAAATATGGCAAAACACGAATTTTTTACCATCGAATCGCAAAAATAAATATCGCAAACATTAATCCAACATTAATTAATTATCTTAAGGTATAAGAAGTCAATAATTACAATTCAGGCATCTTTGTTAGCGTTTTGTTAAAAAATATATCTGATCAATCTTATATGTTTAATAAAGCATGCGCGAGTGTCTACGTGTATTTTAAAATAAATACCTTCCAGGATGTTTTCAAAATTAATTTGTACATGTTGGTCTCTATCCGGCCTTGAATGTTCATGGAAAAATCCCAAAGTATGCATCAATTCATGGGTTACGATATAGTTGAAAAAACATCCCTCGTTTGTGATATTATTGTTTGGCTTTAACCATAAAAACTGTATCAATGGCGTATCCAATTTACCCACAAATGTCATACACCTAATAACGAAAGGAATATGTCATAATCGGATGCCTATACACTTTCTTTGTATTTGGTAATATCGATAAGACCAACACTACACACGCCCCTCTTGTCAAAATACATTTAAAACATTTTAAACCAAACATAAACACTGTGAAACAAGGTATCATTTTAACAAGAATCTATGAAAGTATGGCGTTTTGTCTTTACTGGACAATAGTATTGAGTAAGAGAATTTACTGATTGTTTTTGTTATGCTTTTCTAGTTAGAATCCTACCCTGTTCCGTAAACAAAACGAATGCGGTTAGGTTCTTGATCACTTTCAAAGAACTGAATGCAAGGTACGGCATTTTCAATGTACCGCATAGCTTTGTGAACAATAGCTGTTTCATCTTCGTCTAAATTCATCACAGTACTTATATATATTTCGATTAGCATTTCAACACAACTTCAGTAAAACCACTTACTGTATTCATTCAAAAACTCAAATGGTATGCGCACCGAACCATTTACTTTTGGCCATAAGAAAGAATCTTGTTTTATTGCACCTCTTCGCTTTCGACGCAAGTTAGTAATATTTGCAGTTCTGTTCACAACGATATCATTGTGTATGCCGGCTAAATCATTAATAAAAAACTTGGTAAAAAATAATATGCTTGATTTTCTCTTATGAAAATCATCAAAAACATATGAAGCGATAAAAGAGTTGAATTTAGAAATTTGATAATAAATTTACACTGTTCTTGTTGGAATTAAGTTGAATTATTTTTAACTTATTTTCTCGGTTATTATATTAGCAATTGATTTTTTTGAAAAACATGCTTTTACCTTTCCAGTTGATTCTCCATATTTCAGGCGGATCATTTTCATCAAATATCCCTATAAATAACGTACATTTTAGTAACATTTGAACTGAATTCATGCAAAACTCACGCAAATTACTTTGAATTGGCTGAGCATCAGTCTGGTTAAGCCACACATTTCCTAACAAAAACAAAAAACAACTCAATTAGAAGGAAAATTGCGTATGTTGAAACTAATACTGTCAAATCGTTGATAGGATCTCTCCAACCATATAACTATAGAATATTTAGACAAAGAGGGAACAATTGTTTTGAATGACGATATAATATTTTCATTTAAAATACCAACATTTCCAACATTGTCTATACAATTAAGTAGAATATTTCAAATGATTACCCGTTCAAAAACCGTTAATAGTAAACTACAATATAAACAAGAAAACCATATAAGCGTTATCATAAATATCCACGTGGTTCATGAAATAAAATTTTTCTTTAACAATCCAGGTAATTGTTGTCATTTACTTAAAGGCTGTACGAAATACAGTGCAATCCCAATAACTCGAACCCCCTCTAAGTCGAACTCGTGTTAATTGGAACTGTTTTTCTTTTCCCTCTTCTAATAGTTTCTCATAAAAACTCCCGATAACTCGAACATTCGTTATCTCGAACTATTTTACTCGGTCCCTTGGGGGTTTGAGTTATCGGGAATATACTGTTTTGTGTTTAAATGGTTTTACGCACGATTTATTTATGGTGTTGTAGAGCTATCTTTAGTTGATTTCTTACTACCCTCTGTTTAACCCATATTTCATTTCGTTCAACATACAATTTCCTTTCATATATTTGAATATCAACATTTAAAATTTATGCTTTAAATGTTGAAACCGTCTGTATTATAAAACCACATATTATCTTACCACATTAACAAGTTATGCAATATTCAGTGTGTAGCAAACGAAGCATGAAGAATCTGATCTTACCAAATGTTAAAATCACTAGCAGCTGTTTCATCTGTATCAACATTATGTAAAGCATTTGCTCTCGCCTTTCTAACTCTTACCTTTTAGATCTGCAAATGTTCTTAACTCCGTTCACCTTTTATACCAATCATGGCGCCGGGAAAAGTTATAGAAATCAGATAAAAAATCAGTTGTGAACGCCTTAATTCATCAAATGGGTCACTTTTATATATTAAAGAATCTGTGGTCAGTCTATTACGTCACATTGGTTTTAAAATATTGTACCCACAGTTCATTTTATTTGAATTTAATATTTCTTTGACATCAATTGGTTTTTGGCAATTGTTAGCTGAAAAAGGGCGCACTCAAAATTGCTAGATATTATTGTCCTCTTTCTTGTTATTACGCATTCCAAGACGTCATATTGACATTTTTCCAAAGTCATCTACCCGAAAGCAATTGTGATATAATTACCCTTCGTAAACAAAAATGCTGCTAAATGCAACTGTCTGGCGGAAAGCATTTTTGCAAGCTGCAATACATCAAATGTTAAAATAACTGTAATACTATATTGAACTACTATATTGTGGTTATTATAATCTCGCATGGAGATATAATGATGTGATAATGTCAAGATTCCTTTCGTGAAGCTTTTAAACAAATTCCGGTATTGTTTTTTGTATTATGTTTAACTCTTATATGCCTTGTTTTCAATATATTCGATTTGCATTTTTCTCAATAAATACGCCAATGAAACTCGCAAGGCTTATATAATTTATAAAAGTATTTAGGTGTATTTTTCCTTTTTGCGGTTGTTATGAAAAAGAATATCGTTAGTTTTCTTAATGCTAAGCAATGGTTTTTTGCTGTCCGCCAGTAAAGTTCTTGACTAACAGTCTTTAAAGGGTTTCAATATTTTCAATTTAAAATAATTAGCTTAGTACTCACCACGTTTTAGCTAAACACATTACTTCAAATTAATAGCCGATGCGCGACAGAGACATTTAGAGTCTCCTTAAACGTTGCATATTAGCGATATTTTGAAAATGTTTTTATACCTCTCCAAAACCCTATCGTAAATCCTGACCTATTTTATAACAGTTTGAAAGCTATTTCGGTCACATTTTCCAAGGAATATATTGCCAAAGAAGTTGAAGGAGAAAATTTTATTTCCCCGATGTGAGATGAAGCAGACCATACTTGAATTATGGGATTTTAAAAATCAATTAAAATAATGCACACAGTGTCTGTTTTTTTTGTGGTTTTATATTCAAAATATATTTATTCAAACAAAAAATATCAATGGGCGTTGATAGAATCTTGTTTATATTGCGGATTAATAAATTATAAATAAATTTTAAATAGGCTTTCTTCTTATTTCAATCCCCAAGGCCAATTCTGAAAAACATTTATGAGCGATCTGTGTTGCACTAATTCGAGTATTACAAATTGATATATTTGTTTCCATTTGTTCTATTTTCTCCTTTCTTCATAAAATTTATGTAGTCAATTTATGTAGATAAACGCAATTCCTAATCTAACTAATGTTCGTTTAGAATTCTAAGATTAGGTAGTGTTATCTCATACAAATATCCGTAAATATTAAACAAATATTCGTAAATTACCTGTCTAATTTAAGATCGTCTTTCTTATTATAAACTTGCCTTTGAAGCGGCTCTCAAGGCTTTTAAGTTAGTAATGTTCAAGATTTCTGTCTTTATGTTTTAATTAAACTGCACACGCGGATGTAAATTTTCTTGTGACGCACATACTTGATTTCAAAGTCTAGATTGAAATGAATGAGGCTTGATTTTGCACAAAAATGTTTCAACTTACGATTATATTTGATCAATGCGTTTGATGTCTGTCTTCCAATCTACTTTCAATCTTATCTTTCCTTACGTAATATGTTTGAGCGGAGCAACAATTCATCTATTTAACAAGTTCCTCTTAAATTTCATTTTAAGGTTGATAAATTCTCTCATAGGTTATCCAATTAATTCTAGCCGGAATACACAATGATATCGTTTTATATCAATCTACAATTCTCACTAACCTTCGTCAATATGCAGTATAATATTGCTTTCACTGACCGAATGTGATTCTGCGAACCATATATTATTTTAACTTGTTGTTAGCTTTTACGATCACAATGAACTTGTGGTAGTATAGCATACTAAAAACAGAAACAGTTATTGTTCACAAAGCTATGCGAACTTTGCATGAAAGGCTGCTCGCTTGTTGACTTAGAAGAATCAACTTTATTATTAGCAGAATTCTTTCGTCGGTTGAATTGGAATGATCACTAATAGCCTGTTTTCCATCACATACACCTTTCCATCCTTTGGGAGTCCATGTATGGTTATAAAATGCGAAAGGGGCGTTTATTCAAAAATGGCGTTTATTCACCAAATCTATTTTCACACGGCGGCGTTTAATCAAAAGGGGCGTTTAATTGGAAGTGGGCGTTTGATCGATCATTTACATTACGTAAAACGTTGAATTTCAGACAATATATACTGAATTTAAGAGTATCTCGGCAGCTTTTGTATATATCTATTGATTCATAACCATACCCGTTTTGTTCAAATTGACAAGTGTTAGTGGTAAATTACAAATTACAAGTACAATTAATGGTATCCTGGATAATCCAACTAATAACTCTCTGTTTAATTTTCGACATGCTAGATTCGCAACTTGCCAACAGACACTTGAAGAATTTTTCTAGAACTTCTGTGATTTGTGTTTTCTTCTGTCAAAACTGGTTTTCGTCCAATAGCCAAGTTTCATATGTAAATGACATATAATTTGCCTTCATCTCTGATCTGTGTAGCTATCTCTTGTATTGTATCTTTGGAAGTTTGTAGTATTTTAAGGTCGGGATAGCTCAGTTGGTAGAGCACTTGCAATTTCGGATTTCTGAGGTTTCTGAGGTTGCGAGTTCATATCCTCCCGTGTGTAACAATGACAAAATTTTTTATTATATCATCTGTATACCTTGCCTGTTTTAACTTTTTCAAAGAAATAGATATGAAGCTACGCAGATCTCTAGTTTTTAGACATCGTTATGAAGTTGACGTTGCTTTAGTTTGATGGAAGAAAAGTTAATCTAAAGAAATCTACATATCTTTTAAGGGTATAAAGCAAGCGCAGCCAGCTTAAACATATATAAGTTAGATTAGTGATGTTGATAGTGATGATGAAGAGTGGTTCGTAAAATGGTTTTTGAAGAAGTAAAAGAATGTGACGCAATAATACAACTTTGACTTCTTTGTAGTGTTCGGATTATGGCGGGAAGTTTTTAACCTCATATGGAAGGTGTTTGGGCACAACAATATTAGAGATCATAATGACTTACTCTACGTACGGTCAGATGTGTTGTTGCCCAGTGATTATTTGATAGCCTTACATAGCATAGTCTGACGATTTATGGGTTACATCTTTGTCATTATTGCAGTGCTTCTGGTCTAACTTGGGATGCGTGTTGTTAGTTTATCAAAGTTAAATTTAAGTTGCTTACTGGCCAAAGTATGCTTGAAATGGTTGAAGATGGTATACGAGCAGGTGTTGGCATGGTGGGAAAGCAATTTGCAAAGTCAAACAACATGTACATGGGTGAAACATATATGAAAGTATGAATATATTTACAAACTATGACAATGCAAAATAATCTTTATGGCAAAGCAACGATGGTACCAAGTACCAATTGATAATTTTAAATGGAATACGGAAATATAGACCGCAGAAAAGATTATGACAGATTACCCATTCCATTATATTAGTCTTAAACAGACTTTAGAAAATTGATTGAAGTTGTTGAAACTCCATAAAGTACTTCAGTTTTCTCAGAATCCACGGTTAAAGCCATATATTGACTTTAATACCAATCTTCATGTACAGGCTAAAAATAAATTAGAAAAAGGTTTTCACAAGAAAAAGTTTTCATGAACAACTCCTTCTTTCGATGTACAATGATGTCTATAAGAACGTTCATAAATTTTGTGTTAGTTAAAGCAAGCAATAGAGTGGATAGCTAATCCAAGGAAATGCAAACATCGAACAATCTTCACTGATGAATTTACATAGAGAGTATTTACTGGAGTACATTTTCATCGCACAAATAGAAGACGAATGTACCAATCTACCCTGCATTTAGCATACTTGAAATTTCCAAAGTAATTAATTATGTACGACTATTGGTACAACTTTCTGAAGAAAAAATATGGTAATTAAATCTCACTCATCAACACTGATATAGACTCCATTGTAGACCAAGTACAAACTTAAGATTTTTAAACTTAAGATTTTTATAAAGATAGTGAAGGAGATATTGATATGATACTACCAAATATAACAAAGACCTTTCATTTTATTCCACGAAAAACAAGAAATTGCTAGGGTGTTTTTAAAATGGGTGCAAAGATCATCTCTGAATTGTCTGCCCCTTGCCCAAAGATGAATAGCTGGCTAGTCTATGGTAATGAGGAGGACATAAGAAAGGCAGGGGTGTTGATGCTGCAGTGTTGCAGAAATCCACCAGACATCAATATTATAAGGATTATGGCTTTGACGCTGTAGAGAGAAAAAACCTGACAGATTCAATAAAAATCGGTCCAATCTGAGTGCCCATTGTTTCAACGAAAATTGCACCAGTGAGGACAGCATTATATATTTTAGGCACTGCACACGTTGTTCCAAATACTATTGCAGTGAGTGTTGTGAGTTTAGTAAGGACATCATTGAGCTTCTCAATGAGAAAGTTGATAACTTTTGGTTCTGTCCGGACTGCACTAAACCTGCTCTAAATGCAATTTTCTTGGACAAAGATATCGAATCTAGATGCAGCGTCTACTTTGAAAAAATTGAATCTCGCCTTGTTTCTCTTGAAGCGTCTCATTCTTTGAACCATTCTTCAATGATCAACATCTAAAACAGCCTTGAGACAAACTCCTCTTTAATTCAGAAATTAGTGGACGATAATTTAAAATTGAATAAGCAAATTTCCCATGTAAAAAATAATTTTAATAATGAATGTATAGACTCTGAACTCTACTCTGAGTAAAAAAATTGTTAAAAATATTGAGGAGCACAACAGGCGCAAAAATAATTTAATTATTTACGGTCTGAAAGAGACTGATTCTGTAAACTACTCTGTGCTAGTATTGGATCTCTTAAAAAGCCAGCTAAGACTAAATATTTGCATAGACGATATTAAAAGCTGTGAAAGACTTGGGACTTTTCAATCCGGTAAAACTCGACCTTTAAAAGTTACTCTTTGTGATTATGGCACAAAAATCTCCATTTTAAAACATAAAAGGATTTTAAAAGAAGTAGATGAAAATATCTATATTAATCAAGACAAGAGCAAAGAAGAAAGAGATCTGTTTAATAAACTTCGAGTTGAAGCTAAACAGAGGGGGCAGAAGATAGTTTGGGGGAATGGGTCTACAGAGTAAGAGGACCACCGTGGGATCTGTTTGTGAAACAAATAAGAAAACAGCCCTCTTCAAAATAAAATCTTGGAATAACAAAGCCAGAAGACTAAGGAATTCTCATCCTCCTTTCTCTTTAGCATTTTGTAACATTCGAGGTTTACGAACAAATTTTACGGATGTTGAAGCTTTTTTGTTCGAAAATAAACCGGATGTATTAGCGCTTTGTGAATCTAATCTAAATGCTGGTATATCTTCGAATGATTTCCTTGTTCCTGAATATCTTCCTTTGTTTAGAATGGATTCCTCCATTCATATGCATGGTCTAGCAGTTTATGTTAAGGAAACGTTACCATTATCTAGAGAAATTGACCTGGAAGACCCCGACCAACCTTTCATGTGTTTTCGTTTGTCTCTTCTTCATTCAACTAGTTTTCTATTTTTCCTCTATCGCTCTCCATCTTCCCAAGACTGTTCTGTTATCAAATCAGTCTCAAAGTCCGCTGATTCAGCTATTCTTAAACATTGCTCAAACAACATCTTTATATTTGGTGACTTCAACATTCACCATAAACAATGGCTAAAATTCTCTAACGGAACAAGTAGCTCTGGTGTTGAAACCTATAACTTTGCAGTATCTCAGTCTCTCTCGCAATTAGTTGATTTTCCAATCCGCATTCCTGATCAATCCAGTCAATCGCCTTCCTTGTTGGATTTATTTTTAACCTCTAACCCGGACATCTGTAAATTATCTCATGGCGCTCCTTTAGGTCGGTCTGACCATGTTGTTATATCGGTCAAAGTTAACTTCAATAGACAAGTTTCTCGTGAACATCCCATGCATAGAACCTATTTTAGATATGATCTTGCGGATTGGCAAAAATTTCAAGCACACATTCAGTCTGTCCCTTGGAAGGAAATTCTTTCCAACTCAGCTGATGATTGTGTTAATGAAACTACTTCAATAATATCTGAAGCAATAAGATTATTCGTTCCTTCAAGGAAATATCAGATAAACCTTATTCTTCCTCTTGGTTTTCACCAGCATGTGCTGCAGCCATAGCCCATCGTAATCATTTCTTTCATTGCTACCGACGTCATCCGACTGATCTTAACAGAAAATTGTTTATTGTCTCTCGCAATAACTGTAAATATGTTGTTCGTAAAGCAAAAACTGTTTTTGCTGAAAGAACTAAAGATCATATCAATTAAAAAAAAAAATAGGTTCATGTAAATTTTGGCGTATCATTAAAAATGTCCGGGGCAATTCCAATTCTAAATCATCTGTGCCTCCACTATTCAATGGTCCTGAAGTCATTAATTTATTTAAGGATAAAGTTGAACTATTTGCTAAACTCTTCAGTTCTCATTCTACCCTCAATGATTCTGGACACGATCTCCCATATTTCACCTCCAAAACTGACCAGACTTTACAGGATTGCTTTATATCTCCGGATAACGTTTCCAAGATAATTTCCAAAATGGATTCCACTAAAGCTACAGGACCTGATGGAATTCCTGTAATTGTTCTTCAGAAATGTTCTACCGAGTTATCTCCTGTTTTGTGTGCTGTTTACAAAAAGTGTTTGGATGAATCTTGTTTTCCTTCATCCTGGAAATTTGCCTCCGTTATTCCAATTTTTAAAAATTGTGGTGAACGTTCTAATCCTAGAAATTATAGACCGATTAGTCTCATTTCCATTTTAAGCAAAGTTTTTGAGACTTTACTTAACCAGACCTTAGTGGAATTTATTGAAAAAAATAATTTGTTTTATGATTCGGGTTTTGTTTTGGTCGTTCCACTGCTGATGTTTTGACAGTTATAACTGAACGTTTTTATCGTGCCCTTGATGTTTCCGGTGAAGCGCGAGCAGTTGCTCTTGACATCACCAAGGCATTTGATAAAGTCTGGCATCTGGGTCTATTGCATAAACTCAGAGCATTTGGTTTAAAAGGTTCCTTTTTCAAAATTATCTCTTCCTTCCTTTCCAACCGTAGACTCAAAGTTGTCCTTAGTGGTCATTCATCTTCAACTTTTTCCATCAATGCTGGTGTTCCACAAGGATCAGTTCTTGGACCAACCCTGTTTCTACTCTACATAAACGATCTCCCAGACAATTTATCATCCAAAACCATTATTTACGCTGACGATTCCACATTGTATTCCTGTCTTGATAAATCAGATGATTGTGATAAGGTTAATTTGGCCTCTGTTTTCAATAAAGATCTCAATTCGGTAGTTGAATGGGGTAAGAATTGGCTGGTTAATTTCAATACATCTAAAACTAGTCTTCTTTCCATTAATCATTTCAAGCAAGCATATTTACCTCCAATTTTGATGAATGGTTCTCATTTGCCTGAAAACAATTCATTTCGCCTTCTTGGTCTCATATTTACAAGCGATCTCTCATGGCGTTCATACATTGAAACCATTGCAAAATCAGCTGCCATAAAGGTTGGTTCTCTTTTACGAGAAATGAGTTACCTCACCCCTGAGTGTATCCTTTACCTGTACAAATCGTCAATACGTCCTTGCATGGAATACAGCTGCCACATTTGGGCAGGTGCTCCTGCGAATTGCTTGAACTTGTTAGACCGTGTTCAACGGCGTGTTTGCAACGCAATCGGCGCAAACTTATCTTCGAAACTGGACTCCCTATCACACCGGCGAAACGTAGCTTCTCTTTGTCTTTTCTACAAGTTTTTTTATGGACGTTGTTCAAGCGAACTATCATCTCTTACACTTTCTCCCAGAATTTTTCACCGTACAACTAGGTTTTCGTCATCTTCTCATCAATGGACTGTTTGCATTCCAAACTGCCACAGGGAATTCTATAAGAACAGTTTTTTCCCGCGAACATCCAGACTTTTGGAACTCCCTTCCTTCTACATGCTTTCCATCGGTCTATAACCTTCAACTGTTCAAATCAAACGTTCATCGATATCTGAAAATTGCGTCATTTCCCTGTAACTTTTCTAGCTCTTTACACTCAAGTGGCTTTTAGGGCCTTGTTCTGAGCAACTACAATAAAAAAAAGAAAAAAAGATAAGAGAACACGATGCGAAAAGCATAACAACTGCACAGTGGATATTACGAAGAATGCACTAAACAGCACGTATGACAAAGTGCATAACGTAGATAAAATACGGCCATCATAGCTTAGCTGGTGCTTAACAGTACATAACGTAGACAACGTTGGCATACGGGAATAACCTAGATATAGTCAATACGAGGAAAGCGCGGGAATTATAGCTAAGATGCTGCAGCTTAAAAGAAAATGGAAACGATTATGATTTATGCAAACAAATTACTATCATATTTGGAATTGGGATAAAACACTTTTGTACGAGATAGAAAAAATGATGCTAGAAGGCGCTTAATCTGGCTATTAAAGCTTATTAGGTAGATAAAAACAAGCTTTAATAGCCGGATTAAGCGCTTGGTCAACTTGTCAACAATTTGAAACTAACTTTCTGGTGTATGGACAGATTGTGTTTAGACTAAATTTAGGTTTCAAATTTCGGTTGGTGCCTCGAATACATCGTTAGATGATGCAAGCTTTTCTGCATTTTCGACAATACATTTATTAGATAAATGAACGCAATGGATCTGTCTTTGAGTAGCAATAACATGAAACGTAATATTCATCCTGTTTTACCTAAGATTCCAATCAGAGGGGGGTATATAGTGTGAAAAACAAGCCATGAAAAAGAAATTTATTTTGAAACTTACTGCTAAAAAGGATTGTCTGGATTACAACAATTCCATCGGATTTAGTAAGAATCTGCTTCAACCGGAATCGGAAACAAAATCCAAACAATGTCGAACCCTATCCAAAACGAGGAACGTGCAATTTCTGTGGGATAAACGTAGAAGTAACGTGGAAGAAACGTGATATGAACGAGAGAAGAACAAAGAAAGAACGTCGAAGTCAACGTATAATTATAACGAATTTTGTAACAATATAATAAAGGTGCCATTTTTAATATTTTCCGACTCCACAAAAAGAGATTAGATTGTTTGAGAATACCTTACAGAAACTAACACCATAGTTGATAAGAAAGAATTGGCAGGTACTCCTGGATTATGGTCATTGATTACTGAAAAGAACACAAAGAAAATAAGAGGCCCAAAAGCAGAATGGAAGAATATTCTCAAACCAATGAGATAGTAAAGGTGTATCAGCAGTTATCTCTTCAGACCGAATGAGAATGACAATCCCTTCAGACCGAAATGAGAAAAGTTAATTCATCAGAAAACTCGTTTAATCGCCTTGCCACCATTTATTATTTTTTAACAGACAAATACCGTCTGGAGGATTGCGCTAGTTTAGTATTTAATTTTAAACATTTTACAAAAATTATCATTGATTAAAATAAATATCGGTAAAAGTATTCATTATTAATATAAGACATTATTTCACTTTTATTGGAGGTTTTGTCCATCGCACAAAATTCAAAAAACACAGCACGGGTAGTCAACATTATATGAATGCTATTATTCCGGTACATTATTCGTGCACACTAAACGTATTAAGATAAGCGAAATAATGAATTCAGACACAACCATGCGAAATATTGAATACATATACAACCATGCGAGATATTGAATGCATATACAACCATGCAAAATATTGAATGCATATACAACCATGCGAAATAGTGAATGAAGATACAACCATGCGGAATATTGAATACAGATACAACCATGCGAAATATTGAATACAGATACAACCATGCGAAATATTGAATACTGCTACAATCATGCGAAATATTGAACACAGATACAACCATGCGAAATATGGAATGCATATACAACCATGCGAAATAGTGAATGAAGATACAACCACGCGGAATATTGAATGCATATACAACCATGCGAAATAGTGAATGAAGATACAACCATGCGGAATATTGAATACAGATACAACCATGCGAAATATTGAATACAGATACAACCATGCGAAATATTGAATACAGATACAACCATGCGAGATATTGAATGCATATACAACCATGCAAAATATTGAATGCATATACAACCATGCGAAATAGTGAATGAAGATACAACCATGCGGAATATTGAATACAGATACAACCATGCGAAATATTGAATACAGATACAACCATGCGAAATATTGAATACAGATACAACCATGCAAAATATTGAATGCATATACAACCATGCAAAATAGTGAATGAAGATACAACCATGCGGAATATTGAATACAGATACAACCATGCGAAATATTGAATACAGATACAACCATGCGAAATATTGAATACTGCTACAATCATGCGAAATATTGAACACAGATACAACCATGCGAAATATTGAATACAGATACAACCATGCGAAATATTGAATACAGATACGACCATGCAAAATATTGAATAAAGATACAACCATGCGAAATATTGAATACAGATACAACCATGCGAAATATTGAATGCATATACAACCATGCGAAATATTGAATACAGATACAACCATGCAAAATATTGAATACAGATACAACCATGCAAAATATTGAATACAGATACAACCATGCAAAATATTGAATACTGCTACAACCATGCAGAATATTGAATACAGATACAACCATGCGGAATATTGAATACAGATACAACCATGCGAACCATTGAATACAGATACAACCATGCGAAATATTGAATACAGCTACAACCATGCGGAATATTGAATACAGATACAACCATGCAGAATATTGAATACAGATACAACCATGCAGAATATTGAATACAGATACATCCATGCGGAATATACACCTATCCGAGCTCGCGCGCTACCATTTTTAATTTTGTGCACGTCGAATACTTGGCACTAACTATAGGGGTAAAACAACAAGCGATTTCACAAAGCTCAGTCAAAATTATATTGAGAAGACTGACAAGTTGGCAAGAAAAGTTATTTAATTACGATAAAAATAAAAAAAAATGCCAAAAGATAATTGTGCTGTTATTGGATGTTCCAACACTACCTACAAACCCAACAAGTGGAAAGCTGAATCATGTGAGAAATATGTTGAAATTTTAAAAAAGAACTGTTATTGTGAAGTACCTTTCAAGCTGTTTTGTTTTCCTAGCACCGTTAGGAACTGTAGAGATAGACGTAAATTGGTGCGATTATTGAGAAGGGAAACATCTTCAAACACTAAATTGGAGCTTGCCTCCCATTTGAATCTTTGGAATCTTCAAAATTTCAATTTGGAATTTTCACAACCGTCTGCTCAAACACCTTTATCACAATGATCAGGCTGCTATCAACAGTTCTGGGTGGAGCATTAGTTGTTTGGCTCCCACGCAAACTTATCTATCAGCATATGATGCCTGAACATTTTAAAAAGTCAGGTTGTTCAAAATGCAGAGTGATAATTGACTGTTCTGAGGTGTTTATCGAGAGACCAATGTCCTTGTATTGCCAGGCTGCAACATGAAGCAATTACAAGCATTACAACACCTTCAAATTTTTTATTGGAATTTCGCCAAATAGATTTATAACATTTTTATCAGATGCTTACCCAGGATGATGCTCAGACCGATTTGTCATTAATGATAGTGATTTTGTACATGTGATGGTTGATAACTTAAATTTGATTTGTTGTTTTTACAGTCAAATAATAGATTCTATCATTAATATGGTAAGTTTGTAATTATTTGAAGGTTTTTTGACATTTTGAACTGCTGTCCTCTCTTGAAACTTGATCGTTTCGGAAGAAAATCTTCTTTATATACTATAGTATATATATATATATAACTAAAATTTTATTAGTTTTTATGATAATGATATGGTATGTGTACACATAATAAGTGGCGACCATTCCACTTTATTATTTTTTAAAACTGGTGAGTAAAAAATTGTCAAAATTTTAACTTTATGTTTTTAGTTTCTTTTGCCCTTGAAAAGAAGAGAAGTTTCTTATTTTGCCCAATTTGACCCTTCAACCATAAGAAACTGGGTTTCTTATAATAAAAAAAGGTTTATTGGTTTTGATCAATTTAGACCATTAAAATTACAAATAAATCTCATTGTAGTGAAAAGAAGTAGCTAAAGAAAGTATTTAAAAATGTACAGAATCTTAAGTGAAAAGATTTATTGCTTTATGACGACTGAAACTTGTAACATGCGTTCATTTGCCTGAGGTAGGCTTCATTTAGTAGGATTCATTTGCTGTTTATTGTGATTTCGATTTTGTTTCGACCCCCATAGTTAGCACCCAGACTCTTTTATCCGCGTTTTTCGGCTGCCGGCAGTGCGAGCGCGGATAGGTGTATTGAATACAGATACAACCATGCGAACCATTGAATACAGATACAACCATGCGGAATATTGAATACAGCTACAACCATGCGGAATATTGAATACAGCTACAACCATGCGGAATATTGAATACAGATACAACCATGCAAAATAATGAATGAGGATACAACCATTCGAACCATTGAATACAGATACAACTATGCGAACGATTGAATACAGCTACAACCATGCGGAATATTGAATACAGATACAACCATGCAAAATAATGAATGAGGATACAATCATGCGAACCATTGAATACAGATACAACCATGCGAACGATTGAATACAGATACAACCATGCGAAATATTGAATAAAGATACAACCATGCAAAATAATGAATGAAGGTACAACCATGCAGCATATAGGAACCGCATCTTTATCCAGTGCATTAGTAGGCTCCTGCTTGCATGTTAGTGATTCGCCAATCAAAGGACTCCAAATATTCATGTAAACGTTAGTTCGTTGAAAAAATGTGTCAGCGAATATTTGCGAAAAGAATCTGGAGTCGAAGAAATCAAGAAAATTTTATCTGATGTGGAAAGTGAAAACCAGGTCGAAGAAATTGAACCCGAAAAAATTACACCATATGATGCTCTAATCATTATTGACAAGTTGATTAATTTGAACGATCTTGCTTCTCTTCGATTAAAGAGAGGCTTGAAATTGTTCAAATAAACAATAAAAAACAAAATACAATTAAACACAACTACAAGTAATACAACCGCTGTACGATTAAAGCGTTGGTAGCATTTAATTCTTCATTTTGTGTTGATTTTGTTCATTATATTTATTGATATATTTTTCTTCATGTAGAAAATAAAAGCGTTTAAATAACCTTTTCATTTGTTTTTCCATGTCCTAATATAGCCAGGACCTACGTTACACTCAAATTCCATTTTTTTAGAAGGGCCTATTATCGAAATTAGAGCTCGTATTACAAACTTTCTAAAAGACGGACACTTCTAATTAGCGGACACTAACTCGATTCCCCGATGGTGTAATAGATGGTTTTCAATATTGAAAACAGACACAACCATGCGAAATATTGAATACAGACACAACCATGCAAAATATTGAATACAGATACAACCATTGCGAACCATTGAATACAGATACAACCATGCGAAATAATGAACACAGATACAACCATGCAAAATATTGAATACAGA
The DNA here is from genome assembly GCA_963930725.1 of Candelabrum cocksii. Classification (NCBI taxonomy): domain Eukaryota; kingdom Metazoa; phylum Cnidaria; class Hydrozoa; order Anthoathecata; family Candelabridae; genus Candelabrum; species Candelabrum cocksii. Next base: position 11,740,236 of record OZ005674.1, on the reverse strand, counting down.
AACAACCATGCAAAATAGTGAATACAAATTCAACCATGCAAAATAGTGAATACAGATACAACCATGCAAAATATTGATTACAGATACAGCCATGCGAATTATTGACTACAGATACAACCATGCAAAATATTGAATACAGATACAACCATGCAAAATATTGAAAAGAATATCATTCTACATCGCAATAATACAATTTAACAACAAATTAATATTATTCAAATTCAATTTCAACCACAAACTTCCCAAGACACATAAACCCGACAAGATGTATATTATACATCGTATAAAGCATAAAAGTTCAATGAAAATTTCATTATAAACTATCCATAATTCCTGCGATATTTTCTTATAAAATTTGCCCTCTTATTGACATTTTTGCAACAAAAGTTTTTGCAAGTATTAAAAACACTTCGATTAATGCATTCCTGTGCGTAATGATTTCCACAACGACTTGGGATCTTCTCAGGTCCTTTTATCTTGTAAACAATATCAACGCACCACAGCCTTTTACATCTCGTGAAGAATTGATCGTTTATACATTGTTTTCTATTGCTCCATTGGACGCAATATTTCGGCATACGAATCTTTGATAGACAAAATTCTTTTGAACAATTTTTATTCTCAAGCAAGTTTTTGACACAATGAATGAATTCCCGACCACATATTTTAGCTAAAAACAATCATGAATATGATATAAAAAGAAGTAACATGCAAATGTTCCAGTTCAACAAAAACGACATTAAATATTGCAGTAGTAGTAGTACTTGTAATATTATGGCATTTTTCAGGAAAACAGGAATACATTGATCTCAACTGGAATATATCGCTCTCTGTAAGAATTTCCCCACTTAATATAATTGACTCGTCAAGTGTTCCGTTTTCGTGCTTGGCAACAATTGTTGGTAATGTACTGTTTATCGAAAACTCGTTACTAAATAAAATATTTAAAACTATGTATACTTCCTAATAAAATTTTAAATTAACAAAAACAGCATTAAAATAAAACCATACTTTGTGTAATGCATAATGGACTTGTAGTCGTATGGCGATGTATAATTATCCCAAAAAGCAGGGTTGAATTTATTGAAATTTGGTTTTGCGTCTAAATATTCACATAGACTATTATTGCTCCTGTTATTAAAGATATTTACTATCATTTCTCGTAAATATCTTCTAAAAATGTTATAAGAAGTCAATAATTACAATTCAGGCATCTTTGTTTGCGATTTTGTTTTAAAAATATATGTGGTTAATCTTATATTAAAGGGGTGTGTTATTTGACGAATTTCACGATGGCAATGCGGTACGGTGCTTAAAATATGTTGAGTAGTATCAAAATCCGGAATATAAAAAAAAAATTCACATTGCACCCCCCCCCCCCCTTATCTCCCATGTACATGCCCCCTGAAAAGGGGGTATCCATAAATTTACCAAAATATGAGTTTTTAAGCTTCTTTACCAAACTAGATGTATTTTGGCGGTATTTTTGGTGATCCTATATGAGTTTTCGGGTCTGTGAGTTCAAATATGTCATTAGAAATAACATCCCATAATCCAATATCGTGGTAACCCAATATAACGGCCGAAATGGCACCTAGAATGGGTACTTTCGTAGATTTTGACCCAACATGGTCATGTAATATGTGGAATTATAGGTTTTTGGGGGTGTAGCAAACGAATTTATGATTGTTTCAAACAGAAAATAAACAAATAACAATATATTTTCAAAAATGCGACATATTATGCAATTCAATACAAAACAAAGTGTTCAACTCTTTGTTAGATTCATGCTGTCAAACACAGAATTTAAATCAATCATCGTAACATTTCCTTTGCAACTCAAATAACTCAGGTAAGCTTTCAGATTTGCTCCATAAACAGAAAATGACAACTTTTTATGGTCTTTCAATAAACGAAAAATGTCACTTTTTAACTGAGAGTGAGTGTCATGGGCATATCTGATCCCGAGATACAACTGCTCCTGTTTCTCAATCTCTGTTATATTACTGTTTAAAATCTCATCCACATTAGAGTCCTTCGTAAAAGGACCACCTTGTTTTTCCAGCTCGTTCAAATCATTATTTCGCCTTTTACCAAGTGCTACATTAGCTATTTCTTTGTTGGTGAGACCCTGTTGTTACAAATGCTTCTGCTGCTTATCCCAGCCTTTCACTATGGCGTGTATTGTAAACTTTAAAATCTTGCCATATTCTCGGAATGAACCAGAAGATTGCATTCTATCAAGTCCTGTGATTTGACCTTTACTTGAACAGTGGATGCACACTTCAAGTTCTTGGCGCCTCGTTGTTTGAGTTTATAATTTATGAATCCAACCGCCCATTCCGAATACATATTGCGTATAGGGGCACTTTCTAGTTTTTCCGAATCCATTCATGACAAAGCAATCACCGATGCCTCATCCGAAAAGCAAAAAACAAATATGTCCCCTTTTTGGCGTTGGAAACCATCTGCAAGTTTCGGTAATAACATAGTAAGAACCTTGATTACTTCAGGACGTGTGTCTTCAATTGCTTCACTAAGTGACGTAAAGATATCATGGCAGTATTTTGTCTGGTTGAAGCGTTCCAGATAAATGAAGTTGAATGCAGGGTGTTTGAGATTGAGCAAAGCCTGAGCATCGGTTTCACGAAGATTTTCATTCAGTGTTTAGAAAGCTTCTGTTAGCTTTGAATACTTAGTTTACTATAATACATAGTTTTTGATGTAGTGAGGGATAGAAAAGGCTCTACCAGTTGCAATCCAATCAGTGCTCCTAAAACGCACATTACCCTCGTAAAATCTAGGTCCAGAAAACATCTTACAATACAAGCGAGTTGGTTTGTTACTTGTTCAAACTTTTGTAGAAATCTATTCACGTCGTGAAGATGATGAACAACAACGGCGCAGCTGAGTGTTAATCGATTAAATCTTTCGTCTTTTAAACTTACGGAAAGATTATTTTTCGGTGGTATGAAGACATCAAAATCCACTGCTTCGTTCCAGGGCTTATAATCAAAGTCGTGGTTTATGAGCCTTGTTATGCAAGTGTTAGCTCTGTCACACTTGAATGTGTATTACTTGCTGAAACGAGAAATTTTGAATAGATTTTGTCCTTTCCAAGAGCGTTCTCTATCTTTACCCATAAGCTTGTGATTATCCTATTGAACATCAACGTTGGATGCACATTACAGAAGAAGCGATCAAAGATGTGCTCTGTCTCAAGTCTTTCATCTACAAGTTTCTCTACCTCTAGATTGTGCAAAGTTTGATTAGTAAAAATAAAGTCAAGTATTTCAAACAGAAGCTTGGTGCTGACTCCATTTGCAGCTAATAACATATTCAACACTGCAATCTTCAGTTCTGCGAGTCTCTGATGCTTGTTGAAAGCATGGAATGTTGAAACATTCCATTTACCGTTACACCCTGAACTGAGAAGGACCCAGCTTCTTACTTTTTTGATCCGTCGTCTGCATAGATAGCCACATATTTATCATTGCTGTTCATCATCTCTTTTACAATTGCATGCAACGCCAAAGTTTCTAAACTTTGTCCCGCCTTTTTCACGATGCCTTTATCAGGCAATGTATCTCTGTCTATCTCATTGGGAGACTCATTATGAAGTTTCCATTTTAGACTAAAAACTTTATAAACAATGGTCACAACGGTTGAAGCCGTCTGAGTTTCTGACATGTGGTTGACGCTTTTTAACTTGTCTATTGCCTCATAAATCTCTTGACACAACGCACTTTTTGTTGCCCTAATTGCATGTTACGATACTGTGCTGGCATGTCATCATATTCATCAGATATACTGAGACCAAAATTAAGCTTTTGTTTCTTCCTGCGTCCTCTTGAAACTTCCTCAGAATCACTTGCTTCATACTCGCTTCCGTTTTCTTCAGCTGACTGTTTGGAGAAGCCACTTACCTCTTCTTTCTCTTCCAAGCATGTTTTTTCTAAGGCAGCCATCTGGTGCAAGCTATCAATACTGTGCATATTATGTCTACGTCGCTCCATAGTTTTAGTCCATTTTTTGTCGACAAACGTCTCACAGTACACAATTCTCAAAAATCGTTAATCTTCAAGAAAGTCCATCTCTGTAGCGGTCATCTTTACTCCGTGAAAAGCTTCAAGTCTTTTCCTAGCAATTTTATTCTCACAATATATATCAAACAGCTCCGAACAGTCATCATTGAATTTTTCCACTGACTCAAAATATTTCAGATTCTTGCGATCTTTTCGTGTTTGGTATTTATTCATCGAAATAGCATATAGTTCCAGTATTTTTGACTTAACATGGAAGCCGCCTGTTCTTTAGTTCTAGCATTTTTTCCTGCACGATCATTTATCATATATCATCCCGCATATCATATTTTCAATGATGTCTTGATGTTTTGTTGGCAGTATTTTGAAAGTCCGTTTCCTCTGTGTAGGTCTTAGAGCTCAAAATTCTCTTTGCAGAATATCTCGTTGGTTGTTTTGAAGCACTCATTATTCAATTACTCATTATTCAATTTATTTAATTTTTCAGAAACTTCTGAAAGATAATTTTTCTTTTAAGATTAGAAAAAATGCACTGTGATGGATTTGAGAAAGCATAAACAACGATTTATAAAATAGGGTATTACAAAACACAATGGAAAAATAACAAGCATTGACCATAGTATAAATATGATATATATTCAGAGTCATTACGCATTCCAGGAAAGAATAAACCCAATTTTAAGATTAAATTCCGATTCTACGCCCTTGAAAACAAATAATTCGACATATTATATTCAATATTTGGTTAAAATTTACAAAAGTACCCATTCCAGACACCATTTCGGCCTCCATATTCGATTACCAACATAGTGGATTTTTGCACGTCATTTCTAATACCATATTTGAACTCTCAGAACCCAATAGGCCATATATAAGTACGATGAATACGCATGTATTGTGGGTGAAAAGGCCAAAAATCTCATATTTTAGTGAAAATAGAGGTACCCATTTTTAGGGGGCATGTACAGGGGGTAAGGGGGGTCCAATGTGAATTTTTTTATATTTTCCAGATTTGAATACATCTCCACAAACTATGAGCACCGCACTGTAAGAATCGACAATTAACACCTCTTCCCCTAATTATATGTTTAATAAACGATACGCGAGTTCCTACGTGCTAATATGTGGTATTTAAAAATTTAAAATAAATACCTTCCAGGATGTTTTCAAAATTAACTTGTACATGTTGGTCTCTATCTGGCCTGGAATGCTCATGGAATAATCCCAAAGTATGCATCAATTCATGGGTTACGATATAGTTGAAAAAACATCCTTCGTTTGTAATATTATTGTTTGGCTTTAACCATAAAAACTGTATCAATGGCGTATCCAATTTACCCACAAATGTCATACACCTAATAACGAAAGGAATATGTCATAATCGGATGCCTATACACTTTCTTTGTATTTGGTAATATCGATAAGACCAACACTACACACGCCCCTCTTGTCAAAATACATTTAAAACATTTTAAACCAAGCATAAACACTGTGTAACAAGGTATCATTTTAACAAGAATCTATGAAAGTATAGAGTTTGTCTTTACTGGACAATATTATTGAGTAAGAGAATTTACTGATAGTTTTTGTTATGCTTTTCTAGTTAGAATCTTACCCTGTTCCGTAAACAAAACGAATGCGGTTAGGTTCTTCATCACTTTCAAAGAACTGAATGCAAGGTACAGCATCTTCAATGTACCGCATAGCTTTGTGAACAATAGCTGTTTCGTTCTCGTCTAAATTCATCACAGTACTTATATATATTTCCATTAGCATTTCAACACAACTTCAGTAAAACCACTTACTGTATTCATTCAAAAACGAATATGGTACTCGCACCGAACCATTTACTTTTGGCCATAAGAAAGAATCTTGTTTTATTGCACCTCTTCGCTTTCGACGCAGGTTAGTAGTATTTTCAGTTTTGTTCACAACGATATCATTGTGCATGCCGGCTAAATCATTATTAAAAAACTTGTTAAAAAATAATATGCTTGATTTTATCTTATAAAAAACATCAAAAACATATGAACCGATAAAAGAGTTGAATTTAGAAATTTGATAATAAATATACACTGTTCTTATTTTTAAGTTATTTTCTCGGTTATTATATTGGCAATTGAGTTTTTGAAAACATGCTTTTACCATTCCAGTTGATTCTCCATATTTCAGGCGGATCATTTTCATCAAATATCCCTATAAATAACGTACATTTTAGTAACATTTTGAACTGAATTCATGCAAAACTCACGTAAATTACTTTGAATTGGCTGAGCATCCGCCTGGTGAAACCATACATTTCCTGGAAAAAACAAACAACTCTATTAGAAGGAAAATTGCGTATCTTAAAACTAATACTATCAAATCGTTGATAGGATTTCTCCAACCATATAACTATAAAATATTTAGACAAAGAGGGAACAATTGTTTTGAATGACGATATAATATTTCCATTTAAAATACCAACATTTCCAACATCGTCTATACAATTAAGTAGAATATTTCAAATGATTAACAGTTCAAAAACTATTAATAGTAAACTACAATAAAAAAATTGGAAACCATATAAGCGTTATCATAAATAGGTAACTGTAGCTTAGTGGTTAGTGCATTCAACCCACAAAATCAAACGGTGCTGGTTCGAAACCCAGCTCGGACATATTCTGATTTCTGAGTTACAATTGAGTTATTGAGCGGAACTCATTGCGTAATGCAAGCCTAGCTCAAATGGTGGGTTGTCTGGTGAAGCGACTTTGTAGGTGCAAATGGGTGCCCTAAATACGCCAGGACCTAAACCTTGGGATAAGAAAGCCACTTTTATATGTGGAGAGTCCCGTAAAAACCCCATTATTATTATTATTATTATTTATTATTATAAAAATCCACGTGGTTCATGAGATCAAATTTTTCCTTAACTATCGAGGTAATTTTTGCTATCTTTAGTTGATTTCTTACTACCCTCTGTTTAACCCATATTTTATTTTGTTCAACATATAATTTCCTTTCATATATTTGAATATCAACAGTTAAAATATATGCTTTAAATGTTGAAATCGTCTGTATTATAAAACCACATATTATTTCACCACATTAACAAGTTATGCAATATTCAGTGTGTAGCAAACGAAGCACGAAGAATCTGATCTTACCAAATGTTAAAATCATTACCAGCTGTTTCGTCTGTATCAACATTATGTAAAGCATTTGCTCTCGCCTTTCTAACTCTTACCTTTTTAGATGCTGCAGATGTTCTTAACTCCGTTCACTTTTATACCAATCATGGCGCCGGGAAAAGTTATAGAAATCTGATAAAAATCAGACTTGTCTACGCAAAAACAATTGTGATATAATTACTTTTTGTTAACAAAAATAAGTATAATACAGTTGTCTCGCATCGAAACCATTTTTTGCAGGCTGCATTACATCCAAGGATAAAATGACTGATACAAGATATTTGTGACAAGATTTTTTTAATCAAGTTTATAACAAATTTGGGTTTTGCTTATACTCATATATAGTTTGTTTTTTGACTTGCATTTCCATCAATGAATACGCCAATGAAATTTGTAGTTTCGGAAATTCTATGTAGAACTACGCTTACCCTGTACACCAAACACGGCGCCACGAAAACTTATAGTAATCAGATCAAAATTAGACTCCGAGACATCATATCGACATACATGCAAAATTTGTCTACGAAAAACAATTGTGATATAATTACACTTCGTAAACAAAAAAAGTATAATACAGTTGTCTCGCATGAAATCAATTTTTGCAGGCTGCAATACAACCCAGAATAACTGGAAAACTACATCGAACACCATATTACGGTTATTAACTAACACGCATACATGAACAAATATGATGAATCACCAATGAAATATGCTTTTTCCATTTTAGACAGAATTTATCATAGGGATTTTATCAGGTATAACCTTTATTACTATATCTTTTCGAAATATTGCTAATATGCAACGACTAAAGAGACTCTAAACTCTGTCTCGCATCAGCTATTAAGTTGAAGTAATGTAGCTGAAACGTAGTGAGTACTAAGCTAATTGTTTTTAATTGAAAATATTGAAACCCTTTAAAAAGATTGTTAATCAAGAACTTGTCTAGTCGGCAACAGAAAACTATTCCTAAACGTTAAGAAGACTAACAATATTCTTTTTCAAAGCAATTGTAAAAAAGAAAAATTCACCTAGATACATCATCATTATGTAGAAAAATATACAAATCTCGTAAAGTTATACAAAAACAAAAAGGCAGCGTAATCGTAATTACAACAAGGAATGTAGAAATGTGTGAAAAGTAGGTTGCAGAATGGATAGGACGCAAGGTAAATGAATGTTAACCAGCTTATACAGAAATAGAAATATAATAGTGTTTGAGTTGGATGTTAAGTTTGGGATTCATCCAATTAACGTGCAAGGCTCTTTTATTTTTAGTTCAAAGTTATTGTAAGTCGTGTCAATAATGATAAAGGAATCTTTAAAGAATGAAGTGAAATAGTTTGTCTATTTTCTTTGTTCTGATGATGGCTAGATCTTATCCGAAGCATGTTAACAAAAGTAAAAAGTTGTTTATCTCTTTATCTGTAATTCCCCCAAAAAGTATTATTTTCTTGTTTCTTCAATATATTTCATACAGTTTTATGAATTGAAAACATGTCATTTCTGAGTATTATGTCATGTTATCTGATACAATTATCCGTCAATAATGAACAAATATCCGTTACAAATTACCTGTCTAATTGAAAACCGTTTTTTATTATAAACTTGCCTTTGAAACGGTATTGACATTTAGGTTAGTGATGTTTAGAATTTCTGTATTTATGTTTTAATTAAATTGTACACGCGGATGTCCACACGCTGAATTTCAAAGTATAGATAAAAATGAATGAGATTTTGCAATAAATCGTACTTTTAAATTACAATTGGGTATGATCAATTCGTTCCGATAGTTGTCTTCCAAGCTACTTTCCTTCCTAAAATAATGTACCAAAATTATTATTTTTATAAATTTATTAAAATAATTTTAAATATTGATTCAATCATCAAGATAATTATGATGTCGGAAATGTTGTTGTCAAAGTTATTTTGAATGTGTTGACATTACATGACATTACATTTTACATTACGACAGGACATGAATTATATTGAAGAACAGGAAGATTATTCCATAAGTTTGAGATTCGGTTTGCAACGAAATTTAGCCTTGTATTTAATCGACAGCAATACATTTTAATTCGATGGGGATGTCCACGGACGAAAACCTATTTGCTTCTTACTAAGAAAATTCTTTATAGCTTTCCAACAAGCTGTTTTTGACTAATTTCGGTGTTTGATGTTGTCAAGGTAATTTTTTCCTTCTTTGCTTGCTATATATCGACAAAAGTCATTCACGGCCATTCGGATCAATAACGACAAAAGTCATTCACGGCTATATTACTATTAACGTCGATTGATAAGTTGGTCTGCCGTTTATACAAAAGGAAAAATGGTGGAAATTTTGTTGATAAGTGTGTGGTAAACCTATGGTAAAATACATCTACTTTGATGGTGTAGGACCAATCATTAGGTTTTCTCATCAAGAACATTCACCAAATGGTTCTTGATGGCCCGATTCTGCCGTTCACACAAACTATTAGATTGGAGATGATATACTGATGTAATGCATTGGTCAGTACCGGTCATCTTATGCAAACTTTCGTTCACAAACTTTCTTGCCTGATCATTAATCTGAATTTTACAAACAACCACGACAAAATATAATCTCATAAAGAATTGAACAAAGTTGGGAGCATTTCTTTGAAACAGTTTCCACCTCTGGCCATTAGGTAAAATGACCGTTAGTCTCCGATGTTGTATAACCACAATTTTGACACGAAGGCGCTATAAAATGAAACTTTCTTCATTTCCCCCTGCTTCTGTCATTGGTCGCACGTTTTTATAATTTTTTAAATGTTATACCAGAAAAATCTGTTAGAAATCTTTTGTTGAGTCGCATCTCTTCCGTTGTGAAAAGGCGCTGTCGCTTTTATACCCACCCTTAATCCTGCAGGTACGTCTTCAATTAATTTTGTTGTCTTTCTTTGCTTTGTTAGAAGTATCCAGCCTTGAATTCTTGTACATCAAATGCCATCAAAAGCATGCAAATTAGAATTAAAGATTAAATTTGCTTTTCCTCTTTATCCAGCTACATCTAAAATGTAACCGCATTGTATAACATAAGCAGCTTGTGGACGTAGAATCTTTTCAGTAATGCGAAATTGGAAAATTGTTTTTATTCTTTACAGGTTAATATATGTTTTAATATAATTGCTTTTGCATCTGTAATTTTTGTTGACATTTTTGTTTGATCATATATAATTTTTAGATTCATATATACATATATGTCATATATCCATATGACGTGCGACTGTAAAACGTGTATATATTCATATGACGTGCAACTGTAAAACGTGTATATATTCATATGACGTGCAACTGTAAAACGTGTATATATTTATATGACGTGCAACTGTAAAACTTGTATATATCCATATGACGTGCGACTGTAAAACGTGTATATATTCATATGACGTGCAACTGTAAAACGTGTCTATATTCATATGACGTGCAACTGTAAAACGTGCATATATCCATATGACGTGCAACTGTAAAACTTGTATATATCCATATGACGTGCGACTGTAAAACCTGTATATATTCATATGACGTGCAACTGTAAAACGTGTATATATTCATATGACGTGCAACTGTAAAACGTGTATATATTCATATGACGTGCAACTGTAAAACGTGTATATATTCATATGACGTGCAACTGTAAAACGTGTATATATCCATATGACGTGCGACTGTAAAACGTGTATATATTCATATGACGTGCAACTGTAAAACTTGTATATATCCATATGACGTGTATATTCATATGACGTGCAACTGTAAAACGTGTATATATTCATATGACGTGCAACTGTAAAACGTGTATATATTCATATGACGTGCAACTGTAAAACGTGTATATATTTATATGACGTGCAACTGTAAAACGTGTATATATTCATATGACATGCGACTGTAAAACGTGTATATATTCATATGACGTGCGACTGTAAAACGTGTATATATTCATATGACGTGCAACTGTAAAACGTGTATATATTTATATGACGTGCAACTGTAAAACGTGTATATATTCATATGACATGCGACTGTAAAACGTGTATATATTCATATGACGTGCAACTGTAAAACGTGTATATATTCATATGACGTGCAACTGTAAAACGTGCATAAAAATGTAAACATAATGTGCTATGGATATAACTTGCAAATAACAATGTTATAATCTACATTGCAAAAAAAATCGAGAAACACATGACATGAAGCATAAAAGTGCAATTACGATTTGATATAAAAAACTATCCATATTTTTTTGTTAATCTAGCTCTCACATTGACATTTTTGCAACAAAAACTTTTGCAAGTATTAAAAACACTTCGATTAATGCATTCATGTGCGCCATGATTTCCACAACGTCTTGGGATCTTCTCAGGTCCTTTTATCTTGTAAACGAAATCAACGCACCACAGCTTTTTACATCTCTTGAAGAATTGATCGTTTTTGCACTGCTTTCTATTGCTCCTTTTGACGCAATATCTTGAGATACGAATCTTTGATAAACAAACCTCTTTTGATCCAACATTATTCTCAACACAATGAATGAATTTCCGACCACATATTCTTGCTAAAAACATGAAAACAATTCATTAAAAAAATATTAAAATATTTATTTTGGCAAATTTTGCAGTTAAATAAAAAACAACATCCAATACCTTGTTGAATTGTGTACGAGAAATGGCTGGTTAAAGGAGGTGTATTATTGGTGCTTGTTGTTATTGTAGGTTGTTTTGTTGTAGATGTTGTAGTATTGGCTGTTGTCGTTGTTGGCTGATTTGTTGTTGGCTTGAGGGCTGCTACATTTGCAGTAGTAGTAGCATTATTTGTTGCAATATTAGGGCTATTTTCAGGAAAACAGGAATACATTGATCTCAACTGGAATATATCGCTCTCTGTAAGAATTTCTCCACTTAATATAATTGACTCGTCAAGTGTTCCGTTTTCGTGTTTGGCAACAATTGTTGGTAATGTACTGTTTATCGAAAACTCGTTACTAAATAAAATATTTAAAACTATGTATACTTCCCAATAAAATTTTAAATTAACAAAAACAGCATTAAAATAAAATCATACTTTGTGTAATGCATAATGGACTTGAAGTCGTATGGCGATGTATAGTTATCCCAAAATGCAGGGTTGAATTTATTGAAGTTTGATTTTGCCTCTAAACATTAACATACATTCTTATTCTTGTCTCTATTATTGTTCTTATCATTAAATGTTATTTACTATCATTTGTCATACTATAAATATGAAAATGTATTTTAAGTATATATTATATGTATAGTGTTGTTATACAATTTAGTTTTCTTTTTCTGCAATTGTCTTGATAGTTGATAAAGGATACGCGAGTATTTTAAAATAAATACCTTGTATGATGTTTTCAAAATTGATATGTACATGCTGGTCTCTATCCGGCCTTGAATGTTCATGGAAAAATCCCAAAGTATGCATCAATTCATGGGTTACGATATATTTGAAAAAACATCCCTCGTTTGTGATATTATTGTTTGGCTTTAACCATAAAAACTGTGTCAATGGCGCATCCAATTTTCCAACAAATGTCATGCACCTAGTAACGTAAAGACTATGTAATAATGGGATTCCTATACACATTATTTGTATTTAATGTTAATTTTATAAGGCCAACACACGCACATACCACTCGTCAAGGTTTATTTAAATGTATCATGTTAATCTATTCAAATATAACGTTTTATCTTTACTAAACATGTTTCGAGTAAAAAGAATATTTAGTAATATTTTTTGTTACTTGCTGTAGTTGAGCTTCACTCATCATGTTTTTATTTCTATTTAAATTCCTACCCTGATCCGTAAACAAAACGAATGCGGTTAGGTTCTTGATCACTTTCAAAGAACTGAATGCAAGGTACGGCATCTTCAATGTAACGCATAGCTTTGTGAACAATAGCTGTTTCGTTCTCGTCTAAATTCATTACAGTACTTATATATATTTCGATTAGCATACCGCCACAACGTCAGTAAAACAACTTACCGTATTTATTCAAAAACGAATATGGTACGCGCACCGAACCATTTACTTTTGGCCATAAGAAGGAATCTTGTTTTACTGCACCTCTACGCTTTCGACGCAGGTTAGTGATATTAACAGCTTTGTCCATCACGATGTCATTATATAATCCAGCTGAATAATTATTATAAACTTGTTACAAAATATATGTTTGTTTTTCTCTTACTTTTTCTCTTATCCTTTTATGTAAAAACATTAGAAAGAATTGACCTTTGAAATGGTAAAATAAATAATTTATATATATATATATTTTATGATAATAACATGACAGTGCCAAAATTAATTGTTGGGTAATATTATAACTAAATTAAATTTAAAATATTGTCTTTTTATTTCCTTTTCAACGTTTTTTCAAACGATTTTCGGTTGTTTTGTTGAAATAAATACTTTTACCATTCTTGTTGATTCTCCAAATTTCAGGTGGATCATTTTCACCATACATTTCTATAAATAACGTACATTTTAGTAAGATTTTGAACGGAATTTATAGAAATCTCTGCAAATTACTTCGAATTGGATGAGCTTTACTCTGGTGCAACCACATCTTTCCTGCAAAGAATGTAAACAAAATTAAAGTACTAACAATCTGAACGCAACATCCAATCATTACCTATGTGACAAAAGAAAACAAGTTCACACTCTTTCTGTGTTTGCATAAAAACACACACGCACACACATATACATTAGGGGGGCAAAAAAAATAATTTTGTTTTCCCCCTTAATTTTCAGTCAAATTTTTCAGAATAAGGGAGCAATTATTCACTAACCCAACGGGTGCATTTGAATGCTGTTTTAGAAAGGAAACCTTTTGTTGAATCTTACTTTGCAAGCATAGTTATTTTTGAAAATATTGTAACTTGAACATTTCACATATATAGATGCAATGCATTTAAATGTGGGTTTGTGGGGACAATTAACCTTTTTAAATATCCAATGTACATACTATATATTAAAGTTTTTATTTACTTGCAAGAAAGTACACTTTTATACTTATAAACTTATTAACTTAACAACTTATTGTTGTTAGGGTAGATGGCAATCTGATATTTTTCCTCCTGGCAGAGCTGGCATGAAACACTTTCCGGCGTATCTAGCTGTATTAAGGATCTTCCAACTAATTACAGAGTTACCATTCTGTTACTTGACTCGCCAAGACTCCATTGACAATGTTGTGCTGCCTTTGTACTTTTGATGTACAAATCAAGTCTGGTGAGTCGCATAGCGTTTCTTGAATGTAGTATCACAGAGCCCAATATACTTTTTCTCGCCGTAGTCGGGTAGATCGGATGTAATCGTTGCTACATACACGACATTAGAAACGAGGCAGTTTTGGTTCATCGGGCATTGGTCTTTCCTCATACAGTTGCAAGTCCGTAGGGTGGTGGGAGGTGTTGAAGGGTTGATAATTTTGTTGTTGTGAGAGTTGATGATGGTGTTCATATTCGGCTTGCAGCTGTAGCTCAACTTGATGTTGTTTTTGTTGAATATTTTGTGGAATTTGTGCTTTTTAGGGAAGTGTTTCTGTATAAGGTGGAAGGAGAATTTACTGATGTTGTTGGTCAGGTTTTTGTCGTAATGCGGATTGAACCAGATGATCTTACGTTTCCTGTTTCTGTTGTGAGTGGCACGTTGTTGTTGGTGTAGTTGAAATTTTAATTGGTGGTTGTACCCAGATCTTTTGAGGGCTTCTTCGTAGAATGCCGCTAATTCTTGGAAAACTTCTTCATTGCATGACGTGTTGGACAGCCTAGTTTCGATTGAGATAGGGATTTGTTTGATAATGTTTGGTGGATGATTGGACTGTTTATGGACGTAGTTAATGATGTTGTCAGGTTTGTGGTAGGGTCGGTAGGTTCCATTTGAAAGGTTGAGCGTCA